>AP028428.1:13838500-14330631 GCA_036509395.1 Antheraea yamamai | reverse complement strand
AAACGAGTCATTATAGTAAATTCAGTTAAACGTATCCAGAGCCGCGGGTGCAAGTTGTTATAAATATTAGTTTTCTTTTCTACAAATATAAGATCAAGTTCGTTATTAATTTAGGTAATCATTTAAGTTTTTGGTTTCCAATATATTTCTCGTATAACATGTTTCTGTTAAAATAAATATATCAGTTATCATTGTTTTAAAAATAAATTAAAAGATTTCAAATTAACAAGTTAATTACCATTGTTAAATCATGATATACTCGTTATGTTCATATAGTTATTAAAGAACTAGCTCTTACACGTGGCTTCGCTCACATTAATTTAAATTTGGCCTTTATACCTCGGGAACAATATATATTTCTGGATGGAAAGTACCGCGAGAAAAATAACTGAAATCTTCTCTTGCTTTTATAAAAAAATATATTTAATTCACAAACAATAAATGACTACTTAATAACAACCCTTAATAATGACAATAATAAATATACAGGGACCAATAATAGAATAACCATTAATAAATGAACAATGGCACTGTGGAGTTCAGTACACAACCGTATTTATAGCCTTGGTGCAGATAGCGTGGGCGAGGAACCTCCTAGACGAATGGCGCAGTATTTACATATAACGTTGCAGACTTGCCGACTCTACTTCTAGGGGTTGCTGTTGCAATGTTTACATATTTATGTCGTAGATGACCAATATTGTGTCTAGGGGTTGATCTCATAGAGCAAACAATATATCGTTTAAAAATATTGCGCAGCTATGTACTTTTATATGTTTATATTATATTTTGGGAATCCATGAGAGTTTCCAAGACCTTCTTTACTCGCGAGTACTTTTCTGTATACGTGATAATGTGTAAGTAATACTTTTAGATAAGCGGTTGACTAATTAAGTTGTGAAAGCATAACAAACAAACTCACATTCGCATTTATAATATTAGTTAAGATTTATTTATATTTCATTTAGAAATAGTAAGTTATGGTCGCGTCAATAAAAATATACAGACTAAGCTATTTTAATTACTGGGCCTCAGCGAGGAAAACAAACGGGGCGGTTCCTGAACATTATTACCGAGTAATCCGCGATTACAACGTAAGACCTTGCAAATTCTGTAAAGGTGAAAAAGTGCTCAATTTACTCGGATGGTGAAGATTTATCTCCTTTTTCTTTACTTTAATAATACTGAAGAAAAAATAAATTATTTTGATATAAGATAGATTTACAAAATTCTTACATTACTATATAAATTTTCCTATGTATTATACCGAAACTTCATTAACTTAATATATGCTGTTCATTTATTTATTTTTCATTAGTTAAAACTAGGATAGGATACATCATAAATAAATAATAGAATTATTTTGTTCAAACTAATGCTAATAAATATATATGAAATATTACAATAGACATATTGACCTTTACTGCCATACAGATCCTGTAATGAAAGTAAACGGGAATGGACTTGCTGGACAATTACTATTGGACGTTAGAATTATAAAGAATGCGCCTTTTATAGTACTATACCTTACCTCTTACCCTTCCAACAACATAATTGTTAACAGTAAACCTAATTAATTTTCAATTGACACTGTATTCTCAATTAACAAAAAAAATCGTCTGATTTTATGTCTTTCTTTGGATTGGAATTCTCTTTTTGAGGCGTATGGCCGCCTAAATTTAATTTAGGTTCTGAGCTTTTCTCTCTCGACATTGATGGTGAGATTTAATGTAATTATATTTTTAATAAGAGGTAATGAAGTTTTTTATCCACGTAAATTTTCTTTTATAAACGAAATACTAAACGATTACTTATTTAACATCCTTTTAAATAACATTTTCAACTATAATAACATCAAACACTTCCAGTATACAGTTTAATTTAAATTTGGTCATTGAAGTATATTGTTAATGAATACGTCCAGTACCGCTACGACATACACGAGAGGCGAAACTACAACGCCACTAGAGCATTACTAGCGCCACCATATTAGAGATATGTCGAGGGAGCCACTATTGACCTGCGATACTGCGCTATTGACTATATCGGGGGTGTTACTAATGACCTCAAACGACCTCAAACGCTAATTGTTGAAGTTATCGGCTGTTCATTATACACCCTGGTGTAAGACGCTATTGGTTGAAGTTCGGCATATAAAAAGCGAGACATCGTTGATCTGCACGCACTTCTATGTGGAAGTTACTGTTAGGCGATGCTCTGCCCGGATAAATAGGCACAGTGCCTACAGAGTGTTATTGGTTTCCCTGGCCGATCGGCTGACTATACGTATTTTGTAACAATATATATCAGTAATATCCTAGTGCTCATCATTGAAGTATTAGTAATTTCCCGAAAGTAACGTAAGAAACAAAAGAAAAGCGCAATATG
This sequence comes from Antheraea yamamai, assembly GCA_036509395.1. Lineage (NCBI taxonomy): Eukaryota > Metazoa > Arthropoda > Insecta > Lepidoptera > Saturniidae > Antheraea > Antheraea yamamai. Next base: position 14,328,243 of record AP028428.1, on the reverse strand, counting down.
TTGCGTTTCAGTTCCAATTAATTCACACATTAAGATGTGAAGGATATTTTTTCCTGCAGATCGATTTTGTAATTATAAACTAAGGAGTATAAAGCAACGTTATACAATTAACAAAACACTGGTTTTGCTACGTCATTTGTACCTACACTTGATTTCTTTTTTAAAATATAGAATGGTATAATAAAAATATACTTAATGTAATTAGGAATTTTTAGCATACCACGTAATAATTTATTAACATAGAATACCTACTTTTGTGCTAATATATAATAATATTATTTACTAGTTTGGTTGGATCCTGCAGCTTAGTTTTCCAGGAAATTTGGTTCTGCAGTATCCTAGAAAATATTTTTCGAAATATTTATCTGGACTAATTGTGAGAAGTCTCATTTTTATTCATTATTTGTCTTTATCACTGCTACAATTTTAAGTTACGTCTGTTAAATTTTATCATTACCGCTTATCCTTTATAAAGAGGCTTAAAGATATGTAGTTTAGAGTAGTAAAAGTAGAGGATCTGCCAGTAAAAGCAGACATTTGAATACAATTGAAAGAATAAATACAATCGAATGCTTATGTTTTTAAAAGTTAGTCAAGGTTTAAATAAATTGGTCGCATTTATTATAATTCACAATAGACCTGTGTATGGGCCGACTCAACCAACATTTAACAGTTACCCTTCATTACCAAATGCCGTAGTATAATAATAGACTGGAAAGTTCCTATATATTGCGTAATTATGTAGCAGTTCGAATAACGTTCCGTTACGCGTATGCAGACTTGAAACTGGATGTCTAGTTTGCAGTATAGTTATGTTATCGAAACGTAAAAGGTTTTAGGAATATATCATAATTTGGATCTTAGGTAAGAATTACAAAATGTTTAGATTTCTATTTAAAAAGACAGATTTTACATGCGTACTTATATGTTGAGGTGATATACCTATATATTAAAAGAATATGCATATAAACTCTTGACAGTAAAATAATCTAACGCAGGCACTACTACCGCCTCTTACATTACTAACTTTGCATTCGAAACCTCAGAATAATTAAATTTGTTGGTTAGGTTCATGAACTTATTTAATTAACTAAAACTTTTAATTTGTGAGAAGTTTTATAAAAAAAGTTTATAACTGATGTGCTATAAATAAGAGAATGTAAAATGGCAGATAAATATGAAAAGTAATACTAAATTTCTTTAGTCATTGAATAAGCTATGTTACAATGAGCATATTATATATAACTAGCGGGCTCGACAGACGTTGTCCCGCCCTGATTATAAAAAAATCCTTGAGAAATGATATACCAAAACCTTCCCCATGAATCACTTTATCCACTTATGAAAACCGGATGAATCGGATATTCAGTAGTTTTGAGTTTATCCCGAACAAACAGACAGACAGACACGTTAGGGGACTTTGTTTATACTATGTAATGATAATGATATGGTCTATCAATATTCTTCGCTGTTTTTGACATTTCTTATTTAGAAGTTTAAATAAAATCAAATGTATTATATTAATTTCTAGTTTATTAGTCAATCATTTGAATGTTTTCTAAAATATGTGTCAATTATTGCGGCTCTTAACTTTAGAAGAGGCCGGCATGACAGCGGCGACCGGTGATGGATAATATGTCTCTCGGTGGTCGCCATTTTTTCGGATTGTACTGTGCTTACCATCAGGCACAGTACAGTCATTTTGCCGAGCTACAATAAAAAAAAAAGAAGATACAGTAGAAAATGTTAGGTATTATAACAATCTCTGTTACAAAGGTTACCTTGTGTTTTAAAATAAGTATTAAAACTATATGTCTTTGTATTCAACGTCTACCTTTATTAGTTCGATTCAATACAAAAGTTTTCGTCACTGAAACCGTCTTGAAATGTTCTCTACATTTCTCCGATAAATAAACAAGTACAAGCTCAATTAACAAATCCGTATCGTGTATTTACTCGATAAATTGAATTTAGATGTAATTACTTAATCTCAAATGTAAATATTTTGTGAGTAAATACTTGTATTTAAATATGTACTACTGAGAAATAAATGTTATTAATATTGTAACGGTGTGATACTTTTATTTTGTTAACAGATATTTATCTGACAATTCTGTAGAGATTTGTTTCGTTTCATTTGTAAGAGATTCTGTATGGAACAACTTTTTAAATTCTAACGCAAAGTCTAACAAGCCATATGCTTGTGTCTGCCGTTATTGTTATCCAGTTCGTAGTATATGGTTGGTGAGACACTCTGAAGCACTATGCTATCTGATTCTGAGTTATCGGAGTAGCAACCCATTAATTAATTATCTATACTAATATTATAAAGCTTAAGAGTTTGTTTGCTTGAACGCTCTATTCTCAGGAACTACTGAAACGATTTGAAAAATTATTTCAGTGTTAGCTCATTTATCGATGAAGTCTATACTACGCTAAGACCAATAGGAGCGGGGTAACAATGAAGAATGTTTCAAAGTGGAGGTTAACGTGCGTATTATTTAAAAATACTTTCACTTTTCACATAAACGAAGTCGCGGGTTAAAGTTAGCGTTACTTAGCGTTACAGCTAACTATTCCACGCGGACGAAGTCGCGGACAGAAGCTAGTTCACTTTATAAAGTGAATTGCATACTTGTTTGTTACATCATAACATTCAAAAGACACACAAGTATACAAGTTTGAAAGAATCGAGTCTACCTACATAGGAAATATAAACGAACTCTAATGATCAAATTCAATCCATTATTCTTTTCTAATCCAGTGATGACGAGTATTACAAAGTCACGCAAAATTAAACTCTATTACCGTCGGCGGAATAAAAACATGAATTTCGTATGTAAAACAAAATTTTTCGTTATGTAAGCACATTTCTACTCTCATCCATATCAAAATAATTTGCTACAGAAACAACAATTTATTATAAGACCCGTGGGTAAATTTTGCAAGCGTTGCGGTTCAGCGGATTATTTCCCAGTACTTGTATTAATAAAGCAATTTCAATTCATATAACCTTCAACCATTATAGCATGGTGAAGTAATACTCGACTTTACCGACCCCGGTGTACGGCCCTCGAATACCTTCACAAACAATTTATCGCCACCTATTTTGGTGAGTTTCCTCCACCTGTTACAAACACTTGAAGATTTAACCTGAGTAAAGCGACTATCGTGAAACGGCATATTTTATTAGTTAGATATAATGTAAAAATTAACAAATTTATCCATAACTAGCTGTGGCCGAGACTCCGCCCGCGTGGAACCTAATGTAATAGAAAAACAGTGGCTAATAAAATCATCGCAATATAGTACGTCCATTTACTTTTCTCTCGTACTTAAGTCGCGTCGCCATTGAAATTACAATAACTGTTGATAGAGTGAACCGATTTTAATGAAGCCAAGACTAAATGTTAGTCGAAGATATACTTTGTGATTTTCTTGTTGAGGCTTTATCATGAATGCAGTACTTTAGTAGTGATGCGTGATCATAAAAACAGACAGGCAAACGTTTCTAAAAATGATTGAATTACGGTGTTACTACGTGACGAATTATAGTTAAATCAATATCATAAGAATCTTGTCTGTGTAAAGAAAATAGTTGTATCACATGTCATGTGAACGGTCAAACGGTTTTGAAGTTTATTCGTTTATCATTACATAGTATAAAACAAAGTCCCCTACCGCGTCTGTCTGTCTGTCTGTTCACGATAAACTCAAAAACTACCGAACGGATTGTCATGCGGTTTTCACCGGTGGATAGAGTGATTAATGAGGAACGTTTTAGTATATAATTTGTCAAGGATTTTTTTCATAATCAGGACAGGACAACGTCTGCCGGGCCCGCTAGTTTATCTATATAATCAAATGTATTCATGACTAGTTTTTGTCCACGGCTTTGCGTTAATGTAAATTTCACCTATCACTCGAGACCCTACTCTTTACTGGATGAATACTTTTCTATATAATGCTATTATAGCGACACAGTATAACTCATGCATGTTAATTTTGCCTATGTAGACAAATTGCGATGTACACGCCCGACAATTACTGCACCAGTTCTCTCCGACCGATCGTAGTACACGATCGCTTATAAATTTGTTGTTATCATTACATAGTATAAAACAATGTCCCCTACCGCGTCTGTCTGTCTATCTGTTCGCGATAAACTCGGAAACTACTGAACGGATCTTTATGCGGTTTTCACCAGTGGATAAAGTGATTCACGAGGAACGTTTTTGTATATAATTTGTCTAGAATTTTTTTTTATAATCAGGGCTTGACAACGTCTGCCGGGCCCGCTAGTTTATAATAATTAATTAAGTGAAATAGATGTCATTCAAGGGGATATGTTTTTTTACTGACTCACCCTTCCTCAGTGATTAAAATTGGTATATGAATCCGTGTACCTACTTGTATCAACAATTTCTTAACAATCGGTTAGCTAGTTAAAGTGAAAATGTAAAAAACAAACAAAATCACATTTACATTTATAATACCAGTTAGGATTATTATATTTCATGACACTGGTAATTATCATTTACATTTAATTAAGGAGTTTATATTCATCCAGAACGATATATGTGTTACATGCTAAAAGTAGATATTGATTTTCCTGTTTTATTATAAGAAACTCTCCAATGTGCAACGTCCATATCCCGCGAATGTTTCTCTTACATTTTAGTTCAGCACATGTATTAGGAGTATCTACTGCGGACAGTTCTATTTCGCACTCCATTAAAACGATAATTATAAACACGGCTCGATAAATAACAATTATATTATCGTAAACGTTCTCTTGTTCTTCAAAACCGGGACAATTTCAGGCGTTAATTGAAACGTGCTTCTTAAACACCGGCTGCTATTGCCGGGGCCTTACGTTCACTGGAATACCAGTGGATCGCCGCAAAGAGCCAACCCCATGAGTAAGTAACATGCCTCGTAACCCTAATTCTACTAAGAACACCTACCCTAATTAGAACGAGTTGGTACTTTCTGACTCTGTAATTATTTGAGTAAACTGCGTAGGTCTCATTACATGACGTTAAATAACAATTAGCCATAATAAAGGAAAGGTTTCGCATTTGTTGGGCTCGTATCACCGATCGATTCCGGTTAAAAATGTATATTTAAGGAATTAGTAAAAGCTATTTATATGTTTTATGAACACGAAATATATAAATCAATACATGGTTTATCGTTCATTAATTGAATTATGATATACTTTCGCCATTTAGCTTCGTTTATATTTATTGAAACGTTAGGGAAATATTTATTTCTCGTTCGACTAATGATACTGAAGATATTGAAGAAAAACAATAGTTATATAATATACAAATTCAACAACGCATGCTAGACAGCTCGAGCTCGGTCAATGATATAATGAAGAAATAAAAGAATATAAATCTATTCGTTCTTTGCTCTAAATGTCCTTGACGGAACGCAAGTGCCAGTGCTACGGCGTCTACTTAACTCATGTACATTTTTTTTTGGAAAACAATAAATATGAAAAATAACAATTATATTTTGATAACTCCATATCTTTCAGCCTATATGTAACGACTAATTGAGTAAATAATAATACAAAATTAGGAAATTGTTTTATAACCTTTAGAATAAAAAATATTCTTATTTTATTTAAAACAGTTTGATAAACGAAAATTCTCAACTTTTTGAGGCCGTCCGAAATTATTTAACCGGTTATTATCTTTGATTTTTGGTAATCACAAAGAATTTGAGTAAAAGGTTCTAAACGATTTATCCTGTTTTGAAAATTGCTCACGGCTATATGACCTTTTTATGGATAATATCAAAAATTCGTTATCTAAAATGGATATATATTTTTCTTTGCTAAAATCTTTGAATTTGTGAATATTTTACATGACCATGCTTTTAGTACGAACAGATATTTCGGTAAAGAAATCTTTTAACAAAGCTATTTTTGAGGAAGTGAAATTAAATTATTTTGTGAAAGTTTTTGGTACAGTTTTAGAAAGACTTTTTTACTGATTCATTTTATGCATGAGATAAAATTGATCCAAATACCTAAAAATGCTATTTTACCAAGTTTATCTGCTGTTATAATATCCTATGAGCATGATTTGTAATTCCAATACTAGGCGATAAGAGCTAAATAAGGTCATTTATACAGCTGTCACCAATGTATAATTACACTTTTGTATATTCGCATCGAACGAAAATCTAAAATATAGCAGGTTTTCTTTTAGCATATGTGAAATAACAGTGATAAAAAAATCACTGTGATACGATTTTAATAAAGTAGCTATAATTTTCGTATCTAGTTGAAATTCACACAATTACGAAACTTTAGTATTACATAACAGAATCTTGTACAACGTACAGCATTTTGTACAAATAATTTACACTTATCATAAACACATAAAAGTTTGCACGTACAATTTTATATATTCCTTTATGACTTATTTGTTTATTATCTTTAATCGTCAGGTAGTAATTTCCCGTTTTGGTATATGGAATATTATATTCTTTATTAATTTTATCAAACAATTACAATAAATAATTCTACAGAAATTTTGGATAAAATATTACAAACGATAAAACGGTTTCCATCGCCTAAAACAATTATTTTACTAAACGAGGACAACGTTAAAGGTTTTGTCCAAGTTGTTTCGGAACAAAACATCTCACAAGTAAAATCTGTTGAGATCCTACAGAACTGCGATTGAGCGTAGCCTAAGGCTACGATCCCTACGAAATTTTCTTTAGACACGAATTATCTCAATATCTAAAATTTATGAGAATATTTGGGTAGTTAGTAAGTTGTTAATCATGTTTTTAGTTTAATTAAATGTTCTGTAATAAGCTTTAATTATACATTAGTAGTATATTTTTGGTTTCAAAATTGCTATATCGTGGAATTACTTTAATTCTGGATTATGTTGACCTCAGTAACCAGCGGCGGATAACAGTTCTACCGATGATTTTTACCTTCTTGTATTTAAAAAATTAAAATGACGAATATAAAACTGTTCGGTATCTATTTCTCCTCTGTTGGTAAATCGTTTTTTTTTTGTTTAGTAATTGAATATCTTTGAAAAAAATGGAAATAACCAGTTTTTTATTCATACTAATGACGAGTCTACAACTTTATTTATTTAGTCTTTATTCGTTATACTTCACTCTCCTTATCCTGTGCAGTCTATAATATTTGTACAATACCATTTTGTTATCATTTAGAAAGTATTCGATAAGAAGTGCGGATAAAATAACTGTATAGCAACATGTGAAGAAAAATTGTTGTACTCCATAGTATAGCCGAAATCTATCCACATTTAATTGCTATATATTGTGTTTTAATATACGCTGTATAATTCATTAAATATCATTAGATATTTGTTTTTATTTTTTTACTTAAAATCATAACACTCAATTAGTATGTGTAATGTAGTATGTGTAACATTAATACATACTTTTCTTATGAACATCAAAGTCTTTAAAAATAATCTTGCCATTTAAACTAAAAGCTTTAGTAGTGACTCATGTTTTATTTTTTATATTATTTCAAGCTTCTAAAATACTGTAAAGTGTGCCATAAATTTTCTGAACATTATCATACAAACGAGTTGAGAGCATGCAAAAACTGTAGTGAAAGTGCACTTCGCGGGTTTCACGATGTTTATGAAACACCAATATTCAAAGCCGGTTGAAAAATGTGCCGCAAAATCGCGTGTCGAGTAGAATGGAGCTTACTAAGCGTTATATAGATAAGGTACAGTACTGCTATACTTTTTATTATGTTAAAACTTTTTATAGTAATATCAGATTCGATAAACATGATTGCTTAATGTGATTATAATGTGCTTGCAATATCAAGTGAATTATAACATTGGTTAACATTTTTATTTGATGAAATAAAAGTGATTGCATTATCGTTCTGCTTTCTACACGGACGGCCCCGTTAAGTTTCAGGCGTGTGTTTATGCAGCAAGCAGCACGCTTCGCTGGTTTCTTCGACGACAAAATGCACTCACGTTCCGTCCCGCGTTCACTCAACTATAAATTCGAATGCACTAATATTGATCACTGGATCGATCTGTTTGCTACATTGGTATGCACTTGGACCAGAAATAGCACGTGCATATCAAAATGTATGTTTCTTTTGGCATAGATTATACTGTATTCGTAGTCCTTTATATTCAAAAGTAATTTAGGCTTGTATGTATTATAAGTTTTTCAATTATTTTCCTTCCACTTCGAAAGAGTCACTGTAAGTTTTTTTTTAATAAATAGTGGAAAAAGTCTTTCTACTTACCCGTGCAATAGTAAAGTAGTTAATAATAATCGATAATTACGACAAGCGTTACATTTAAAAACTAAAATGAACCGTCTTAAAAAAAATACGAACTTAACAATGTAAATTAATATCTTATTCAATTTATTTTACATAAGACATTGTCTTCATTTAAAAAAAAAATACGGTCTAACTACAGCATTAAATTATCTATTATATATTTATTATGAAGTCCCCTGAAAAAATAAGTATCCAACAATGAAAACCCCATTCAATATATGCATACGTATATAAAACCTTATTTAAAGTCTATTAAAAAGTGACGGTATGTCTCTTTACCTGGAAACAGAGAAGGCCTTAAAATGACGATGTACATCAAGCGAAAAAAAGTATATCGTACGTAATTTACATGGATCGTTATTTTTCGTGAGGCGCGTCGAAGCTCAGTAGTTCAAAGGTATTTTCCATTTGGAGTCGAATCGTTGAGCTCGCTACGTGAGCACTTATCCTAAATTAGTAGGGGTTCGTTCGGCGAGGCCCTACCGTCGTGCGTTACACGCGATGGAGCGTAAGATCCGCTTGTGCTGACTTAAACAAAGACCCGTTTAAACGATAGCGCCTATAGAAAACCATCGTGGGTTCAAATATTAGAAAACTCTTTTCGCAGATTCATCTTTCTGCTCGAGAAAATAAATAAGTATAACTTTTATGTTTCTACTGTAGATAATTGAGATTTTCTTAGCAAACACAACTATATTTACGAGAATAATATTGAAGATACTCTGAGTTACCTATTTACTATATTTGATTGAAGACGGCTTTACTTTGCGGAAATCCGCCTGGAATTGATTGAGCACTACTGCGTCTTACTGCAACAAAATGCGTTGTTGACTATAACAATAAATAGAATTAAAACCGCGTTTCTTGATTGAACCTGACTGCGGTTGACACTGTTGGTATGTAACTGTAAATATAAAAGATATTGAATTAATTATTTGAAATTGAGAAATTAATTGAAATATGTTGCAGAATTGATCGCCGTCAGTTTCAACCAAGGAATGCGGTTTTAATTCTTTAGTTATTGTTTTGATCAAAAAACGCTTTTTGTTGCTGTAATACGTAGTAGTGGTCAATCAATACCAGGCGGAAGTGCAAAGTAACATCTACTATAATACCTATTTACTAAATAAACATGGTTAATTTTGAAATCACACAGTGTTTTTATTTCGAAAAGTTCTTAATGTTTATTTGGAAGAGCATCGTGTACTGAATAGGATAGATCCGACAGTCGACGTTCTACAATAGCTCATTCTCTCCCCTAATGCTGCAATTAGAACGAGAAATACTAGTGAAAGGATTTGTCTCTCGCTAATGAAGGACAACTAATTGTACACAGTCTTTTGTTTTTTTTTCTTAACAAAGAAACATTAAAAGAGTTAATTGCTTTTCACTTTTCTCCTTTAATACCTTTCAAGTAATCCTTGTACCGTATAAAGCAATATTTTTTGCATACATATATGAAGATGTATGAAAATATAATTGTTAATTTGAAAAAACTTTGATTTTTTCCAGTGTGTATGATTATGTTTCTTGAGAAGTTTATTTACATATTTATTTTATAATCTTTTTTTCGGTATTGCATCTGCCTATGTAGGCAATTTCGCCAATGTCAAGTGTGACAAATACACGTTTTAAACTTAATACCAAATATTCAGTGTAACAACGTAGAATAATCTAAAATAATTCTTATTTCCTGATTTGAATCATTTTTTATATCATTACATAGTATAAAACCAAGTCCCCTGCCGCGTCTGTATGTCTGTTCGCGATAAACTCAAAAACTACTGAACGGATTTACAAGCGGATTTTACCTGTGGATAAAGTGACTCATGAGGAACGTTTTGGTATATAATTTGTCTAGAATTTTTTTTATAATCAGAGCGGGACAGCGTCTGCCGGGTCTGCTAGTATATAAATAATATTGAAATCGCTATACTATATATAAAAGGTTATATGGTATTGATCTCAATATTAACTATTTATAATCTTTAGAGACAAATATAAAAGTATCGAGATTACTGTAAATATATTTTTAAAATGACTATTCCCATAGTTAAAATTCGTGTTACCTCGAAATTCACAACTTTACATTTATGTCAAAGTCCTGGCAATATATTTGCTAATTCAATAATGGAAATGGTATAAGGGTGCGAAAACGACAACCTTTATTAACCTATTTCTGAAAGTGGAAAAAAGCGACGACTAGGATGATTAATTAACAGCGGGCTGGTCGCAAGCGGGGCTCTACTAAAGAAAACTTAATTACTTCTCTCGGCGAAATCATAAAGCAGAATATTCCATACAGTAGTTAGCTAGAAACGTCGGTTTTATGTGTCCTCATATAAGATTTGCTAAAAATAATATTTCTCTGTATTACTTAATTGATCAAAAATTAGATTTTTTTCCTCCAAATTAGACAAATCGCATACTTCATGGAATAAAGAAATAAGTAATACAGATGAATATTATATTATTCCTTTTCTAAAACCAACGTCAAGAATACTTGTTGTATTCATGACTTTTTTTTCATCATATCGATTCAAAATAAAATGATATACGTAGTTCGCGCAGTTAACTTGTTATTGCTGTTTACAAGTTATTCCTTGAACTTATAATCATATCATATTTACAATAATTTCTTTTCAATGCGATAAGATTGGCTTTTAACAATACAACCTTTATTCTAGGAAATTTATTAAATAAGGAATATGGCTTTACAAATGTATCATTTCAATAAATCTATAAGTAACTAATTCACTATACCAATATGAAATTAAACACATGAGAAAAATAGAAACAATGAAATTAAATACGGAACGTTATTTTCAGATCAGTTATTTTTATCATCATTATGTTTCAAAAATATAATACTTATAAAAATAATAATACGTATTAACTAGAACAAACCTATTTACATTATTGAACCACATTCGAAACAATGGAATTGCTGAAGTCGATAGAATGCATCCCATTAACCGATTCTCTGAAAATCTCCCGGGACAGTCGAGACACGTCTCGGTTCGCTCAGCACAACGGCTTCACATACTCTCAAACACAATTCCACTGTTCTTTCTACGATTTAAGGACTCACTGTACAGCTAACAATACTTAATTTCAGTACGGAGAAATATTCCCTGTTAAAGTACTTTTTTCAGTTCATGATAACTCTTTTCTATGACGAGTTTATTTCGCATCTTTTTATACTATAAAATTGCAAACGGTTATGCAATTAAAATCTTTACTGCATTGTTTAGATATATACACCCAACTTTGAAAGAATCATAGACGTGAAAGCCTGTGACAATATATTTTTGGACCAGAACATAATAATCTTAAGACTGATGTTGCGTAGTTTACATTGCGTAGATACTACCACTTGTCAAACATTTAGCTAACACAATCTTCTTTGTCCCTCTATTCACCTGTTACACAGAGTCGGTTTTTTTAATCAATGGACGCTAACACATAAAATGTAATAAAATTAAAATAATTGTATCAAAGCATTCCATTTCTAGTTTATTTTGTAAATATAATATTCAGATTTTATATTACAATAATTACTTATCATTATTATCTCAAGCTATAAACCAATCTTATTTTAATTACAAATATTATCAGCTATTATAGAAATAATATACTTTTACATGACAATATTGTAGATTTTTACTTTTTTGATTTTTCATACAATATATATAAAAAATTGCCACAAATTCAGTAGCATTTAACATCCAAAGTCTTTACTTCGATGAGATACTCGTACTTCGAATGAATCGTTACGTAAACTCCTAAATTGACTTTTTACTACAAAAGTGGATTAAGATTTTTTTTTGTGTAATACGTAACATTCCGACGTCACGGAACGTACTTATGATTTATAGGCGAACTTTTGAAAGTTCCGCATGTCATCTACGGGTTCTTTGATAAATTTTCTGAGCGAACTTTAAACTTTTTACATTAGCTTTTTACGTACTCAGACATTTATGTATGGCTATCTGAATTACCGCACAATCTTTAAAAATTTCATCAGCAGTTTCTAAATATTTTTGACTAATTAAGTAAGTAGTTAGTTCATAAATTTTAAAGATATAAGAAGTTATGTATAGACTTGTAATTTCTTAAAATGTATGTATTTATACCAACATTAAATTAAACATTTCTAAATATTAGAGGATGAAAAATATGTTTATTACAACTGTTGTTTGTTAGAAGTGGTTGGCTCTGAGCAGGGGCTTTCAATCAACTTGTTAAAAATATAGCATGGACGTAGACCTTTTTATAAGTCCGCTAGGCTAGCTATCACCCTCAAGATCATCTCTCACCAATACGTATCGCTATAGGTGGTTTACGGCAGCTGCACTTGAGAGCCAATCGTCGTCTAGGTTTAGTATGTTTACCACCTTAGATAGTCTTGAAATAAACGCCAGATATAAGAGCTTGAGATAGATATTCAATTTGACGGTGGTCGCTACCGAGGCGGGCATTAGAAAAGCCTGGAAGCATATGCTTTTTTTATATCATAGGGGGCAAACGGACATGTGGGTCACTTGATTTTAAGTGATCACCACCGTCCATAGACACTTGCAACAGCAGGGAATCGCAAGTGCGTTGCCAACTTGTCTTAGGGGTGAGGGGGAGGGAAGGGGGAGAGGAGAGTGTAGGGGAGGCCTCCGGCCTCTCACTGACCGGACGAAACGCAACAATGCTAGCACTGTTACTTCACGTCGGTTTTCTCTGAGAGGGTGGTAGTGCCTCGGGCGAGCCGACCCATTCATGTTGAAATCAGTAATAGCTTCAGCGTGGCTCTTCCACCTGCTGGTGGCATTAGAAAAGCCTGGCAACCATGCTACCATGCTCTATTATATATCACGACGAATTCGGCTAATTCTGGCATATTACAAAATTTACAGTTTCTAAAAACATGCATTTAAGCATTGTTCCATGGCAAAGCTTCGACACAGCTATTGATAAGAGGATGAGAACTAATGATTTTTATCTGTTGCTGGTGATTAATGACAGTCGACCCGCGATTTGTTCGAGCAGGATAAGTTCTCAAGAAGCATTCACAGTCCGTGAAATTGACTTTCGTCTCCTCCGGAAAGCTTCTTAGTTTGTTTTCTGAATGGTGGTATGCACTTGTGATTGATGGCAAAATAGTCAGTGGAAAGAATCTAACAATTATTTATTCGGCATGAGTAGGCATGAACAATGAAAAAGAAAATCAATATTTTGTACTGAAACAATTCATGTGATGATTTTCTTCGAAAATTATTAGTAAGTAAATCAAATACATTTTAAATGTCTTACTATTTTGGAATAACCTAAAAATAGTATTTCCAAATCATATATATTAATACGTGAAGCCAAATCTTTCTATCCCTTTTTAAGAAAATTTCGTGAACGGATGAATGTGAAATTTCGCATAGTTAAAGTTTATATGGAGGAGAAGTGCAGAAAGCTATTTATTTTATATAAAATGCATTATAAGTACATTAAATTAATTAAAATATGCATTACTCACTATGCATTATGCAATTGCAATATGCATTACTGCTCCAATTTTACACAACATATACACACATGTAAATAAAAAAGACGTTTTGACATCCGTCAATAACGGACTTCAAAAAAGTAGTAATAATATTCGTCCAATAGGACAGGCGAAGGAATTAATCCATACTGCCAAACTTCAAAAAAGGTTGCGAAGGAGGTTGCTATGCTCGACTGTATGTATTTTTTTACTCTTACGTTCTGCTTTCCCTTACGTGCTTTCACTTCATATCACTTTGCTTCATGTTGCCATAAGAGTAAAGCAATATTTCCAAAGTCAATGTCAATATTTTAATGTTTAGTATTTCTTTATGGTGTACTCAAATGATGATTCAATAAAAAATGAGCGAAAAATACTTTGTAAAATCAAAATAAGAAAATTTGTTTGGTCATGGAAGTAATCCATGACTTAGATCTCCGCGGTTACAATGCGGTTCAACTTGATGTAGCAATTATATTTAGTAGAGTTGATGATGAATTATGTACAAAAATGAATTCATTTTCAAAAGTTAATGGTAGTATTAAAAACATCTTTGTTTTGGATTCATCATTTCATTCTATTGTGTATCCATTACTTTTCCAAATGATGATACTAGGTATATCACTATTCCTTATAATGTACAGACTACAGTTAATTCAATATCATCCAGAAATACCACCCACCTATGGTATCGTGTAAAATTAATTGAAAATTATGTCACGAGTTGCGATAAATTTCTTTATTTTCGTAAAGTTATGTTTACTTAGATTTTGACAGCCTTGGCCACAATATGTAACCGTCTGTTTTTTGTTTCAAATTTATAATTAATTTCAATTTTCATTTAGACATCGATTTTTTAATGTTTATATAATTGAAAAAAAGTGGCAAATAACTGAGTAGGCATGATGATTGTAGAGGTTATAATATCCTTTGATAAAATAACCCTAATAAAGTTCAAACTTTAAAAATTCAATGAACTATGGTCGAATGTCGACCACTGGGCGCCCACTAGTATATTTTTATAACATGTTTGAAACATAATTTTGAAACACATGCGAATTTCCTGTTATTTCTATTACTAACTCAACTACTACTAAAGTATTGTAACTGAAAAATCATATTTACACGTATGTTAATCGTTATGATCGGACGATTTTTTAATATTGCGTTACAAAAGTTCGTAAAATATTAAAAAAATATATTAAGGAACTCTTACAACTTTGGAACTGTATTTGGTGAGTTATGATATATAATCTATAGATACAAATAAAGTTAAAGTATCTGTTGTTTGTTCGGGATACTCTTCAGAATGGTTTAAGCTGTTTTGTCGAGGTTTTTATTAGCATTACAACAAGACCCATCGAATGATACACTTGTACATCAGGCCTTTTAAGTTCACCGGTATCCTATGATCACATATAGCCGGTGATTTCTCGCCATTTTACCCATGCAATGTTTATCCAATATTGGACGTCGTGATAGATTGGTCCAGACTCGTGTATTACAGACCCAGATAGATAACTGAAGCTGCTGGTCTTCGCAACGCTTTTGTTACCTACTTTCAAGGGTTTGCTGACCGTGCAACCACGTTTCATGTACTCGGTCTTTGCAACATTGAACGGTAGGACACTGTTGTCAAGCGCACCATTCCATTGGTTTACCTTTTGCTCCAATTTCTACTTATCCTCGTCGGTCGGCGCAATATCATCGGCATACATAATTAGTCACGGTGATATTCCGTGGACCATCGCCAAGACTACGTCAAATACTATACGGAACAAAAAAGGGCTCAGAACCGAGCCCTGGTAAACACTATCTGTAATCGGGAATGGACGAGTGTCTCCAACGGCCGTGCTTACTACGGATTCCGAATTGTGGCTCCGATTCAATATAGAATTGTGGCACGCTTTCTTCCTTCAAAGCTCATCAGATTACTGGACGTGGGCTACAATTACTAATAATTCACAGAAATAACATAGTTCTAAAGGAATAACTAAACCATTTTCCCCCAAATAAAATCGCGTGCGTCAGCTAGTTACACATAAATCAAAATAACTAAAATTACAATCATTTGTTTCCTTTAACAGTCATTTACGTTCAACGCATGACCATTTTCGTAATTACAATACGCTTAAATTACGTTGTGTTATGTAATTTTCCCGAACATGGAATTTTGCGGTAACTAACAATATGTTGAACACAAATTTGCGGCATCCATGGTAATAACATTCTATTGTTCTGTAAGTACTTTGATGTTCCTATCAAAGTAAATTAAATACAATACATTGTTATCAAGTATCGCAATATCTTTATAAAATAGATGAGTAAATTTGTAGCATGTTTAGTGTCTAGATATATCGAAAGAAACTAGTTTTTTCTATGTTTTATTACATATTCAATATTTATTAAAAATATTTATTTAAGAAATGTCTATTTTACGTAAGGATTAAACAACTTAATTTTCATAGAATTATATCACAAGTTTTTAACGCAATGTAAACACAAAATTATTGTGTTAATACAAAACAGTTAAATACATATTGAATACTTGCTTTAAAAAGGATCGGGCACTTTCAAATTAAATGCACCGCGCTCGCCGAACGTCCGACATCTTTTTTCTTTTTGTTTGGTTTGGTTAGTTGTGTTTAGTGAAAGGGGGGGCTTCCCTTCTTTGGGGGTTTAAAATCATGGCCCTTTTTTGCTCCCCCGTTTGGTTCGATGCTTTTACGGCCACAATTCCAGAGTTCTACGGAGCATACACAGGATCATGGCAATCCGAAATATACGCGCATATCGAACAGTTGCGTATGAGGCGGCGTGTCTTCTGGCACGATCTGTTCCCTGGAGATGGCGGCCCTCTCCAGAAAACGTGCTCCGACAGGCGGCCCCGGGAGACGCATTGCCCCGCGAGAGAAGGAGACCAAGAAGACCAACACAACAAACTATCTGGGAATATGGCGGAAAAGATTTGGCTTATCTGCGCAGGGCTTTTTGCCGCGATCCCCCCAGTATTTTTCGAGTGGATGCAATGGAATCATGGTGTCCTACTTTTAGAATGACACAAATAATTACAGGACATGGTTGCTACACACCCCGAAAGAACCCCCCGAAGACCCCATTCTATGAGGCCGCCCCCGCGCCGCGGAAACAGATTCCCTTCTCTCCTATTTTTTTAGGTGGTGAGTCAGGCTTCTTGGCGGGGGGGGGCGTTGTCCCCCTCCGTCAGTCCGTTTTGGCAGGTAGGGAAGTGGGGGGGAGGGAGGGGGACGCCGCCCCCCCCCCGACACCCCCGCGAGGAGCTGGGCGTGGGGCCACGCGAGAAAGAAGGAGATGTGGGGGAGACTTCCCCCACAGGCCCCCCCGTGAGGACCTCTTTTATGGTCTACATATGTGTGGGGGGGGGGTAGGATTTGGAAACCCCTCGCTTTCCCACTCTCCATGTATGTAGGCGAGACCCGGGGTTAGGCGGGCGTAGGGACTGTAGGTAGGTAGGTTGGGGGGGTAGGACGTAGGTAGGTAGGGAGGACGGGGAGGAGGAAAGGGGGGGGGGGGTGTTGGGTTAGGTTAGGTTAGGCCGGACGGGCGTGAGGGAGGCGGAGGAGTAACCCCGGGGGGGGTTTCCTTCCCCCCCTCTCCCCGGGAGGGGGGGGGGCCCCGCCCCCATTTCGGTTCGCGGGCTAGAGGCAGTTTCCAACCGGCTGTCTCAGTCGGGTGCGGGTGACGCCCCGGCGACCCCCCCCGTTTTTTGGGGTTTTGGGGGGTTTCCCCCCCCCCCCCTCCCCCCCCCCCCCCGGGGCCGTTCCCCCCCCCCCCCCCCCCGCCCCACCCCCATGATTTTTCCCCCCGTACAAAAAAAAAAGGTTAGACGTGCGTGAAAGGATAACTTTAAGATGCGCGCGCACACCGTCTGGAAAAACCGACACCCTGAAGTTATTACGATGCGTGCGCACACCGTCACGAAATATTTCTTTTTATTTGTTGTTTGTATTTCTTTGTATTAAAACTTTCAATGTATTAAATACCTGTTTTCTATTGTTAGTGTCGTTTTTTCTACAAACGTAGAATAAGGCGAAAGATATAATTTTTGAAAAGATTTTTATCTTGTTACGCCATAGAAGTATAACTTCAAACACGTGTACATAAGTACACACACACTTTTTTTCCATAATTGTTACTTCGACCGAGACCAAGCTCGTGACCTTCAGAATGGAAGGCAAGTTTTATCAACAAAGCCAATTAGGTGATCCTATATGTTCTATAACATTATTATGTATTGCAATTATAATCTCTGTTGATAAGTAGAAAGAGGTGATTACTGGAAGGTCTATATTGATTCGCTGTCGGGATTATCTGACACGTGTACGATCCAATATCTTGGTAGGTAATTTAATTAACTAACATAATCTTCCTCTGTGATGGGTAATGCTAATGCTCTGTAACAGATAATGGAATAACTATAACCTCATCTAACTCTTACTCATAAAATTAAAATTTTCTTTGTGCTATTCATAACAAAACATGATTGTTTTATATTTACCTATTTCACTAAATCCCTATATATGTATTTTGCACGGATATTATTAGGGACTGGCTGTAACCGCAGCTCCGCATGCGTTTTTTTAAATTGTATTAAAGGAATATAAAATTGTGAGACCATGTACAATTATAGAAATGCTCTTTAAAAACAATTGTAAATACGACACGCACGCCACTTACAACATGTAACGTATACATTAGATATATAAATACTAACAGTATGTCAAATGAGGTTTATTATCGGCAACATATTTGAAACCTTAACCCGCCATATAGACCTCAGTGCCCACTTACACTGTACAAGGAACTAATGAAACAATTAACTAAAGATGTTATTATGGTGATATAATATGCCCATATCGTCAATAAGTAATACGTTTCTAGTATAATATATTTTTAGAAAGACCCCTGCTATCTTCAAAATTACTGTTAATAATTATAATGTTGAATTGTATACTATGAATGAGCTGACGTCTTGAAATCTTGCTTAAATATAAATCAAGATATAAAACTTTATATCTAAGCAGTTTTTAATATTCGACAATTTAAATAGTGCTCATTGAACTTGATACAATATTTTTACATGTTACTATGGTTCCTGAGTTATGTAGTCGAAGGCGTGGTCAATAAAACAAAATAGTCACCAAAATGACCGAAAAGACAATATAATTCAAATTACATATATAAATACAGAATATTACATTTATATTCTTATGTTACTTCATGTAACAGGTAATATAAACCAAAGTTGCTTAAATTACTTTTTATAAGATCAGCTATCTGCCAGTAGAAGTTTCGTGAAGATCATTTTAACCGTTTAGGGGATAGCACTGCGGGCTAAGCCACCGGTTAACGTCTAGTGTAAATTAAAATTGCCTAAATTACTTTTTATAACGTCAGCTATCTCTCAGTGAAAGTTTCGTGGAAATTGGTTTAACCGTTTTGCAGATAGCACCACAGACGAAGCCGCGGTTAATAACTAATCTAAATTAGAGTAGCCTGAGTAACCCGCTGTAATTTTAGCTGCCTTCCAGTGAAATTCCCGTTAAAATCGGTCCAGCCGTTTCGGAGATTACCTGGAACAAACAGACAGACAGACAGACAGACAGACCGACAAAAATTTTAAAAATTGCATTTCTATTATCACTAGCGTGTATACTTTCGTACCCAAACAGTAAAAAAATATATTTTGATATTACATACAGATACTTCATTTTTATTATATGTATAGAAGATATAGATAGATTAAAGTGTGAAATCGCCTTTTTGTATTAAAATATTACAACAATCGTTTTTTGTAGAATAATATATATTCATTTAATTATTGTAAGTTTGTTTTTTAGATATTTCTAACAACTAATTGGAAGATCATTTAAACCTTTGCGATAAAACTCTGGGAACCTAGACTCTAAAAACTGTGTCAAGGCATTTCGTACTGTGCCCTAGGAAGGATTCCAGATCGTTTAATTCCTGCTTTTGTTCTGTACGGTATTAGGTATGGATATTCTGAGCATATCAACGTCAAACCATGTCGCTAATGTTTTGGTAATTTATTATGGATCGTTCTGTACGAACACCTTTAATTCGGCGTTATTTAACTTGGCTGATCTTTTTTGTGTTTCATTTTTAAAGTAGAGGTTTCTACTACGAAAGCAGTAAGAGCAAAAACACACGGTGCGTTCTTTAGCCGTATATTCTACACACACATCACTGACATTAAGAGCAGCTTCTGCTGCGTTAATCAGATTGCGTATTTGAAAAAGCTGAATCGAAAAATAATTCAAAGCCGGACAAACAAATGTCATGTTAAAAAAAGGAGTGCTATAATTTTCGTGTTTATTTTCACTGTAAAATCTGACACTATACAAGTATAATTTTAATTGAATTTGGCCAACGCGTTAAAACGGCTATTTTATTTTTGAATCTCTATTTGAGTGTTTTACTCGACACATATATGGCTCTAAATAAGAGTTTATATGCAGTATGTGTATGGGGCTGGATTAAAACTGGCATTTTTATTCGTTATTTATTTGTTTTTATTCTTTCTAACTGAAACCTTATTAATGACTTAATTAAGCTCCTATATTGAAATTGCAATAATCATCACACACAACGCAAACATATCTTAAACGATAGGTAGGACCACTAATGGACCGTTGTCATGCGTCATGCTCTATGTCAACAAGCGTACCGACTTTTAATGCATCCTTTGTTAAAGTTGGTCTATTACTACCATTCTATCATTAATATCCGTGAATAGCAGTTATAATTGTGTTGCTACAACTGCATTCATACCAGCGTATGAAGAAGAAACTTTAATAATAAATGTGAGCAGATTATTTTAGATAAATTTTAAAGAACATATCTTTATACTATATGTTGAGATAATTTCGACACAACAAGTATTAATTTGGAAATATGGTAGCATTTATAAAATTAACGTTCACGCACATTTTATAAAAGCTATAAATATGAGTATTGATTGATTCAGAGAAGTTTAGTGTCAAATATGTTTGTTATTTATACTTCGGTATTACTTCTATATAACGTAGGTAAATAAAAATATTACACATAAAAAAATTATTCTTAAAATGTTACTATGCTTTTATACATTCAGGGTTTTAACGTTTGATTATAACTCACGTGATATTAAATGACGATGTGGTGGCATGGTAGGGTTCTATCAAATCTTATATCTGTGATCTGGTGGTATCACTTAAGAGCCAGTCTCGCTCTAGGTATTTAACTTGTTTCTATATAAGACCACATTATCATTTAAGATCAGACCAGATTGTGGAAACATTAAATACTACAAAGTATCACTCAACTCAAAGGAAGATAAACGTTTAGTGCAGCTGCCAGAATGGAAGTACGCCTACAAGTGCTAGATGACAGATTTGAAACTGAGGATGGCAATTAATTTATTATTTAATCGTATCATTTCATAGACTACACAGACTACGCATCTTTTATTATCGTCGATTGATTGATTACTCTATTTGTTGCTGGAAGGTTCAATTTATGTGGAACAGTGCAGCGGCCAAAAATTTGATACTATTTAACACCACCCCGAGAACACATGCAGGGAAATGGGAGGTATACTTCCAGAGAACGTGAGTAACATCAGCGAGTAGTATTAGGTAGGTAATGGTAGATGGTATGTAAAGCGGACATTAGAAAAAGTACTACTACCCTGCTATGGATTCATCGTGATATTTTCCTCCAACGAAAGCACCCAATCATTACATGACTCACTCAACGATCATCGAAGCGGTGCCCGAAAAGGCTAACACGGAGTATTCATAAATAAATCATTATAAATATAACAAACAACAATTAATATAAGAGTAAGAAAATCTTATAAAAGATATTTTAAATTTTGCTAACTAATGTAAATGTAAACATCACGATGAATAATAAAAGTTAAAGTAACTCAATTAAGCTTGAGATACTATTAGTCTTCAGTCATTAAATTTATTAACTATCTCAAGTTGATTTAAAAGCTATCGTATCACGAAACTAACTTTCTGGAGTTATTCGTCCTAACGTTGACATTTAAAGCTATTTATTTTATTATCTAACTCGACCCCACCCACAGATATCGAACGGCATATAATATAATTTTTTTTCTATTTATTATATACTGTTTTATCATTGATTTCACTACTTATTATACAATAGTTAAAAAACAACCAGATATCAATTTATTCATTCATTATTTATTCGGTTATTTATCATAAATGTGTATAATTACACAGTCTATTTACTACATATTTAATCAAAATTTATATGAATTAAATTACCTAGAATTCACAATAAAAATCATCTGCGTACCTTGTTTAGTTTTAAATATAATGTAATAAAATTATCAAATAATAGTGTGTTGAGAATTAGTTATGTTCTATTGTTTTAAAGTATAATACCAATTATACAATTATAATATTAATATGTCAAATCTCAAAGTATTAGGCTAAGAATTGCTTGCAATAACAGGAAAGTGACCTTTACCCATTGGTGTGTCTAATTATAATAAAACGTCATTGAAATTGAAAATAACGAAGCAAAGAAAGAAACAAAAAGTGAAAAAAGACCCACTAAAGGATTACACAGGTCAACAAAAAAATATTTATATTTGGGTTTTTGTTCTCTTGCTTAAATTCTGATTCTAGACATGGAAAAACACTTAAATATTCATATTTAGTTCATAAAGTTTGCTTTGGTCTGATTTACGACGATAAGGATGATTTAATTTATTTCATAAACAAAAGATTACTACTACATCTGAACGAATTTAAAGACAACATGGGGGCCTACTCCGAGGAACAAGGAGAACGTTTTCACCAAGATGTGATGGACTTTGAACGGCGATATCAAGGGCAGTACAACGAGAATATGATGGGAGATTACATTTGGGGTTTAATACGAGAGAGCTCATACGAGCATAAAAGAAATACGAAAAATATTCACTTTTAGACATTAGTTTCTTTTTATTTTACATCTATATGTTATTATTTATCACAAATCTCGAATAAAAAAGACTCTTGTATCTAGAAAAATATTTTCTAATTATAATTGACAGTGGAAGTGTAGAAAAAATATAAAAATCAATAATTTTTGCCGAAAAATTGAAAAATTGTTCTAGTTTCTACAAAAGCAAACTTTAATCAAAAAAAAAATTTCCTTATTTTTGTCGTAGGAGAAACCAAAATTTAACATGTAGATGTTAGACCCAAAAATCGTGTTGACCGGTGTTATAGGCCGCTTCCCAAAAGAATGTATGGGCATAATCACCATGCCAACCCATGACGTATTGGCGATTTGAAACTCCAAGAAATTCTGTTCTATTTTTTCTCGCATACGATGGTATTACAAGAACATTTCTCAAGTTCAGGTGTTCTCCCGATATTTTCCTTCACCGTCATCCGATAGCGTTACCAATTAAAATTACAAAATTTAAAGGTTGGTCAATGTTGGAAAATGTTGTTGGTCCATGCCGATGTTCGAGCCTGCAGACATTAAATATTTAGAGGCGGTAGAGCCACGCTGAAGCTATTACTGGTTTCAGCATAATTGGGTCCGCTCGCTAAGGGTAGTAGCACCCTTCCACAGAAAACTGACGTGAAGTAACAGTGCGCTTAACAGCATTACATTACAGCGCGTAACATTGTTGCGCTTCGTTCGGTCAGTGAGAGCGCCGGAGGCCCATCTGCCCTCCCCTCCCATCCCTTCTCCTCGTCCCTTCCCCCAAACACAAGCTGGCAACGCATTAGCGATTCCCCTGGTGTTGTTAGTGTCTATGGATGGTGGTGATCACTTAACATCAGATGACCCGCCTGTTCCTTTGCCTCATATACATATTTAAAAAAAAAATCATTCCACCATGACTTGGCTAGCGAAATAAAATAGGAAAAAAGTAATATCCGTCGGTAAAATTATTATTATACATCTACTAAATATTTCTTACTAAATATTTCACAAAAGAGTATCGTAAGGAAAAAGGACAAGGGCAAAGGTAGTAAAATTTAGTTAAAATTTAAAGCCGATAGTAACAACAAAAGTATACTACATTTTATTTGCGATTCCGACAGTGGCTGTGATTTGGAGATCAATATGTAAATGCATTCGTGAGTGCATGCGGCCCGGAGGTGGCGCGAGTGCATTTTGCCGTAGAGGCTGAAGCATCCAGCCGTGACGGTACGACCCAATGTTTTTCTCACTTTGAGACACCAACGACGTTCATCTGAATATAAAATGTTCCATTATTTTGCACGTTTTATCTCTTAATATCAAACGTATTATATTTATTGAATTGATAAAGGACTACGTCTGTGTTCTAGCAGATGTACTTGAGAGCTAATCCCTCTCTAGATTTAGCGTATTTACCGTCTAAGAATACATCGTCATTTAATATCAGGTGAAGTTGAGGTCAAATGGTTATGACTTATAAAGTATATAAAAATATCAAGCACCTGCTTGGCAACAGGTTATTAACTTGAGGGTGGTAGCTAGATAAGCGGACTTAGAAGAAACCCTACCACCATGATGGCATGGCATGGTACCATCGGATTTCACCACGATATTTTCCTTCACCTAAAGTTCCAACTCAGTTAGTAGAATTCGAACCTACGGCCATCGATGTAGTGTCCGAACACACTATCAACTAAGACATCACGACTTCACATTAAATTTATTAAGATGATACTAGTATATACTCACTAATATAAGCCTAAGCCGAGGTGTGCTGTGCACCCTTGAACTAGTTACCAAAATAAAATCGTCTGAGTGCCTTAAGCGCTCGCCTTAGTAGTCCAGTGAAGCTGTTAAGACCTTGCTAGGTCAATAGCGTAGTCAGTCGAAAAAAAAGATGCATATTATACTCGTGTTATTATTTCGCACTATAAGTGATCACTATTTCACTCGCTTATCTAAAGATATGATGCAAATTCTAGTCAAAACTTATAATTCTTTAACTCATATATGTATGAATAGTTAGCTTAGCTTAGGTTAGCTCACATAGGTCGCGAATTGCATGTATCAGGCAACAGCCAAAGCCGAGGTGTGCCGCACACCCTTGAGCTAGTTGTCAAAATAAAATCGGCTGAGTGCCTTAAGCGATCGCCTTAGTGGTCCGGTGAAGCTGTTAAGCCCTTGCTTGGTCAATAGCGTGGTCAGTTCGAAGAAAAAAAAAACTTATAATTCAAAATAGTTGAGTTTAAAAAGAAGTATGATGGAGTGTGAAATGGGTGGAGTTTTGTAATCTGAAAAATATTTTTTTAGTAGATGGCTTTGTCACTCAATTTCTAATCTATGTAAAATTTCTAACAGCTGAGTTCATTGTTGTTGGATTTTCATATAGGTATTTACTCTAAAAAAAAGAATAATGTATAATTGAATTGAAAGGGATGTTGGTAGAAATTATCCAAAGTATTCCCACATGTAACACAGTTAATAAATGCTAGTATAGTTTATTGAAGAATTTTGTTATTAGGAGCGAATATTAGTTTTTCCCAAATAGTCTATCCATAATTACTTTCGCATTTTTTCCGATC
The DNA here is from genome assembly GCA_036509395.1 of Antheraea yamamai. NCBI lineage: Eukaryota > Metazoa > Arthropoda > Insecta > Lepidoptera > Saturniidae > Antheraea > Antheraea yamamai. Next base: position 14,302,802 of record AP028428.1, on the reverse strand, counting down.
GACGAACCAGAAAAACCTCTCGAGGGCATTTAGATCAATTTATTTCGTATTTATCCTCACAATCAGTTCTGTAATGGATAAATTGATAAGTTTATTTAATTAACGTGATATTGTAATTTCCGATTTTTTTTATGTCATTGCAAGCAAACGAACACGTGGCTCACCTTAGGTTAAGTGATCCCCACCGTCCATACACCCTAACACTAGGGGAGTCGAAAGTGCGTTGCCAGCTTGTGTTTGGAGGAAGGGAGGGAGGGAGGAGAGGAGAGAGGTGGGGAGAAGAGGTGGGTCTCCGGCGCTCTCACTGACCGAACGAAATGCAACAATGCAAGCACTGTTACTTCACGTCGGTTTTCTATAAGAGGGTGGTAGTACCCTGGGCGAGCCGACCCATTCATGCTGAAGTCAGTAATAGCTTCAGTGTGGCTCTACCACCTACCTACACAGGTTCTTGCAGTATCGGTTGAAACTCTTCTCGTTTTCATATATACTTATATCAGAATAGCAGAAAAAAACGATACAAAAACTCTAAGTGAATGTTCATCACTACATATTATAAAACAAAGTCCTCTGCCACGTCTGTCTGTTTGCGATAAACTCAAAAACTACTCAATGGATTTTGATGCGGTTTTCACCAGTAGATAAAGTTGATTCATGAGGAAAGTTTAGGTATATAATTTGTCAAGGTTTTATTATTAGAGGAGGACAACACCCGCCGGCTCCGCTAGTATATAATATAGCAGCATATTACTATAAATACATACAAGAGTTGTAGAGGTATGTATGCTCGGTACACATATATATTTCAACAACTAATATGAGTATAAATATGTAGCTTAGCTTGGGTTAGCTCAGTTAGGTCGCAAGGTACGCGCGGTATTCTAGCGAGATGCACGTGTTTGCGCTCGCTCCGTATCGTTAGAATTTATCGCGGTAGGGTACGTGCACTTAAAATAAATTTGACTTATGACTTTTTATGGTTTTGTACAGTGTGGTTGTATATGGGTGTTTCTACTTGGTGATTCTTGTTTCTTTTCTTGACTTTGGCTTACTTACGGACTTCGGACTAGTTTACTCATCTGACTTGGCTTGTTTTTTTTGGTTTTACGTGGATTTCTTGCATTTTCGACTTGGATTGTTTTTCTCGGACTGTGTTCTTGCTTCTTGATTTACCTGGCGTGTTTAACGGACTTGTTGCTTTGCCTCTTGGCGTGCTGGTGACCCTGTAAAGGTCTCCAGTAGGCCATGAGTGCCAAAGCTAAAAAAATTACTGCCAAACGGGCGAGCGTGTCGGTTGATTCCGACACGGAGGTAGAGGAGCGTGTCGCCCCCAAAGGAAGTAAATTCCAGCGGGGGACCGCGAGGCGAATCAGCCGTAATGTCGGCGGGGGTCGTGGCATCCTGGGCGAGGCTGACGGATCGTTTGATCGGGCCTTGGCCGGGAGTTTGAGCGGGGCGGAGTCGGAGGCCTCGGCTACGGGCTCCATTGCTGCCCCGGCATCCAAGGCCGGCTCAAAGGCCGGCTCCAAGGCGGGATCCGCCGGGAGTTCTGAGGCAGAGCCTATTGACGTGGAGGACCTTGACGCCTTCACGTTGAAGGCTCTGGCCGGGGTGAAGGTGACAGAAATCCTCGAGACTGTCAAAAAGTCCCGAAACCTGTCGGGGCCTTGTATCAAGGTCCTGAAGGGAGCGGCGAAATCCCTGCGGGAAGTGGTGGAGGCCCTTGCAGACCGCACGGAGTCTCAGGAGACGCGGAAGCTCCAGAGGGACATCAAGAATCTCCGCCGCCAGGTCGAAGACCTTAAGGCGGAGACTCTGGCGTGGAAGCAGGAGGCTAACGCCAGGAGGCAGATGCCCCCTCCTCCTGCTCCCGCAATGGCACCGACGGAGCTTCCCACACTCCAGTGGGAAGAGGCCCTCGCTGGGGCTGTAGCTCGCCTCGAGCGCTCCCTCCAGACGTCGTTCAGCAACATGCTGAACGCACGTCTGGAGAGTCTGGCGAGTCGCCTCCCCCCAGAGGCTCCAGTTCGCCCCCCTCTGGCGGCGGACAAAAAGAAGGGAGGAGCGGGGGCTCCACCCACGAGGCCGGCACCGGTGACCCAGGCCCCGATCGCCCAACCACTGGGCATGAGCTGGGCTGAACTTCCTGCCCCTACTACCACAATTGGGACGGAGTGGACCAAAGTAGTGGGCAGGAAGAAGAAGGCGGTCCCTGCTTCACAGCCCAAGGCCCCCGCGGCCGCCGCGGCGCCCCCGAAGGCGCCCCCAAAGCCGCAGGCGAAGCCACCAGGGCCGAAACTGCCATCCGTCCCCCAATCGGCTGCAGTTGTTGTGACGCTGCAGGATACCGCAGCCGACAGGGGGATAGGATACAGGGAGGTCCTGGTGAAGGCGCGGGAAGCCGTGGCCCTGCCGGACATGGGCGTCGGGGAGGTCCGGGTCCGGCAAACGGCCACGGGAGCCCGGAAAATTGAGCTCCCGGGGCAGACGAAAGAGAAAGCCGCCGAACTGGCCCGGGAGCTCAAGGTGGCGCTGGCCGACATCGCCACGGTCGTCGTACCTACAAAGAGGGCGGACATCCGGATCGTCGGGCTGGACGATTCGGTGTCCACCCTTGAGATTGGGACGGTCGTGGCGGCGAAGGCCGGCTGCAGGGTCGCCGACCTGAAGGTCGGCGAAATAAAGCGGAACTGGGGGGGCCTCGGCGCAGTCCATGTGACGCTCCCCGCGGCGGCGGCCAAGGAGCTTGTCCAGGCCGGCAAGCTCCTGGTCGGGTGGAGCGTCGTGCGCGTCCACCTGCTGGACGAGAAGCCCCTACGCTGCTTTAAGTGTATGGGTTTGGGGCACACCCGCCCCACGTGCCCCTCCTCGTCCAGCAGGGGGGATGGCTGTTACCGCTGCGGCGCGGCGGGCCATAAAACGGCCGAATGTAAAGCGGAGGTGGCCCGCTGCGCCGTATGTGCCGACGCCGGGAGGCCCTCAGGGCACGTGATGGGGAGCCGAAATTGCAGGCCCCCCACCACCAAGGGTAGGGACCTCCCGGTTGTGGGCACAGGTCCAAGGGTGGTGGCCGCCAGGCAGGAGGAAATTGCAATGGACCAATAATGGATTGGTCCATATGCAATTTCCTCCAGGCGACCCTCAACCACTCCGCCGCTGCACAGGATCTCCTCGTGCAGTCAGTGGCGGAGTGGGGTATCGGGCTCGCGGTCGCCACGGAGCCCTACTTCGTTCCCTCCCAGCCGCAGTGGGCTGGGGACCGGAACGGCTCCGTGGCGATCGTGGCGGGTCGAGGTTCGTCCCTGGCGGCAAGAGAAAGAGGGGCCGGGTTCGTGACGGCCGTCTGGGGAGAGTACGCCATTGTGGGGGCGTACTTCTCCCCTAACAAGCCCCTGAGGGAGTTCGAGGCGTACCTCGGCTCCCTGCAGGGGGCTGTCAGACGGCTGTCGCCGCTCCCCGTGGTCCTCATGGGGGACTTGAATGCTAAGTCGAGGACCTGGGGAGCGGCAGTCACGGACCTGAGGGGCATGGCCGTTGAGGAGTGGGCAGCCGAGTTGGGGCTGTCCCTCCTCAACCAGGGGAGCGTCCCCACGTGCGTGCGATGGAACGGGACGTCAGTGGTGGACGTCTCGTTCGCCACCCCGTCCGTCGCACGCCGTGTCCGGGGGGTGGAGGGTGCTGGAGGAGGTGGAGACCTTATCGGACCACCGATACATCAGGTTCGAGGTCTCCACCTCCCAAGCCGGAAGTGGCACCCGCCCCCGGAGGGGCGCGAAGTTCCCCTGTTGGGCGATGAGCCGCCTCAACCGTGAATTAGCGGAAGAGGCGGCCATCGTCCAGGCCTGGGCCATGCCCCCCCCCCACAGGGGCTGATGTCGACGCGTCCGCAGCCCGCCTCCGTGCAGCCCTCACGGAGGTTTGCGACGCGTCGATGCCGCGGAGCGTACACCGCCCAGACAAACGGGCGGTGTACTGGTGGTCGCCGGAGATCGCCGATCTCCGAGCGGCCTGCTCCGCGGCCCGGCGGCTGTTCGGGCGCAGCCGCCGACGCCGGCACCGGGACCCGGAGGCGGAGGCCCGGCTGTATGGCAGCTACAGGGAGTGCAGGAAGACCCTGCAGGCTGCCATCAGCCGGGCGAAAGAAGCAGCGTGGGAGGAGCTGCTCCAGACGCTGGAGGGGGATCCTTGGGGGCGCCCATACCGGATCGTGCGCAAGAAGTTGCGATCATGGGCGCCCCCGGCGACGGAGACCCTCCGGCCGGAGGTGGTAGCGAGGGTCGTGGGAGAGCTATTCCCCGACCCTCCGATGCTACCGGCTCCTCCCATGCCTCCGCCTCGCGAGGTAGTCGAGGAGGTGCGCGACGGTCCCCCCCCCTCCGATAACGGAGGAGGAGATGGGGAGGGCAGTCGAGCGCCTCCTCAGCCGGCGTAGAGCGCCCGGCCCTGATGGGGTCCCGGGCCGGGTGCTCGGCCTTGCGTTGGGCCAGCTAGGGGGGTGGCTTCGGGAGCTGTTCGACCGGTGTCTTGCGGTCGGGCAGTTCCCGAAGCCCTGGAAGCTTGGGCGGCTCTGCCTGATGGCGAAGGCAGGCCGCCCTCCGGACTGCGCGTCCGCGTATCGGCCCCTCGTCCTGCTGGACGACGCCGGGAAGGTGCTGGAGAGGATCATCTCCTCCCGGGTCGTCCAGCACCTAGAGGGCGTGGGGCCGAACCTGGCGGACGCGCAGTATGGCTTCCGGACAGGGCGTTCGACAGTGGACGCCCTGTGCCTCCTGAAGTCGCTGTCGGCAGAGGCGACCTCCCAGGGGGAGAGGGTTTTGGCGGTGTCACTCGACATCGCCAACGCCTTCAACACCCTGCCGCATGGCGTCATACGGGAGGCGCTCCGATATTTCGGAGTGCCCCCGTACCTGCGGCGGGTGTTGGAGGCGTACCTGGAGGGCAGGGAGGTCGCCTATGTCGACGGCGACGGCCGTATGGTCAGGCGGGCCACACGGCGAGGGGTTCCACAGGGGTCGGCATTGGGGCCGCTCCTGTGGAACATGGGCTACGACTGGGTGCTCCGCGGCGTGCTCCCATATGGGGCACGCCTCATATGTTACGCGGACGACACCCTAGTCGTAGCCCGGGGGGGGGGGAGTGGAGGGAGGTGGAGCGCCTGGCCACGATGGCCACAACCCTCGTGGTCAGGCGCATAAGGAGGTTGGGCCTCAGAGTGGCCCTCGAGAAGACCGAGGCCCTACTTTTCCATGGGCCTCGGCGGGGGCCACCACCTGGGGCCCACATTGTGGTGGAGGGCGCCCGGATCAGGGTGGGGACCCAGATGAAATATCTGGGCCTCACCCTGGACGGGCGCTGGCGGTTCGAGCCCCATTTCGCGGGGCTCGGACCGCGAATTGCTGGGGCGGCGGCGGCACTCGGCCGGTTGCTCCCCAACATAGGGGGGCCGGGTGCCGGGTGCCGCCGACTCTACATGGGAGTCGTGCGGGCGATGGCCGCCTACGGGGCACCGGTGTGGGCCGACGCCCTCGGTGCCGCCAACGTGCGCGCGCTGCGTAATGCGCAGCGCACGATGGCACTGAGGGCGATCCGGGCGTACCGCACGGTGTCCTCGGCGGCGGCCTTTGTGCTCGCCGGCTCCCTGCCCTGGGAGCTGGAGGCAGGAGTTCTCGCCGCCGTGTACCAATTCACGGCGGCGAGAAAACGAAGGGGGGAGCCTCCGGCTCCCAGGGAAGTAGAGGCGGAGAGACGGCGTCTCAGAGGAGACGCCGTCGAAAGATGGCAGCAGGACCTGGCGGACGAGCGGTTCGGGCGGTTTACCGTAGACGCCGTCCGCCCGGTCCTGCGGGCGTGGATGGATAGGGAGTGGGGCTCCCTGACGTTTCGACTGGTGCAGGTACTCACCGGACACGGTTGTTTCGGGTGGTACCTGCACCGGATCGCACGCAGGGAGCCGACCGCCGCCTGTCACGAGTGCGGCGCTGACGAAGATACCGCGCAGCACACTCTGTCTGAGTGTGCTGCGTGGGGGGAGCAGCGCCGCATTCTGGCGGCGGCGGTAGGACCTGACTTGTCGCTGCCGAGCGTGGTCTCGGCCATGCTCGGCAGCGAACAGGCGTGGCGAGCGATGTCCTCCTTCTGCGAGGACGTCATCTCGCAGAAGGAGGAGGCGGAGAGGGCCCGCGAGGCAGATCCTCAAAGTGGCCCTCTCCGCCAAAGGAGGACAGGCGGGAGGAGGCGGCGATTCGCCCAACTCCTCCCGCCACCGTAGCCGGACCTGAGGGGGTGGGCCGGGGGGCCCATCTCCTCATTGCACAGGTCCGGCGGACGAGGGGGGACAGCCGGTGTGTACCCGGTCTGTCCCTCTATAGGTAGGAGCCCGGCGGTCACCTTCCGCCGGGCGGACCGTGGGGGCGGCTCTACAAGGTTGATTAGCGTGAACGATCCCTTGCCGCCCCCACACAACGGTCTGTCGGTACACCGTGGGGTTTTAGTCCGTGCGAGTCGGACATAACCCACTCTCTCCCCCGGGAGGGTGGGTATCCATAAGGGATTTCCCCACGTTAAAAAAAAAAAAAAAAAAAAAAAAAGTTAGGTCGCAAATCATATATATTAATACGTGAAGCCAAAACTTTGTACCCTTTTTAAAAGAATTGCGTGAATGGATGAACGTGAAATTTGGCATAGTTAAAGTTTATATGGAGGAGAAGTGCAGAAAGCTATTTATTTTATATAAAATGCATTAGAAGTACATTAAATTAATTAAAATATGCATTACTCACACTACTGCTTCAATTTTACACAACATATACACACATGTAAATAAAAAAGACATTTTGACATCCGTCAATAACGGACTTCAAAAAAGGTTGCGAAGGAGGTTGCTATGCTTGACTGTATGTATTTTTTAACCGACTTCGAAAAAGGAGGAGGTTAGTACGTTCGGTTGTATGTATTTTTTTTGTATGTTAATCGATGTCTCCGCAAATTATGAACCGATTTTAATAATTCTTTTTTTATTTGAATTAGTTATATTCAGCGGTGGTTCCATATAAATTTGAAGAAAATATTCAACCCCTAAGAGGGTTCAATATCGTTTATTTGATTTTCACCCACTTCGTCTCTACGTATTTTCGTGAAATTGGAACTGATTTATTATATTCATTACAAACCAGATATATTTATGAACACTAAAAATGGGGAAATAATTTTTTTTCCAAAAAAAAAAACAAACCGCCTTCGATGTGAAAAACTAATAAGGCACTAAAAAGCAAAAAATAACTTAATTATTAAATTAACCGAATTAAATAAAAAATATTGATATTTGAACTACCTAATTATATATTTGAAGTTGATGCCGTTAATAAAAGAACCCTAATAAAGTTCAAACTTCAAAAATTCAATGAACTATGGTCGAATGTCGACCACTGGGCGCCCACTAGTTGTATGAACTAGGCAACAGTCCAAACCGAGATGCTCGTGCACCGTTCAGCTAGTTGTCAAAATAAAATCGGCTTAAGCGCTCGCCTTAGTAGTCCAGTGAAGTTGTGCCTTGCTAAAAAAAAGTATAAATAATTAAATAAAAATTTAATTTACTACTTTGATATAATCATTACATAGTATAAAATAAAGTCCCCTACCGCGTCTGTCTGTCTGTCTGTTCGCGATAAACTCAAAAACTACTGAACGGATTTTCAAGCGGTTTTCACCAGTGGATAAAGTGATTCATGAGGAACGTTTCGGTATATAATTTGTCAAGGATTTTTTTTATAATCAGGCTGCCGGGCCCGCTAGTTAATTATATAAAGTATAAATATAATAACTATTAATTTAAAAATACTCAAATTAACTCGACGAATAGTTTTGGCGGGTAACGAAATTTCTATAAATATTTCCTAGACGCGCTCTAAAAACAGAGCCTAGAGTTCATTCAAAGTAAATATCTAAATATAATTTAAGTATCCGAATGTAAACTGTCATAAATGGATAATAATTTATAAGGAAATTACATAAATAAGATAAAGTAAATTAGAGTTTAGCCACAAGTCGAAATTTACCAACAGTTCCAAAATTATACTAAAGTATACGGTGTCAAAATTTGTTGGTATGTGGCGGCAACACAAGCTGTGTTCTCCCAAGTTAAATACGACTTAGTCCAAGTTCTGCGACACATCGCACTAGACAAAGATGTCAGTTTTGGCTGCGGAACTATTAGACTTCCCTCGAACCATATATATCAGATAAATATAATAACATATATATCTTACATGTTTTGACTTACTATTTAAGAATATTGAATTGCAATGATAACTTATATACACTATAGTTATTTTATTTTATTAATTCATTTCCTTCTCATCATTGTCGGTTGGCGTTGGAATGAAAATAAGTGCAAATAACTTGAAGCGATGATAAATCTATTGATATTTAAATTTATAGTTTCGAAAGGAAAATCACCAATTAACTCGCAATTACATAAAATATGTTTTTTGTTATTCCTTGTCTTTACTAATGCGAGTGTGGCTTTGTTTGTTTGTCACGCTTTCATACCTTAATTACTCAATCGAACGACATTAAATTTTGCATACACGTTTATAGGGGTACAGAAATAGGGTTCTTAGGACCTTTCATCATGATAAAAAGTATTGTTCACAAAGGTTCAGTCTACATTAGCGCGAGCAAAGCCCTGAGGAAGAGCTAGTTATAAATAAAGCGGACCTAATCTTCGAATACATTCTAGATTACAAAATACATAGCGGCAATGAAATTGTTTTTTGTGTATTTCGTTCAAAATAGTTTTACCTTATGTTGGTATACATGTTACTAGCTTCTGCCCGCGACTTCGTCCGCGTGGAATAGTTACTTTGGGCTAACGCTAACACGCAAAGAAAGCTCTGAAAAGGAAAAAAATACCCCGATTTTGAAATATTCTTCATTAGTGCTCCGCACCTATTGATATATAGCCTTCCTTGATGAATGAGCTACCTAACACTGAAAGAATTTTTCAAATCGGTAAAGTAGTGCCTGAGATTAGCGCGTTGAAGCAAACAAACTCTTCAGCTTTATAATAGTGGTATAGATTACACCCAAATCGACTAATAAAATAAAAATCGTTCGAACATTACATAACATTGACAATAAGTTTTAAAAAGGTAATTTTATATGAAGAGTTTTGTAGAGAAAGCTGATACGCTGATATACGAGAGCTGAGCTAAGGATAATATCAGACCGTATTACTGTACCGAGCCTTAGGCTGTCTTAGACCATATTCAGTCATTTTAAGATAAGACAAACGTGATCACAGAATCTTATTTCATATGCTACCCATGTTTCCAGTGTCCTTTACTTAACAACATTTCTGTGTTATATATGACACTTCTGTCTTATATACAGTTATATAAGATATGTCTGTTTGATGATGGATTGTTGAAAAAAAACGCTGTATGAATGAATTAATTATGATTTTGTATTCTTTCTAGTATTAGAATCACAATTTTTTCATTATGTGCAAAAAGTCATATAACTGTTTTATTTTAAAAAAATATTGTTTTTTTTATGTCATGGGAGGCAAACGAACAGTTAGTTCACCTGATGTTAAGTGATCACCACCGTCCATAGACAATAACAACACCAGCGCAGGGGAGTCGCAAGTGCGTTGTCAGCCTGTGTTTAGGGGGAAAGGGAGGCAGGGGGAGAGGAGAGAGGAGATAGGCCTCCGATGCTCTCCCTGACCGAACGAAACGCAACAATACAAGCACTGTTACTTCACGTCAGTTTTCTGTGAGAGGGTGGTACTACCCCGGGCAAGCCGACCCATTCATGCTGAAACCAGTAATAGCTTCAGCATGGGTCTACCACCTATAAAAATGTGTAATACTACAATAATTGTGATATAGAATAATTTATGTAGAATAAATATGTAAATGTAAAATGCACAAGTACAGGTTTCATTTTAAAAGAAATTCACATAATATAATGGATCGTTGAACAGTTTATATTCCTGGAAACGAATTTCTTTCTCATCGATCAAAGAGCTTTGTACATGTGTACGATATTCGCTAAGGTAAAGGAACGCACTGTCCGATCACCATTTCCATTACACTAACAAACCCATTATATGGTGAAAGGCGTGATGTCCATTCTTAAAGTTTTTAAACTTAAAGACTTAAACACCATTCGTGTATTGAACAATGGCGCGTCTAAATTTAAATATCACAACAAAGTAATAATAAACACTCTAATAATAATAAACAGATCTTATAGAAGTAATGGTAAAATAAAATTATTAAAACAGTGTTCAACTGTTGTCGCAGCAGCAATATCTAGTACATCAAGACCCGATCGCAGTAAATTGTGATGGCGTTTTGGCCTTTAGCAATCGACCGAGTCACCGGGGTGGAATTAAACGATTTATCGTAGTCACGGAGTCCGATTTCCACAGGTCCCTGTCACGGGTAGCAATATTGTTGTTCTGAATTTGTATATAATTTTGTACCTGTGTATCTTTCCAAGTATGTTAATATAATTAATATCATAACGTTGTGTTTTGAAAACCGATTTATTTAATTTACAAACAATATAATAAAAAAAGGAATGACGTGTTTTTTTAAATTTTATTATGCATTTTATTATATTTTTGGCAGCGTTTTGCTACGCTCGAAAAATTGTAGCCGACAAGTCAGATAATTTATTAGTACTGTTGGGAATATGTACAATCTTTTAGACTCTATATTATTTTGTAAGTTCCGTCGAGAATTATTTTCAAGGTGTACTTGCAGAATATAATATTGTTTCAGGATATTAATATAACAAATACTGTATTAGTTTATAAATTGTTATTCCAAATTGAATTTATATTGGTAATTAAACTTAGCACATATACATATTTTAATAGTTACATATTTTATTTTACAGCTACATATTTCCACTAAAATCACGAACACTGACGTTTTTTGAGAAATACCAGAGTTTAAATAACTATTGGAGTAAAGTCATGTAGATATGAATAAAAACAGACGCAGTGCATGGGCACTTGCGTTGCGTCAAATTGTTTTAAGTAAATAGCGAATAGATTTATATTCTTGTACCTCATTACTAGATGATAGCCGCGACTTTGTATGCGTGGTTTATTATCTCAATTGTTTTGTTGTATCTCAAAGGGATTATAGGCAGCGTTTTCGGCGAAAGTTCCCAGCCGACTTGATTTTTTCAACATTTCCAACAATTATCGTTATATTCCAATCTTGACAAATTATATACCTAAACTGTACTCGTAAATCACTCTATATATTAAAGGAAACCGCATGAAAATTCGTTCAATAGTTTTTGACTTTATAGCGAACAGACAGACAGACAGATAGACGCGGCGGAAGACTTTGTTTTATAATATGTAGTGATAGTGATGACATTGACCGAGCTCTGTTTAGCGGGCGTTGTTGAATTTATATCATATAAAATTGCCGCTTTTTGTAAATATTTTCAGTATTACAATAACAGTGTAATTTATGTAGGTGGTAGAGCTACGCTTAAGTTATTACTGGTTTCCGCATGAATGGGTCGGCTCGCCCGGGGTAGTACCACCCTCTCACAGAAAACCGACGTGAAGTAACAGTGCTCGCATTGTTGCGTTTCGTTCGGTCAGTGAGAGCGTCAGAAGCCCACCTACCATCTCCCCCCCCCGCTCACCCTTCGCCCCTCCCTCCCCCCCTCCCCCAAACACAGGCTGGCAACGCACTTGCACCTGGTGTTGCAAGTGTCTATGGACGGTGGTGATAACTTAACACCAGGTGACCCACCTGTTCGTTTGCCTACTAGGATATAAAGAAAAGAAATAAACATTTTTTAAGCTGTTTACTACAGTTTCAATATTAACATAGTCAACTGGTGAGTTATTTCACAGTTTACCAATATAATAAATATTGATAATGATATTTTAAAAAAACTAAGCTAAGCTCATATTCTAAAATTAAAATTATATCATGTTATTTAAAATATGGTATCTCTTCCATAACCGAACATTGTTACTCGGTGATAAAGTTTACACAATAGCTTCGTAGTATAATAAATTTATTACTCGCGCCAAATTTCTTAAAAGTTTCAACGATAAATCAGCATTTATTTTCATTTACTTCGACTCCATGGAAACATTTAAATCAACATACGTAAAATTAATTTTCCACTGTTTATATATACGAACGAGTTCTAAGGTAAAAATATTTGAAACCTTCTCATATGATATAGGCACCTCCACAGGGACAATATATCAACCCCAATTTATTATCACCTTTGACTTTTCATAACTTATACTTTTTCCATGTCTTCTTTAGTTGGTTTTTTTGTATAATATGCAAAGAATTGCTTTTTCCAATGGAGAAAGTTTTCATAGTTCTTTCAATATGATATCGTTTTTCAGGTCGTATCATATTTAGATATGCTTTTTCCACAGATTACAGGAACGACACTTGCGAAATATTCTAGGGATAGTCCATCTCATTTTAAATAATATTATGATGTGCTTTTAGAAAAAAGACATCTTGTTATGAATTATTTAAAGTTTCTATTTACTAAATTCATTATTTTTCCCAAATAGAATTTAAACAATATTTTAATTTACATTGTATAAGATGTAATAGGTCCGATATTAACATTTCTCATTTTACAAATTATTATCAATCATTCAATTGAATTTTTTCTTGTGTTAACACTAACCATTCTGATAGAAAAAAAGTTTAAGCAGTTATAAGGACTGCCGATAGAAGTGAAAACTCAAACAACGGAATAACTGTGTACTTTATGAATTTCTAAATCGTGTATAGTTTGAATTATTTAAATTTCATAATTTATAAATTGAAATTATTAATATTCACCTGGTTTTCACATTTATTGGAATAACCTATACATATTTATACAGTTTATTAATTAATCAATTAAATTATGGTCTGCACAAGCGTAATATCAAATATCAATATTACATGTACACAGGCTGCTATACTACGCGTGGTTAGGTGGACGCAAACGAAATACGACACGATCATGTCGAGGTCATCAGTGACGCGAACCCATAAATTTCCCTTAGCAAAAATCGCTCAAGGAGGTTAACGAAGTTTTCATTTCAAAATACATTCCAACCTAAAGCATTATATTCTCATATCGCATTTATTATGTAAGAAGTTATGTATATAACGCAAATATATAGTTGTATTTTGGATCTCTTTAAGTTTTGAAACGCAAGCTTCTTAGGTAACAGTATCACCAGGAATCAGTTTCGCATTCTGGACACGTCCTTCGCTGCGGGGAGACAAGATACAAATCCCGGGAGACTGTAGGAATCTGTATGCTGTCATGTTCACCTTAGTTTTATTTATACACGATTGAATGAAAAATATGTTTACACCTTTCACAAAAGCACTTTATGTTTTGTATATTGTGTCATAGTTTTCAAATAATTCGTTAAAAGATAAGTTCAAAACTACATATAATAAATATTACAGTTTTAGTAGTTGTTTATTGTATATTATTTTAGTTACTTCATCAGTGTTATCTTCACGATTATTATTGAGTTATGTTTTTCTACTTATGTCATTCCAAAGTCCATCATTTCATATTCATTCTTATGACGATTACCAATAATTTAAAGTATATCATAGAAGTACATTTTTATTGTGAGTAATTAATTAAAATTTAATTTCGCTAATATTAACTTTACGAATGTTGCGCAGGATAAATAAGCAACTTTGTAATTAATTATTTGGGTCTCGGTGTGACATATTATTACGTTCGATTATTTAGTAATCAATAAGACATAAATACTTTTAAGTAATATTGAACTTGTTCAAAAATATATTTGCCATATACCTATATTGATATCGTCATCATAATCAGCCCGCAAGAAACCCACTGCAGGGTCATAGCCCTTTTTCCAAAGGAAAGTATGGGCATAATCACCACGCCAACTCACGACGTGTTGGCGAATTCGAACTCTGAGAAATCTCCAGTTCTATGTTTTTCCACACGCAGGTATAATACAAGAATATTTCTCAGCTTTCAGCACAATGTTTTCCTTCACTATTACTCGGTAGTGTTAACAATTTAAATTAGTAAATCTACACGAATTCCGAATAATTCTTTGGGCATCGGACATCGGATTGATATTTCACGGTTCAAACTACTAAACCACTACGAATATTACTTATTAATATATCACAGTGCAAATTTTGTTTGTGTTTTGAATTAAATGTTAAACCCTAGTTACTTCACAAGTTGAGAATAACGTGCCTTAAAATATTTGATTGAAGAAGGCGTTACTTTGCGGAAATCTATCATTAAATACTATACTAGCACCTAGAATTGATTAACCACTACCAAGTCTCACTGCGAGAGAAAACGTTCTATTTTATTTGCGTGATGTATACCTGAAAATGTTGAATTTGAAACTAGTAAATGAAAGAGTGAAATATTAGTAACTAAAACAACGAAAATAATTGAAAAAACGCGTCCTTGGTTAACGGTTGAACCTGACGTCGGTTGACATTGTTGGTATGTAACTGCAAAATATAAAAAAATATAAGTCATTAAAATGTTCTTAAAAGTGCCTTAAAATAATCTTGATAAAGTGCTTTCTTTGTGCCTTATTTCAGTTGTAAATGTCAATGTGAAATATGAATCTAGCATCAAAACAACAAATTCACAGGACAGTTATATTTCAAATTATGCATTCATTTCACTGGATATAAATGAATGTAAACAAAAAAATGGATGAATACTATTGCTTTTTACCATGCCATGATAGAATTGTAACGTGTTAGGAATGATCACTCTTTGCACTACTAAGCTCCAACTGCAATAACGACTTGGAACATTTAATAAAGTGATAAAACGTTTTGCCGAACACGCGATGTTTTTATGATTCCGTTTCGTTGGAATTTATTACGTTCTTTCGTATGGCCATAGTTTTAACCCTAATAACTTCATTACTTCTAGAAATGGGTGCATTAATATACATTACAGTAGGCCCATAAACTAATAAAAATATAATGATGAAAATTACACAGCAAAGTTGTAAAAGTACGAATAAGAAAATGATGAAGGCGCAAAATTTGGAATACCTAGCTATAAGCGAGTTTAATTATCTCTAGGAATTAAATGGAGTCTTGTATTACAAAGTAGTAAAGACTTTTAGTGATCATCTGGCACTTTCAAACAAGTTAAAAATTGATCCCCAAATCTGTTTCAGTATTTTTGATCACAATTTAATAACTCTTAAGTTTAATAAGATTGTGAATCTATAACATAATAACCACTAATTGTGTACGCTGGTATGAACTACAACTTTATTGTTGAGGTGTTTTTAATAAAGTTTTTTTTAATATTACTATGATTATTTTATATCTAAATATTTATTCCAGGACCTTTTTGTGTTCGATATGTAAACCTAAATATTGTGATCTATCTGGATGCCATAAAAGACAAAATTTAACTATGATTATATATTCCATTTAAATTAATGTTTTCCATGTTGCAATCAAGATTTTAAGTTTAGTTTGTCACTATGATTGCAATATAAAAAATAATATTGTACCGATTTGTCTAGATGATATTAAAATAGAATATATAGTAATCATTTTGTTCTGACTTAATTTAGGCTTAATATACTAATTACATATGTTACCTAACGTTACAAAACATATAATAAAACTGTACCTGATATCATAATTATTATTCTAAAATAAATTACGTAAATCGATTCGGTAGTGTTCGAATGATAAGCACATTAAAAGACAGGCAGAGGCGTTGCTCTTTATAATGTGCAAGCAAAGTTTAGTTAGCAAAACATTGGTAACAGTTTTGTATATCGAAATATATATAAGTGTACGCGTAATTTTTTCCAAACTTTTATATGATTCCTATAACATAAAAAATTTTAAACACTGTAACCCTGTTTTTTGGAAACTTACAGAATTACATTTATATTTCATTTATTTTTAATAAGAACGAGGACTTTGTGGTTTATTGCACGCTTTGCTTACGTCTTCCCACATTTTGTTAATATATACCTATTGCTTATTTTCCTCTCTCATAATACCTCTAGGGATTCCGGTGGCTCGTGATTTATAGCTTATGCAAAGAATGAGGAGGATATTTTCTACACCATAATTCAGGCTAGTTGAGATTAGAGCCGGGTCCGCTTTCACGGAGATATATCAATCTGTTCGTTTCGTGTGCTCTTTGTGCCCTCGTACATTACGCACTTTTGTCAAATAAATGAAAATGATTTCCGTCTCTATTTTTGTATTTTTTTAATACTTTATAGGATTCAACCATAATCTCAGTCGATGTTAAATGACGACGTGATCTAAACAATCTACGTCATAGTAAACACACCAAATCTATAGGGAAGACTCTCAAGTGCAGCTGCCGGATCACACCAACAGGTGCTTGGCGTCAGATTTTCATCTTAAGGATCGTAGCTATCCGAACGGACTTAGCAAAAACTCTACCACCATGCTAGAGTTTCACCAGAAGCTCCGATTCAGTTAAAAGGATTCGAAGCTACGTCCTTCTACGCTCTGTCCGAACAAGCTACCAACTTAGCCATCATCTCTTCAAAATTAATTATTTAGTATGTGTGAACATTTTAGTAAAAAAAAATGAAATCAAATGTTCATAGCAAATCCCAAAATATGTACATTTTATTACGCAACCGCAATAATAGGTGGTTTTCTGATATATCTCCATCAACTTCATAGATCAAGTACATTGAATATTCTAATCATAATTTCAGCACTCACCACTTGTCTGAGCTCTAAGTTGAGAATATTTCATAGACATAACGAGGAAACATCATTTGCTAAATGACTGGGTAATTACAACTTTAATATCGAAACATGTTAACATATCCGACAAATTGGTCTCATTAATCTAATCACCAAATAGGTCGTACCGACACGGCGTTAGGCGCATTGTGTGAGCCCACGACCGGTCCCGCAATTGTCTGCATCATTAAATTAAAAGCTTTCGTGTTAGCTGGCAGTCAGTAATATTCGCGGCACCTTACAACCTACTTCTACAAGGGCAGAGCTGGTTAAACAGTTAACTAATTTATTATCCATAAATTACTGATCAAGAAGTTGATAAGACACGTCCTTAACAGTTTTATGAGTTTAGCCTGTGCATAATCAGGTCCTCGGTTGAAAGCAGGCACCGGTATCTAGATATCTATATACAGTTGTTTTGTACGAACGCTTAGTTACTATGTAACTCGAATTTCAAGTTGTTGTTAGCGATAAAACACGAACGAATGAATTTCATAGTAATGTTTTGCCCGTAAATTTAAAGATATACTCTCTCCACGAGTTGACTATTTTGCAAACAATACTTATAAAGCAATATATATTTAATTTGTTTACTAGCTGCCAGCCCCGGCTTCGCACATCCGTACCAACGAGGACAATGAGACTTCCCAAATTTTCCCTTTAAAGTACGATTATGTAATCTATACTAATATTGTAAAGAGGTAATTTTTGTGAGTTTGTGACGTTGTAGGGGGTAATCTCAGGAACTAACTGTTCCGATTTGAAAAATTATTTCAATGTTATATAGCTCATTTATCAAGTAAGGATATATCATCACGCTAAGGCCAATAGGAGTAGACCACCAATGAAGAATGTTTCAAAATCGGGGATTTAATCCTCTTGAGAGTTTCCGCTGCGTGTTGCCGCACCGCTGCTTAGCACAAAGTAACTATTGCACGCGGACAAAGTCGCGGGCAGAGGCTAGTTAAATAATATGGGAATTAGACAATTGGAAGTCAATCGGTCAATTGTATCGTTACATTTCAAAATAAGTTAAATCCAATTTTAGCCGTTCCTAATATTTTACGTTATTTCTGAAGATCTCAGATCATAAGACAAGAACTAAAAACTTTATGAACGGCAAAATTTTAACTTCGTTATCAATGTACAAAAATTGGAAATCTTAGAAAAATTAACCATGTTATTTCTATCAACGATCAAAATTGTATTTAACTCATTTTGAAATGTAACGATAGAATAAAACGCTAATATTTTTGAAGATCACCCTACTTTCTTCTGTCTCATTCCCCCAATTCCTTTTAATATGGAGTATTTTAATTCAATTTTTTCTCTCTTCTTTACGATTTTTCCAACGTATTCTTTCATAGAAACCGTGTGCTAATAATTACACACTTAAACAGAAAAGTCAAATACGTGCAGTCGTTGTGAAGTGATGCGTTTATATAAATTCAGCAACTGAACAATCCTTATGAATCAACACATGTTGGCGACAAGACATATCCTGCGTACCGGAGCACAGAAGGACGAACATTGCCGCTTTTCAACAGCACAGCGTAAGCGTAGTTTTCCTTTCGTAGTAGAACCAGGCTCCATCCAGGCTCGATGACTCTTACATGGTACTAGGTATTTAAAATTAGCCCGCCCATTTACGTGCACGCGAAAGAGCGAAGCAGTAGACTATTGAGATTTATTCATTTAGCGGTCGTTGTTACCGATAACGGTTAGGAGTAGATGTTGTTGACGATTTAATATTAAAATAGAAACAGAATACATATTTAGTATACCTTTTTTTTTACATTGGAAGGTCCCTAACAAATACTCATCCCGTCGGGCAGCTGAGGATGGGTTATGTCCGATTTGCGCGGATTAAAACCTCATGGTGCCTTCCTATACCTTTTTATGTGGGGGAGCAGGGACTGCCGACTGGCACTGCGTCTGCTCCCCCGACAGGTGTAAGCCCTTCAAGAGGCCCTGACTGCGGTCTGAGGGGTCAAAGATGGTAGATCCCTCAAAGGAGGAGTGGGTGTTAGACCCCCCTGATGAACTGTAGGAGTCGCATCGGCACAATGCGCCTCCACCACATGGGCCTGTGCAGTTTAAACTACTACACCTACATATTTTAAGACAAAAATAAATCACCTAATATTGTAAATATTTTTCAAGAAATTGTACAAGAACTCAAATAATGGCAGTATACTCCTTAATGTTAACAAAACTAGGTTCATAATATATTTGAAAAATATTCAATATTTATTTTTTGTTGGTCGAACTATTTTAAACGCAAATACAGTGTGTAAAAATAACAGTAAAAGTATGACATAATATTGAGGGTTTCAAAGAAAAAATAGAACCAATCAAACATGACTTTATCCCAGTTAAGGCCAAGAAAGTATAAATTAATGAAGCAACCTTAAACAGATATTACTACGAGAAGCATTTTGAATACATGACATCGTTGTCACATGTTAAATTTTGATGACGGAAAATCGAAAGCTTTGTATTTAACTAAACAGTTGTTTGTGCATGGGATACAAGAGGGTAATTAATTATAAAATGAAACACATGAATTGCAGTCTCATTATAATTTTATCGATTTGTATTTCATAAACTAAGATAGTAGTTACATCAAACATATATTGCATAACAAATTGGACTGGAAGATATGTTAAGACCCAATGATATGACCTACAGGTATATTTATTCCTGGCAGCACTTACATTCATTCAGACACTTTACATGAGATTTCTATTTTATACTTAGCATTTGTTTCACTAATAATCTAACTATTAATACGATTATCAATATAATTTTACTTTTTAAAAAAATGTCTTAAACAACGGTAAGGGTTTAGTCTCTAATCTAGAATATGCCATCGGTTAAGATATATTCAACCACAAAGCACGTCTAACACGAACGTAACACTAAATGCAATTTGATATTTTAATATTGTCATTGTTTTATTAGTATTATTAATTTACTTAATCCGCTAGACGCAAGTTAAAAACAAGTATTACGGTTACGGACCTTACTCTTTTATTTATTTTAAATCAAGTAAGTTTTCGAACTTATTACAGTCTTAAATTATAAGTTTTATTTAATTCAAAAGTAATCGGAATTTTAATATTGGAGTCTGAATACCTAATTGATTTAAAATATTAATGCATAAATCGCGCGCATATTTCAACATTTACAATTTTCTAATATACAATAAAAATAAATTTTTATACGCGTTTTATTTTAACTAATTGCGAAAAATTTTCCTAACGTAACGTTACATAGTTGATTCGAGAAATTTACACGCTTATAAATAGGATTCAAATTCGTTATTAATTTTTATTATAAGATAATCTATAAAAATGTATATTTTCAGCAAAAACAAAAATATTGAAAACAAGTTTTTTATATGCCACTTAAATGAGTTACATATTAATTGATAACATTAAAAAAAAGGAATTTTCTTTCATTTATTGCAAGGTCAAGGTTTGTGTAAAAGTAGTTTCAAACATCAGAAAAATTACTCTTAAAATAATAAAGAACAGAAAGATATTATTGACGTATGGACATTTCACTTAAACTACTTACAAAATTATAAACTTTCTCTATGTACATATAATACAAAAAGTTGGTAGACTAAACAAAAGTAAGAAATATACTAAAGGTAAAATAAAGACAATTTTAGTTTTTAAAATAAAAAATAATAACCCGTGATGATAATGAAGTGTTGTATATTTATATTATAGTAAAGAATATCACAATTATCAAATTTATGATAAATTTGATATGTTTTTAACATAAACTGAACAATCATTATAAAAAGTTCCAAGATATAATGACATAAGCGTATACTTATAAGGAATTCTCATAATAAAAATGTGCTTCATTGTCCACATCGCCATTTACGTTTAATAATTTACAAGAAAATAATTAAAACTCAAGTTCTCGCGTAAAATATATCTAACAAAAAATATGTACAATTTATATGGCACACTTTATTTATATGTAAATTAAATAATAAATTATCATTAAGGAATGATATTAATAGTATCGATATTAACCACTCTAGTTTTGAAAACCATAAGGGTTTAAGCTCCATACAAACGAAAGTAGACCTTATGTAGCACAGGTCAACAAACATTTTGGCAGCATAAGTTTAAACGGATTTATCTTTTAATAACAATTATTAATTAAATTACATTTTTATATGAACATATTCTTTCCCACTTTTTTTTACTTCCCTTTATTTATTTATTTAACTTTTAGTATATTATAACATTATTCTTTACTGGAACTTTACTATTACTTTATTATTACTTACTATTTTTCCTCCCTATTTATTTCTATACTATTAGAAAACAGACCTAGCAGCAGAAAACTAAATTAATCAACCACATTCTGCCTAACCCGCATTTTTTTTCTATCAGCGTTTTTATACAGCACCTCTACTACATTATTTATCTGGCATCTTGTTCTTTCTCCATAGGGCCCTTTAACACACCACATTGACAGACACCTACCACAACTTTTATTTCATTTAACTTATTACTTTATAAAATTTTCCTTTACAAAACATATATTCTATTTCAGACAAAACCGCAAACATATTATTTTGACCCTCTCTCAAACAAGCACCACACATGTTTTTTTATAAATGAGAGAAACACATGTGCCAACCTACAACAAAGATCTTTCAATTATCTACTAAACACGTTCGAGTTTGTGCAGGACTGATAAACCAAAACCATTTCATTGTGTAGTGTCATTATTACACTGATTTTAGTGCCTATCGCGTTTACCGCCATTTTTCGTTACGCGCACTTTTTCCTTACGCGCCATCTTTTTTTATTCATGTCTGAAACCTTTTCTTACATACTATTTTTTTATTGTTCCGTTTTTTTTTTTTTATTTTTATTTTTTTTTTCCTTCTTGCCTTTTCGCCACACCTTCTTCGTGTGACCACCGCCCTTTTTTTTATCAACTCATGCAGACATACCCCACCCACCTTCCACTCTCCCTTCCAACACACCATTTACATTACACTCCTTCTATATTTATTCTACCAGGCAAAGGGACCAACATACTTTCCTGCAATTTTTTGCGCGCGCCCTCCGCCGAGAGCAACATTAAAATACAACGATAAACATTTCAATCGATTATTCGAATTAAAAATATTTATTCGATTAGCGTAATGGCCATCGGTTACAATGCTTGCTTTAGCCACACATGGAATGTTATTATTAAAGCCCGTCGAAATAATCCACGATCAAATAAAGTTTTATAAACTCTTTTTTTCTTTAAAAAGATCTAATCTACGAACTAGATATATTATTTCGGCCAAAACAACAACGGGTAATTAAAAGTATTGTTATTCAAACATTATTTATAATAACATATATAGTACATACTCTTAGTATATAATATTAATCTTAGATGTGTATTCCAGCACCTATTTCAAGAAGAATGATATAATATTTCCTATCAAGACCTAAAAACTACATTACGTTAAATATGGCAGCACATACTTTTGGTTAAGTACACATTAAATACTTTTGAGGTGGATAAGGCATTATGGACAAGAATTTTATTTAATATCATTCAATTGATATGGTAAATAAACATTTTTAAAATTTAAAAATTAAGTCTATACGAGTATATCTCACCTACTTCATTTAGTGATTTAAAAAGATTGTCACAACGATAGCAACACTTTGCCAGTACATAATATTACTTTTAAAGTCGAGAATAAATTAAGTGAAAATGAAAAGGAATGGATATGTATCGGTAGGTACTTTACATTAAACAGGTACTAAAAATACTATTAAACAAAATATCTCGAAAATAATACTTTTTTATATCTCACAATGTTTACTAAATCCACGTAATGATATTTCGTTTAGTTATTATTTTATCGTTTTCAGTCACAATGTCTCACCGCTGTCGTAGGTCTTATAGGGGCGTTGAGATCAACGTGTCTTCCATTCGCCTTTACGCTAGCTACACATCCACGTAGGCCAGTATAAAGGGACGTCGGCAGACCCAAGGGCAAAGTTGAAGATCCCCCTAAACAAAAACGACATTCATATTGTTTTTCGATCTGATTACGCTGTTTTTTTTATTGTAGCATGATAAGATGACTGCACTATGCCTGAGGGTAAGCACAGTACAATCCAAAAACAATGACAACCACCGAGAGACAAACTAACGTCGGTCGCCGCTATCATGTCATCCTGTGTAAATGTCTCTTAACGCTACGCTTGAAGGACCACATGTAATATGAAGGAAGTAACACACTGGACGGGAGAAAAGGAGGGAACACACTTGATGGGAGGAAAAGCTGATAGGTCTTTACAGCTTTACCGGACTGCTAAGGCGAACGCTGAAGACGCTCAGCCAATTTTATTTGACAGCGAGCACAAGGGTGCACGGCACACCTCACTAGGGTGCAACACCACGAATCTAACTAAGCTATATTCACAAAACAAGACACGAAGTTATAACGAAGATACACCCGATTTTTTTTTATTACAATACAATAATATGATAGCACCGTATTCGATGATAAGACGTAAAGTATAATAAATACAAAAAACAACTACGAAAAACGCAGCCTATAAAACTCTCTGCAACTAGATATACTCTAGTTGATCCTGAAATATGACAAACTAGAAAAACGTTACTGTTACGGGTATATCCCGATGTGTATAGCAATCTAGTCGTCAACAAACACCAATACATTTGCTGATCCTAGAACTTTGTACGTAAGTGTGCAACTAAAGCCGTTATTTTACCTGATGTGTGTAGGTACCTGATGGTTTGTATCTGACTTATTTTTTGTTACACATGAGAAAATATCAAATATATTTCGTAAATAAAACTTTAGGACGAAGTATGTACTATGTACTTTTCTGTATCTTCAACAAAGTGTATGCAAAATTTAATTATGATCGATTCTGGGGTTAAGATGAAGTGTAACAAAGAGAGTCACATACGCATTAATAATATTAGTTGGGATTGAATAAATTAGAAAATGCTCAAGGCAAAACTTACACTTAACCTTTTTAAGGGATTATATACAGTTAAGAGGCACATACAATCGATTTTTCAATACTATTTCTTAACAAAACCTTTCAATTGAATAAATTAGAAATGTACACACGTATTATGGTAACTATTAACTGTATTTTAATACTTTTTATTCACAAAAATAATTATTCTGAAATCTGCCATAGCGAGAGAATCTATAGACACAAGGATCCTACCTAAATATACAAAGAAAATAACATACCAATCCAAAGCTTGGGGTTCGATTTCGAGGGTACTAACAAAGATTGTGAGTACCCTCTTACTGGCGGTGACTCGTCTACTTGGAGCATCGCTAATCTTTTTCTTCTCCTAACCATTACAGTGTGCCATCTGCCATCATCCACTCGCACTTTTGATTCTATACACTGGAACCAATCTTCGTCTGTTGCGGAATTTATTTCTTTCACGTCTGTATCAGTATATATCAGCTGAAGCTTCCCTTCACTTAGGCCCAGTCCAATAAAATCACGGCGCCTAATACCAATCTTGCGTCGCCATAAAATAAGTCCGGAGTCGTTGTAAGTTCGAAATTTTATTTCGTACCTAACACCACGGGCGCCGTTATTTCTAAAACGAGTTATTGATTGTCAGCAATATCTACTTGAATAATAAAGAACAGAAAAAAGTTGCGTACGCATTTAAAAAAGATGCATGTGGATTGTTAGTTTACGAAGTTAGTAATGCAAATCGTTGCTTAGCAAACAACATCACGTAAATCAATTTCACTGATTTTACAGGGGAGTGAAAAATACTGTTCTTGTTACATTACCTTGCATTTATTTTCATGCAGTAATTAGTGATTTAGAGAATGGTCTCTTATGGGTTGAAACGTTCAAAATGTTGTATAATTTGTAGCGTTATGAGAATATTTATCCAATGAAATTTAAAAGTAAAATTCGGCAATTTTCGACTTAAAAGTAGTTGTTTGCTAAACGACGAAATATTTGAAACATTAGTTTTATAATAACTATTACTTTTACCAGACAATAAAGATTATAATAATGTAGATTCCGGTCCATAGACCAACAATAATATTCAAAAAGTACAGGAGTAAAATAAAGAAAGCAGATAATTAAATGAAGCTTTAATAATATGCGGTATTTTATTCATAAATGCGTAATAGTTCTAAAACAGTCTAGACTATTTTGCAAACTACTTACATACAAACAATTTAAATTATTTATCAGATAAAATGGGAAAGTCTACAGCGACACTGTGAACTTAGAAACTGGTTTCCCGTTATGTAGTTTGGTTTAACACGTTTATGTAAATGCGTAAACTTGGCTGAAACTTATTTGACTTACTTGTCTTCAGTTTATACAATACATCGAGATAGCTAAACCGAGAAAAGCCAATAAACATTCTCAACAATATTAACATAGTTTTGTAAACTGTTGAAGTTATTTAGCAAGCGAAATAGATCACACAATTCTACTACTATAATTATTCAATACATTGTATGCCAATAGTTTCCTAATAACAGAAAAATACTGTAAATAATTCATAACGTAATCATAAAATTGGGTCAACTATCTAAATTACGTTTTAAGTGATGTAACGTTGTTAAATATTCATGGTATCAAAAACAGAGTATCGCCTAATGTTCCAACTTTTGGATCGATATTAGAATATACATTCAACTCTATTTTATTCCAAGAAATATTAAGATAAGTGTAATTTTCACAGTATTAATCAAAAAGGCAAGTCTTAATGGTCTAGTGGTTTGACCGGTGGAATATTAATCTCATGTCTGCAGGTTTGAACACCGGCATGTATCAACGAATTTTTCGGAATCCGCGGACATTTAGTAATCCAAATGGTAACACTAGCGGCTGACGGTGAACATCGTGAGGAGATGTGAATCTGAGAAATGTTCTTGTGGTACTACTGTATGTGGGAAAACATAGAACTGTGAATTTCTCAGAGTTTGAAATCGTCATTACGTCATACTGGCGTGGTGATTATTCCTATATCTTCCTTCGGAAACAAACCTATATCTCTGCAGTGTGTCTCTTACAAGCTGATGATGATGATGATGATTAGTCTAAAATTGTACAGATAATGATCACAAATCATTTGTTTTAACCAAAATACTTAATTATGTTAATTACCTAAACTAAATTTTCTGGAGTCACGTAACAACTAAACAGTATTAGATGTTTCCATTGTATGTTATCTTACACCGTAATGTCCTTTGTTAGTATGTAAGCTAGAAAGATAGAAATTTCGTTAGTAAAGTTAATGTTTTTTTTTTCAGTATCAATAACTATGTTCTTTGAGAAATAAAATTAAATATATAAAAACCATTAATTTTATATAAAAACAATAAAAAATTTTAATAGATCATTTTAATGCCTCACCTGCGACCACCTCTATTCCTATATGAGAAATAATTACTTCCATCAAAATTCACCGGGGTTCTTTCATTTAACATTTCTACAGTAAATTGCTGGATTTCACAGTTTCTTCCTTGGTAACCATCTTGGCATACACATTTATATTCATTTAGTAACGGTATACAAGATCCATTGATTTTGCATGGAGTTAGACCTGGTAAGATTATTAATAATGAAATACAGTGAATATACACATTTTCAGCGGAAAAATTTATAAGAATACATGACAATACACAACTATAAACTCATACGTTATATGTATAATGGTCATCCAATTAAATATTTAAAATGAACAGAGTTGTGAACAAAATATTTGACTAATAATGGTAGAGAAAAATATAACATAGAACCAAGAAAAATACAGTCAAAGAAAACGCGGAATACGTTGTTAAAATTATGTAAAAATCTGCCTAATATTCAACAGCTATATTAATATATACTATAGCAATTATAAACAAAGGAGTATACACATAGAACTTATACTAATACCACGTATATACTTATATGTATAATTTATTATCATAAATATAGGAACACAACGCCTCGTTTCTCGCACAAACTTACTGGTAAGTATGTGTGTGTGTGTAATGTAATTTGCGTCTAATATCAGAAGATTTACAGATAACGACTACACACGTATTTGTAACTACACGTTGTTTATATTATTTGTTTTATCACTGCAATTACTACTTTTATTAGTATATTTTGTAGGAAATAATGTTTGTATAATTGACATAAATGTTCATATAATATTGTGTAAGTTTCATGAAAACATTCAATTTTACTATATATTTTTTACATTTATAAGCACAATATAAATGCCTACCCTTTTGTTAATTTGAAAGTCTACAATATTATACTTAATACGTAAATTTCTTCGAACAGTGAATTACTGAAACAATATACCTACTAAACGGATAAACAGAAAATTCAGAGAAGTCTGAAGATGGAACATTTAAAGTAAGATATTTTAATGAAGTTTAACAAGAGCAATTTTGAAATTTTGTCAATTTTAACAACTTCAACCCTTCTGTTAATAAGATTTATATAACTAGTCAATGTATTAGACGAGGACGACTGAATTCATTTGTACTGAATAAATATAAAAAGCAATTGTCGAATGTATGTAAGCGTTTCAATTCAGAACGACTGAACTTATTTAGCTAATTATTTTTTTATTGTGTTTGTAATTGTCAGGACAAGGATTATATGAAACAAAATGTTCAAACAGTCACATGGAAAAGCAAAAAATCTCCGCATAAAAAGTGAGTGAGTGAGTGGGATACAAGACAGTAGGAAGTCCTTTAAAATACTGACTGAACTGAAGATTAAAGTAAACTTGTCATCTTATTCATGACATGATTGTACTGCAAAGAGAAGGTTTGGCCTCATTTTCTTCATTATTACACGTGTGCGAACGCGAGGCAAACAGCTAGTTAATAATATTTTTACCGTCTCCACATGGTGGTCCAATATATTTTGTGACTCCAGTAGTAGCACAAGGTAAACGTTCTTCCTCTTGAACTATAGCACACTTGGCTATATCTACGCTGTATAAAGCAAGTGGATTCCCGTTCACAAATACTTGTTGCACAGCTCCAATAAAACTGCTGGTCACTCCGGACATTTTATGTGGGCGGATATAAACACTGGAAGAAATCGATGACTTACAACTTCTACGTACTCTGTAGTCAGATTATAACGTCCTTTATTTCCTCGGTGAGGTATTTGTGAATATGAAAAGCAACAAGCAGTTCAGAACGTTAATTTGAAGATAACGATATATCATAACCTCGTTTACATCTATGGAATATTCCATGAGATAAATTCACAAAGATTGTTTTAAATTTTATAACACGATAAGGATTTTAGAAAATGCATATAAAACATATCTATAAGTCATCAAATCTTTATATTACTATTTAAATATACTGCGAAACGTTACAATATCTACCTAGATACTATTAAACATAAAGTTCCTTCCGTATTCGTAAGGAACGAATAAATTTATTCGTAAGTTGGCTTACATAAAAAAAAATTAATCATAGAAATATTTCAAAAATAAATTAGAAAACCTTTAGTTTTAAATTTTTAACCTGAAATAACAATAATATGTTGTTTGTAAAATGTAACAAGTAAAATGTATTTACTTGAACGCACAAATCTCAGAAACTGCGAGTCTATTGAAAGTAATACTAAATTTTAATAAAGAAAAAGGTCACTTAAGGATCGGCAACGCGCATGTAACACTTCTGATGTTACAAGCGTCCATAGGCTACGGTGACCGCTTTACATCAGGCATGCTTGTTTGCTACCGTCGTGGTAAAAAAAAGAAACCGCTGCGTAATGTCACTGTATAACATAAAACCTCTTAGAGTGAAATCTAGACAAAACAAATGCTACTTACGGCAAAGATCCTATAAATAGTGGCAAAGTGAGTTCCAAATGAGTAAGAGGTGGCGATGAGTGTCCTCTCTGAGTTGGATGGTGGTCAAGTTGCAAGCTCCCATGTCGACCTGCTCTAGAGACACGAGCCCGATGCCAATGACCTTTCGTTATCGGCATTGGTGACCTATATGAGAATTATTAGGTAATTTATAAAAAAAATCTTAGTCAAGAAAAAATGAAATATAGCACATTTAGAAAATGAATTTTATCTGTGTTCTAGGAAAAATGAGCATGTATTGTTTACTATACGAATGATATATTTCTTACGTTGAAGATATAAATTTCTCATATTATTTCTTATATAATAAACTAAAGAACTCAACAAGCATGATTACCCTGAAAGCAATTTCTAGTAGCTCTAGAAATATTATTCCGTAATTGAAGTATCCACTTACGTTATATTAGCGATTCCGCTTCCCAAATTGTATCTAAATTGTAAGTAACCATTAACCAAGTTAATCGCAATGAAATCCCCCTTGGCTTTATTAGACTGGCCGCTGTAAAGGAGCATTCCTGAAAATCGGTTCGTTAAAAACCAAATTTCTATTCGGAACGCTTTACCGAGCCCTTCGAGTGGCGGTAATTCTATGTAGCTCGTCCCATTGAACTGGGGAGATAACGTCTCTTGTATAACATTAACATCTGAAAAAAAAATTAAGAATAATATTCCCGTTCGGAAATTGCTGCTTATATATTTAAAAAATCGATAGAGTACAAACCATTGTCGCAAGAATTTCCGTTAGATCCGATTTCACCTCCAAATAAACAGCGACAGACGTGTCCACCCTCGGACCCAATGTCACACAATAACCCCTCATCATATCCACAGGGATTCGACTCGCACGGATCTAATCTCTCGTCACAATTGGCTCCTTGAAATCCGATAGGGCAGCTACAAGTATATTCATTCGCCGACCCCTCTATAGATTTACACGTGCCGCCATTCTTACACGGAATACTCATACATGGGTTAGATTGGCACTCTCGAACGTTTTCTATAGAGACGACTAATGAGTCCGGACGGCCCAGTTTCTTTGTCACTTGATGACGTATTATCCTTAAGGTTCTTACACATCCAATGAAGCCGTTTCTCGTGCCGATATTATCGAAAACCCTGCGTTGAATCAGTAATTAAACATTCTATTAAATAACATATACGAGAGCGAGTTATTAATTTTAATGTATACTAGCTAATACTCGCGACTTCGTCTGCGTTGTTTATAATCTTAACGATAAATATTATGCTTAGAGGAAAAAATTATGAGCACCACACCGCTCGACTCGTTCCACTACTCCACGGCAAGAAAACACTGTTAATTAAATGCGTAGTACCTAGTGCTTATAAAAATTATGTTTTTCCTTTAACATTACTGACTTTCTATTAAATGAAGCTGTCTAAGAAGTAAAATTAAAAACATTCAATCGAAATATCTCGATTAGTTTCTGCGTGATACGCGCACAACGGCAGAACTTTTTATTTATATAAAAGATTATATATATTTTAATTATTTTGCTATAATAGTTAATAGCATATAGATAAACAATATAATAGTTATACTAAACCTGTTTCAATAAATACATTATATGTTTTAACAATAAAGGAAGAACAAAGAAATAACTTTATTGACATGCGAAAAGTAATCTAGAATGTACATGTTTATACCTAGAGTAATTGCTAGGCACGCTCCCGATATACGCATCTTCAGCGAGATCTAGCGCTTTTAAATGACCACTAGATTGTCCAACCACATCTTCCATGTCATCAACTGATAAGATACCGTCGCGGTGATACCGCTTCGCCGACACTTTGTGATACTTATTCAGTGTTATCTTTTCCGGAGACGTCAACACTAACATTCCATTTCCGAGATTATATCTGGATATAAATGAAATCAATAGGAATATGAGAACTATATACAAGATGCCTTTCAAAAGGAATAAATTTTATATTTACTATAAAGAATAAAAGTGCGAAGCTGAAATTTTACTCACCTAAATTCTAAATATCCGTTGACCAAAGCGAGCGAAACAAAATCGCCAGTGCCGTCCGCTTTTTGCTGATTGTACAATATGACGCCGTTCTCGGAAAATGCTGTGAATTCTATATCGATGTTCAATTTATGGTAAGCCTTCAAAGGTTTTAAGCGTATGTAAGAGCTTCCATCAAACGCTGGCGTTTCGATGAAGGTACTCATTAGTCCCTCTTTCACAAGAGATTCGCAATTCTGCCCGGTATAGGGGCCGGCACATAAACAGGTGTACGTAGATCCCGGTAAATCGATACACGTTCCTAAATTATAACATGGTTCTGATAAACAAGCACTGTATTCTTCGGTCGTCTCTTGTGTTATTTGTTCTGTAAATAAACATTCTACGTTGATGGCATTATTTATTCACTTAATCCCGTAGTATACATAATGAGTTACTAAGTTATGTACGTACTTATATACATTTTTGTGTGTCACCGATAAAACTGCCACTTATTAACAATTTGTTTCATAAAAATAAGGTTCGAAAAGTGGGTCAAGTAGGTTAATTCTGTGAAATATAGTTTGCGTGGCTACATACCGTACCACAGTAAGCTACGAACAATAACACTACGATACAGGTCTTAAGCTATGCAAGTTACATGTCGTATATATAATGTCATGAATTTCATAAGTTATTTTGAACAAATAAACTTTAAACTATTCTAAAACTTTATAACTTTTGTGTAGCTTATGGCGATATGTTATCCAATGAAAAATAATTTAGGAAAATTAAAAAAAAAAGCAACCTGAAAAAAAATACACATCTTAAAATAAATGCCAACAACTACTTTTATAATAACACTACCTATCATATACACGGTATTGTCTAGGTTTTAATAATTTTTTTTTAATTGTTTAAATTTCTTCATAAACAAAATATCCGGCGGTATTATTTATATCTAGGATTAATATTGTTTTTTATGGACCCGCGATGGGTTTTAGCGACAGTTCAAGTAGTCGAAACCACATAAAAATATAATTTATTCAACATTTTATTTAAAACATTATAGTTGTTAGATCATAAATAGAATTTTTAAAAGTTTTATCACATCAAGCAAATAAATTTTATGTTGTTATCTGTTACAAATACTTAGAAGGAACCTTACAGAATAGTATAATATATATTAATATTACAATCGCTCACACAAATATTCTTTTGTCTCGGAGCTTTAATTATCATAGTAAACTGTTATGATAAAATCATTCATAGAGCCTATTTATTTAGGACAGGAACTCTTAATTTGATGAAAATATAGAATAACGAAAATAAAGATGGGTACGATGAAATAATCATTTTGAATTTAATACGTTATTATTACTGATTTCATTACTAAACGTTTGTATAAAAAGAAACCGTTTCGAAATTATTTTATATGCCAAAAATACAGTGTATGTCACCTTGACGGAAAATAGTTCTGACGTCACCAATTGATTTCGCAAAATGGCACTAATCTAAAATTTGAAATAAGAACATAATAGTAATATACGATCTACATTATCAGACTTACCTATACAAGCTTTCCTGTGTACAGTAGGTGTGAAGCCAGGCTTACACACACAGCCTCCGCGAGCGCAGTACGCACCGGGAAGTGCGATACAATCATTATCCTCGGCGCAGAGATCGCCAAGAAGTGCTCCCACCGCTCCTACTGTCGCCGTTGTTGCTGTTTGCGAACCTGACGTTGTAATATTTGCGGACATGATACTTTTTAAATTAAATACTATATTTCTATGACAAATATCTATTATTTTATTTATGTATCCTAAAAAATATGAAAGCTATGAGAAGATAAGTTTTGAAACTGAATTGATTGTTATATTACTTTGTATCAATTACTAATGAATTTAAAAAGGTATCCGGAGATTAATAATACGATTTTAGGGAAGTTCAATTTTACACCACTTTAGAATATAAAATACAATTATTTATATTTCAACTTATTCCTTAATATTTAGAGATAAGGAGCTGAGGTTCAAAACTACTTTCAAAGAAAAAGTATATTGTGATAAGTTATGAAATAAATATTAATTCAATTATATCGGTATTCATAAATGTACAATATCCGAATATATTCAATTTAAAAGATAAAGTAAAACCGCGTAAGTCATTAATAGAACATTTTTGTTAAACACACTTTTTAGTTACGCGCGTTAATGTATCTTAGTGCATTAGTCAGAATAACATCACCTAATGGATAACTTTCCATCATTACAGTTCGTTAACACTACAAAATAACGTTTTATGCGAAAAAAGGTTGAATGTAAATAAACGTTCAATATCCGCTCGGAATACTGTAAATCATCAATATTGACGATTCAATATTGACATAACAATTCCGTTCGATAGAAATGCCAATACGTTTTGTTATAAAATTGTTTAATATATAAACAAGCTTCAATATTATTACAGTTTGATCAATAAATACATTATACAAACAGAGTTTCGATTACCTAACTAAAAGTTATTTATGTTCATTATTTCTGTTAAAAATTAGATAAAATTAAATTAATTAAAATTACTACATACATATATTATTAATCGTAGGTTGTTTAATTTTTAAAGCAATGTTGTTATTACCAATTAATATCTATAACTCTTTTTTAATACTTAGCCCCAGTAAATTATAATAATCTGAAAAGTTTTCTATATGGCTGGAAAAATCTGATCAAAATTGATTCAGTTGTTTTATAGCTTAAACAAACAACAAAGAGCCACTTCGCCTTTTTTTTTATATATATAGATATCATGTTAATAAACGTTACCTTTAAATTTTTGGCCCGACATCATGTTTTCAAAATCGCTAGGTGTCTCTTTCCTGGTCCATTCGTATTTGTTGTAATATTTATCTGGGTTCAGTAAATGCCTGGTTGATTTCGATGCGGCTCCGTCGTCCTGTTGTGTAAACTGTATGGGCGAGGAGGGTCGAGGAGGTCCCGCAGTGCCGGGCACCTCTCCCAACTTGCACGGACCGAACGCTTGCACCACAATGTCGTCTTGCGTACGACAGGCTTGTAATTTCAGATGACACTCTGACTCGTAAGTTTTCCCGTCACTACCACATACCTAAATTAAAAGTAAATATGTTTCTAGTGCAAATTAGCTTTAATTCGTACGTTCATGCTTTTGATTTTTGATACTGTGAATAGGTTGGTTATATTTACATTAAATAACTTATTTAATATATTGGCATTAGTATACATATTAAAGTTTTTTTTTTTTTATCACATAGCAAAATAGAGTATTCGTCTTTTATTATTGTTAACTGATTGATTACTCTATTTATCGCTGTGAGGTTCAATTTATGTGCAGCGGCTAAAATTTCGTTACTCTCTAGCATCATCGAGTGACGCGCGCACGGCGTCAGACCTCTATAATTTTATTTATAGGTACCTATATATGATAAGATATATAAAGGAAGATAAAGATAGAGAATTATAATTTTTTTTTAATGTTTATCAATGTAACAGAAATATATACTGCTATACATTATAATAATACTCACTAGCATATTGATATCGGTTTCAGGGCAAGGTGCCGCTGCACACTCGCATAGAGCTCCCCCGGTTCTCTCAGTGCATACAGCGCCGAAATAGCATGACAGCTCCGAACAAGATGATACAACTCCACCGTTTTCCGCTACAATAATAACTTAAATTTTTTTATACACTATTCCACGTATGAAAACGTTTATAATCTGTACAGGTGAACTCGAAAATGGCAGATTATAACTAAGAACTAAGAATATAATCGCCGGACAAAAACTGACCAAATTCCTTTCAGTATCGAATGATATTAAGTCATATTACTGAGCCGAGAAGAGGTCACGATTTTTAAACCTGTTAATTACCGACTTTTCTCTAATGAGCACAATTTTAAGGTTTTGACTATTAATTATCTAGGTTTTAGTTACCATAATATAAGCTACGCCTAGTTTCAGAATAAACGGGCGCATGTAAAATGTTGTCATCATAATTGTATTTATTTGCTAAACTTTTTGCTTTGAAAGTGACAGAATCATATTTAAAAATCCTTTAAGAACCTCACATTGTGCGTAACATAGGCTACATATATTTTACGTTCTCTGGTAAAATTAACAAAAATGAATTTAGCCAGTTTTGTTCCTCGAATGCTCGTAATCATACATTTTTATTCGAGTATATAAATAACTCCTTTTATTAAATATGTATGTAAATATATACAGTACAGAATGTAGTTTCATTGAGACTGTTATGCCAAAACTATAAGGATACTATATGTAGGATTATAAATATTCGATGCGGAGTTATTCGTAGATTGTTCAAGGCCGAATGTTTTGGTATTTTTTTATTCTCAATGAAGTGGACGTATGTAAGTGAAGTAGGCTAGTAGTATGAATTATAATATAAAATTTAATCTTAATTTATCGCTACATTAAAAAATACTAGGTATTGCCGATGCAATTTTTCTTTAATCCCTTTAACAAATTTAATGTAACTATGAACGTTAATAATTATTTTTATTTGAAAACATAACTTTTTATATATCACAACTAGAAATTAATCTTCTTATCATACGAATACATATAAATATAAACACACAAAAAGTTGAATTTATGCTAACGAGAATCAAATCCTCGATTCCCATGATCCGAATTCAACACAAACGTAAAGGTTTGTAGATACCGTTCTTCGAAATTCGACCGTGACTCATTAATCTTTCAATTTCAATATCAAGGAAAACAAAATGAACTATTTCTAATATACTATTAATTTTTCAAAGCTTTGGCTCGTAACTAGTCTCTAAATAGAAAAAAAAGAAAATCTGTTGATAAAGAGTAGATAACAGTTAATTTCTATTCAGTCGAATATTTTTCTAAAGTTTATATTGATTTGTAAAAAAATAAATTCGGAAGGGCTGTATTTTTTCTTGATGTGAATCTAAAGTTTAAACACATTTTAAAACACTGTATCCACTTGTTTTATCACTATTTGTTACTGTAAATTAATAAAGAGATTAGTTTCCGAAACGTTAGTTAGGCAGATAACTTACGATCAGAACATCCATTAGGTCCCAGTCTACGTCGATGATCGGCACATACAGTACATTTTTGACCTTGAACACCAGTACGACATACGCAACGTCCAGTCATTTGTTCACAATCCTCTCTTACCGAACCGAATGCTGAACATCCACACGCTAAAAAAATCAACAATAGTATATTATACAATCCACTACACAAAACTTAGCTATTCAAAATCGCATATAGGGCAGGGTAAAACAGATATTAATAACACGTCTTAAACAAATTTCATAAACAAACATTACTTACGAATACAGCCAGTGTGTCCAGAACCTATCCTCGGTAGTCCCCAGTACCCAGGCTCGCAACGGTCACACTTTAAACCACCCACACCCGGCCGGCAAACACACTGACCACCCTCGTCGCATCGATCCGAAACCGAACCAAGTCGGTTACAACCGCAAGTTGAACTCGTTATCGGACAACCGTCCTCATTAGGTCCTATAGCAACTGTGACCCCGTCCGCACAACACCCGTACGCAGTATCCGAACACTGCATTACCCTCTTTTCTTCCGTTTGTTTCGTATCATCTAAACAAAACATCAGTTATCAGAATTCATTTGTATTTATGTTGACTGTGACTACTTGTCGATTCATAAGATAAAGGATTTGGGGCTATAATAGGTAGCGTGATTGCGTTCAATTTAGCCGCGGTGCCACGTACCGTTAGCATAGTCACCCTAACAAATCACTAGTCACCACTCATATACACGAAAACTAAACTGATACAGTGTGATTCAGTATAAAACGACAAATATTAATTCATAACAATGTTTTATGCTCAAATATTGATTTGAAATACAACACTTACCAAAACTAACAAGGCTTTGGATATAATTATAACATAACCGCATGAATCATTTATAGTGACACATGACAAGACTCGAGAAAATTGTTTTTAAAGTAGTAAAAAAAGTTTAATTTTTTTTTAAATAAAACTCACTTTTAGGACAACATCTTGCAGCGGTCAGTGTTATATGACAATAACTACCACCAGGGCAATCTTGACGGTGTGGCCCATTGCCGCAGTCAATTTCAAGCCCAGTCGTTGAATCAACCATAGCTTTGTTGTTACCGCAAGGCCTCACTTCCATACCTGCGGTTAGCAACATTTAATTCGGTGACGGAATATTCAAACGCAACTTCATTATACGGAAACCTACACAGGTAGCAATTTCTAAATATAGCGATTGTTAGTTAAGCGTACATTATACAGACCTTTGCAAAGATCCAATGGCCTTAATCTGAGTTCTAGCTGTTTCTGACATCCCTCTTTACGCATAGCGCATAAACTCGGATAAAGTCTAAAGTCAGAAGCACAAACTGGAAAATATTCGTCGTCGTGTGGACATTCGAACAGACAAGAACAGCGCGGGTAACCGTCCGCTCCAATCTCGCAGCTGGCTCCGAAGTCGCATCGGATATCACGACAGGCCATCGGGTTCGCAGTAGCGTCTTGTTCGCCTTCCCCCGAAGAATCCGTCGACCCTTCCTCCGCCTCAGTTGTGGTCATTGCGGTCGTTGCTACCCATCCCCAAATATTTGCGTGTTAGTCGAGCGATAAAGCGGAAAGTTAGTTAATTGATCGAGGCTGGGTCGCTTTATTGGAATTACTGCTAACAACTGGGTTGATAACGGCCGTATGGTAAATATTTTCACTGTACCTAAGTCTTCTATATTACAGATAAATGTTTATTATGAAGAAATCGATACTACTAAAGTTTTTCATCATTACTTTCTTCAACAGATTAATATTCATTAGGATAATAGTCATGCAGTAAAATAACTGTCACTTTACATTACAAGATGGTGAATATAGAAGATAATAATAATAAGATAAGAAGGAAATGTTTAGTAATATTTAATTAGTACGTACTCATAGCTATAGGCGGTACAACAGCCAGTCGATCTTTGCAGTCCCCATAAAAGATGACATGGAGAGAAGCTGGTGGATGAATTTTGCAAGCTTCTTTCTGCAGCTCACACTCATTAGAGTAAGTCTGCATATTGCTAGCGCAAACTGGCTCTCGAGCAGCGCCTGTGCAATCAGTGGGGCAGACGCATTCACCAGCAGCGCAGTGTCCCCCAAACGTACATTGTACGCCTTCACATAACGCTGTCAGAAAATTTCAAATTTATACTAATTTAGTTCTTGATAAAAATATAGATTGGTTCAAAATTAATAAGTATTGTGTAGAAATGTTTATTTTAAAATAATATGACTTATTTTTGACGTGGTAACTTCTTAAAAATCGATGTATTCACGCACGAAATAGCATGACTCATTGTCACGTTCCGCCTGAGCCGAGCGTGCAAGCGAGACTGCGGAACAAGCTTATAACGCGATGAGGCGCAATCGGCCTAAACGTTCGGCTTTCAACTCAATAGTATCTAATTTTTAATCAATGTTTTCTTATGAAGTCATCACGTAAAATTATCGTCCGTAAACCGACTTTACAGACAATCAATATATTTAAATGTAATTTTAAACATGTTTTAGGGTTACATGTAATACAATAATATTAAGAAATCCTGCAGAATTTCAAATGAAAATCCTTATCTTATTTATTACGAAAAATAATATAAGACCTTCATGAGAATCTGAACAATTAAATATATTATCTTTTGTGAATCCTTTTTGAGAACATTCGCAATTGAGAATTTTACTTGAACTTTTTTTCGTGCGTATAAGGGAGTGAAAGCATCCAGCTGAAATTTCTCGCAAAATGAATGGGTGAACAGATAATGTCATTACGTTGAACAATCGCGAGGTTCCCATTTTACTTTCTCGTTCTAACGTTAAGCTAAATTCAGCTTTCCCGCTCGCGCCGTGGAAACGAGGGTAGACACTCGTGAAAATTTAATAACGATTGTTTACCACTTCCCCACAAAATGAAAGTCTTGTGAAAGTGCTCGATTAATTCTAGACGAAAATGAAAGATGGTTCGTGTGATACAAACTAAGGGTAAATATTTGAGATTGCTTTCGTTCCTTTTAAATGAAAACTATACTATGACACGATATTTTATAGCTCTTATATTATATTATTATTCAATTACATGATAGTCAATAAACTGTCATAAAGAGGAATCGATGATAATATTAACCAGCACTTTAAAGCCTAAGAATTATTATTAATAAGAAAAATACAAAAAACCCGACTTCAAAAATATTGATACTTTTCTACTGATATTGATGAACGAGTTATTAATTTAATTCAGTATATTTTGTACATATTTTTATTTCTTATATTTATTTACATAATTACACATTTTATACTTCCTCTTCTTTTAATTTAAAGACAATACTATATTATATAAGCTATATCACTCATTCAATTAATACAGATCTAATGGCAAATTCATTAAGCCGTTTAGACTACAGACCATAACAGAAGAACTGCACATAATGTACACGTGAAAAATATTACCCTCCTTTGAAAACCCAGATAAAAAATATAACTTTGAATTTAATCTGTTAGTTTTTAACAATTACTTTAGCGAATGAAAATATCAAATTACAATAATTAATTGTTTATATTAATTAATAATTAAAACATTGTATTGGTAAATAAGGCCTTTTGAATGTACTAAATATTACCCATAATTGTAACTGAAGGAAAACAAACAACCTATATATCAGAATCATGATAAATTGCACAGAAGTGACTGATGCAATGTAGGAGAGCATTAAGAAAGAATCTTTGAAAATTGATTTTTAAAAGGGTTAAATTCCTTAAATAGATGATTAAAACAAGATGATTCCAAAGATGTTAACTACGAAAATGTCATCGGGCGTAGTTCGGGCTACTTTAGTAGTAATTTCCTATAACATACCAAATATAATCTATTCGAAGTACATAAATGTAAAGTATAGGTAATTAAAATTTCTTCAAAGTGGCAAAGATTAACAATATTACTTATTATTCAACGGTCCACTGTATTTTACGAAGATTTTATAAGCAGATTTAAAACATGTACGTGCTGAGATCATAACAGTATGAGTGCTCTTTATCTAATAATCGGCGAGGTTGGCATAAAGTCGACGAGAATATATCAGAGTATGAATCATAAATAGAGAGTTCCTTTTCATTTTTAAGTTATTTATATGGTTTGCAACAATGATTTATTTTCACTAGTTTCTGCTCGAGACTTCGCTCGTGTAAATATAGATTCTACCTATCCCTCGGAAACAATAATACCTTTTTTCATTATAAAAGGTACCCTATTTCCTTTATTGTACAACTGGTAACCTCTATGCGAATGATAATCGCTTGAGTAGTTAAGGCGTGAAAACGTAATAAACAAACAAACTCACATTCGTATTAAGGAGTAAGGATTATTTTTGCTGTATATAAATTGATGCTTATAGAATAGATATAACAGATAGTCTTTCAAAAAAGAAATGTGAAATACTCCTCGTAGAATATGTTTACATGACGTTAACCTTAGTCGAACTAGATTTCGATGTCTGTGATAATATCGTTGGTAATAAAAACACACAGAATCTTAATGCTAACTAATATTATAAATGCGAAAATGAGTTTGGTTGTCTCTTTGTTACGTATTCACGCCTTAAGGTTTAGCTAAACATATCACGTTCCTAACGCGTACTTCTAGCACGGCTTTGTTTGACGGGTTTCTACTTGAATAGTACAACACAACGTAGCGTTCTAGCGCGGCAATAGTTCGCAATACTAGTACGCCTTAACGATCGCTTAAACGCGTACTGTTTGGTTTCTTAAACAGATCCGCGAAGGTGCATTCAAAGCAACAGCCCAAGCCGAGGTTCGGCCACTCTGACACTCTTGAGCTTGCTGCCAAGCGGCGAAGTGCCTTAAGCGCTCGGCTTAGCCCGATAAATCTGTGAAGTCCCATCAGGCCAATAGTGTAGTCAGTTCGAAAAAAAAGCGTTCTGTTTGGCGTAGCCATTAACTACTAAAACGTTAAAACGTTCATCTTGAAATTGTGCATACATGTTGTCATGGCTATAAAAAATGACATGGATATTTGTCGTCCAGATAAAAAATACTATTTCTGAGGGATAGGTCAAATCTATATCAATGCGACCGTCGTCGTGAGCAAAAACTAGTTATGTAAGATTTCCTTTATTTTTCTTTGCGAGCTTTATAAATTACCGTCAATAAAATTTCATTAAAACTGTCGATGTCGAAGTATAATAACTTTCACCAAACTATAGTTTAACAAGATTAAAATCAATTTAAAATTAAATGAACCAAGAAATACGGAAAGCACAAACGGTTGGAGTTACTTAACTCAAATTGTATCAGCACAGAAAACACCTTAAGCGATTAATTTCAAAGTAACTCTGGGATGCACATCACAAAGGAGCTTTACTTAATCGGACTTTGTGTCGAGTATCTGCTATGGAGGACTTTAATCCGCTATCGACCTCTAAGCCTCCAAGAACAATATACAAATGAACCATTTGGTACTCGGGATTGAAGGGTCGAAGGATACATTAATTTTATTTCATAATTTGTGTCGAGAAATTAAGCGAATTTATTAAAGAAATCTATACATATAATAATAATGTAAATCTAAAGTGTCTGTACTGTTTAGATTTTTGTGAAAAAAAAATGTTACAGGTGTCTGCAAATAAGTAATAAAATACATTTTAATAATCTTTAGAAATGTCTATCTGGATGTTGTATATTTGTATGAACACGCATCACTGCTAAAGTAGTACGTTTCTGATAAAACCTTTACAAGAAAATTATAAAGCATATCTTCGAGTAACATTTAGTCTTTTTTGCATTAAAATCGATTTGGTCTATTAAGAGTTATTGTAATTTTAATGTCGATGCGACTTAAGTACGAGAGAAAAGTAGATAGTAATTAGATTTAATACATTCAGGTGACTTTATCAGTCACTGCTTTGTACATCGGGTTCCATGCGGACGAAGTCGCGGGCACAGTTAGTTTATAATAACAATAAAGGATTTTCTTTAAAAATAAACCTGAATAACTGACAATTAAACTTTTCATTAAACTTTTCTCAAGGTAATTTATTTTATAAACGTTATTCCGTAATTATATGTACATCCCGTTGCATCCTAAAACCTATAATATGATTTAGTGTATGGGGCATTCCACATGAAGTAAACAGGTTAAAAATGTTGATGTTTTCGATTTTAGTAATATTTAAAAAAAATCGAAAGATGCATTTTAAAAGCTTCACGTGAAATGCCCTAGATACAAAATTTGTATATAAAACAACGTGTAACGTAAAGAAACACGATAGCAGTGAAACTTTCACCAGGAAACATTTTAATTATTCATCAATCACTTTTGAATAACATAAATTGTGTTCAGTGATCGCCATGCCACCAGAACGCATTAGGTGCACGTGACCCCGGAAAACGAGAAATTAAGAAGGCTAGAAGAACGTATGTGGTACAGTTCCCCAATAACCGAAGGCTAGCGAGACACTGCTCCCGCTCTAACCGACACAGCGTTTATTCCCATCACTGTTCATGACACAAAAAGGTTACGGATCAGAATTTCAAAGCACTCCCATAAGAATTTCACTTCAGAAATATGAGGACAATAAACTGCATCCCTTTTAAAGCCCACAGAGAAAAGATTCTCCATAGTGAAAATTCATATGGAGAAGGAGTGTAAGCACGATATACCTATCTATTGTGAAAAAGTTAGAAACACATTAAATTAAATAAAGCCAGCATTGTTTACGTTCATACCCAATATCAAACACGAAAGCCAAGCACCTTAATAGTTTACGGTCAAACAATATAACAGTTGATATTATACATAGAGAGTTATATATAACAGTATTCGAACAAAATTAAAAATTAATGCATAATAACTTATTTGCACGTGTACACCGCTGATATAATAGAACACAATGCATTTCAATTATGTACGTTTGTTATAGAAGTTCGATCTTTTATAAAAATTTATAAAAGAATCTCAATAGTTATCGCGTAACTTTCAGATTTTAAACTCTAACTCATTAGAGTTACGGTCGAATTTTGAACACTGGGCGACCGCTTGTAATAATATAATATACATACATATAACCTTACTCGTGAAAGAGATAATAAAATAAAACAAAGGTATCAAAATATTGCTGCATTAGTCGCATGTGTTTAGATATGAATAAATATTCTAACATTCTTCAAACATTTTCCAAACAAACAAAACACAACTAATTAAATCGATGAAATAAGAGATATGTAAATACAACATATGGGACATACAACATATGGGACATACAACATATGGGACATACAAATGTTTAAAAATGATTAGGATTAAGGATTAATAAAAAGAACTAAGTTACAAAAACCTTTTTACTGCAGGTTTATGGTAATTTATGTTATTAAGAAAATTCTAGAAAACCTTTCATAATATCATATTTGCAAAGGGCACATAAATAAACCGATCACTATAGCCTAGGTATACATACAAGAAGGTGACACAGAA
Source organism: Antheraea yamamai (assembly GCA_036509395.1). Classification (NCBI taxonomy): domain Eukaryota; kingdom Metazoa; phylum Arthropoda; class Insecta; order Lepidoptera; family Saturniidae; genus Antheraea; species Antheraea yamamai. The sequence goes on along the minus strand of AP028428.1, from coordinate 14,259,513 downwards.
TCCAATAAATTTTAGGCCGGGGCTCAAGAAGGGTCAAATTGGTGTAATGGAAAGGCTTTATGCGAACAATGCTAACCCTAAGAATGTTTAGATGCCACAAATTCACTCAGTGTGGTTTCCGAGAGATACCTACTCTTGATTTACATAGGTACTTACTTATGATTATAATTTATTTATTTGAACTGAAATTTATATATTGGACGAGAAATTATTTTCGTAACAAATTGTTTTCTTTTATTTATAAATTTAGAATCCATATAATATTTGGGGTTAAAGCATTAGCAACATATTTTTCTTTCTAAAAATGAACATAATTTTGTTTAATTAAAAAAGCTATCGATACATATTTATATTACACTTAATTACAAACATGACGTTCTAAAATATTATTTCAGTAATTTAACAAATTTTATTCTCAACAAATCTAATATTTTCATAGGTATATGAATGTTACTATTGACTTGAACAGAATGTGCTCAGATAATTAACATGACTTACCACAGTCTCCTTTGTAGGCGAGCCGCAAATCACTTTGTTCCCGACACGTCGTCGAGTCCAGTTCGCATTGGGAGGGGTACGTTTGACCGTCAGTCCCGCATACCACATCCAATTCCTGTCACAGATGTTTACAATGTAACATAACAAATATTATGTTGAACATGTTTGTTGTTTAAACAACTAAATTTCCAATTATACAGTGAAAACATCAACGTATAAATATTAGTGTAGAGCTTACCACGATAATCATTTAAATTACCATTTCTATATTCAATTATTATATGTGACTTGAACACATTATACATAAATTCATCTACATAATTAAAAAAAACAATTAAATGGTATATTAAAATGTACCTATTCTTAGAAAACCTATAAACTTAACAAAATGCCAAATCCTAAAAACTTTATTTATGTGGCGAAAGTATGATATTCCCATTTAAATAGATTATGGGGTTAAGAGAATGCATAAGATCCTTTGCAATGTTTAAAGGGTTTTCAAGATACAAAAATCTACTGAAACAGAATTTAAGTAAGAAAATATAAAAATTATTTCACTTTTTCTAATGTTGTATATAATTTTGGATTCAATATATCTGTAATCAATCTGCAAAGAATGAACATATCAACTTCTATATGATAAATAGTAATAAATTCAAAATCAACCTTAGCCTCTGTGCAGTTGTGGTTACAATGGCAGATCGGTCGTCCTGTGTCATCGTCAACAACGCAATCACCACCGCCCAGGCATACGACATCTGCACAAGATTCTGTGTACAAAATATCATCATATTTATTTAAAATAATACAGATCATAATTGACTTGTCAATAAGCACAATTTCTGAAACTCGTACGAACTTTTGAAGTTAAATTAGACGTATAAATTGTCATTATTTTGTACAAGGAAATAAAATTCATAATTTTATATTTAGATGCCGGTTGGTATAAATGAATGTTCATTCAAACTTGTAACAAGTATATAACGAGATGATTGATTAATAGCAATTTGTTCTGAAATGGGTCTTCGTAATTTATTGGTAAGTGGTAAGCTGAAAACACCCTTAAAAGAAATTTCATTAAATTGTAAGTCAAAGACATTGAATGCCTCCATCGAATATTGTTTTAATAATCAATACCCGTAGCAGTCGTCTTTAAATAATGAAATTAATCCAGTCTACGTTCATCAATTGGTGTCGAGTTTAATATCCATTGAACAATTTTAATCTCAAATTGATATTTCAACAATGATAGAATTACACAGTTACTATTAAGTACTGAAAATAAATTAATAGCGATTAATATGAATGCATAAAACATTACTATATCATAGGTGCAAATGTTATGTAATTTAGTCAATAATATTAATTGACATAAGGATATAACCATTGTGTATATAATTCGTAAACACTAGAAAAGAAATAACAATGTTAAGCCACTACTAAAAAATAAGACATCTGTTTCTTTATTTTTTCTTTTAATAAACTGTTTCCAATAGATGTTAATAGAAATAACTAACGAAGGCATTCCTCTTTAAGTGGAATGTCGACGAATTGAAATTGAAACAAATTAAACGTCTGTTGGTGTACATAACACAGCGTACATTTCATATATTTTTAGTCTTATATTAAATTAAGAATATTTCGAATATCATTACATAGTATAAAACAAAGTCCCCTACCGTGTCTGTCTGTCTGTCTGTTCGCGATAAACTCAAAAACTACTGAACGGATTTTCAAGCGGTTTTCACCAGTGGATAAAGTGATTCATGAGGAACGTTTTGGTATATAATTTGTCAAGTTTTTTTTTATAATCAGGATGGGACAACGTCTGCCGTGCCCGCTAGTTACTTGATATAAAAGTGTATAATCAATTATTTTTTAATTTTATTCATTTCCCAAATCTCTTGACAGACATTGTCTTTCTTTAAATATGTATAATATCATAAGATTTATAATGCATTATTATTTCCAAAAAGAATACGAAATCAAATTTACTATGAAAATAACAGGGTATATAAAAATACCTAAATACTTGTATTATTTTTAGAAGTGCAAAGATATTAAAAACAAACTATTTCAATAGTTTGAAAGTAAAGTATTTAAGATAATGAATATTATAATAAAGATTAAGTATACATACCTACCAGTTACTTGTAAGATAAACGAAAATAAATAAACTATGTTACACAAAGTTACGAATTTAGCTAAAATATATTACTTATGGTATATTTCTTGAGTCTCTTAAGGAATCTGTGACTTTTAAAACAAAGACAAAGTATCTGCGCTCTGAAATTACAAATATATTTTCAGTTTATTCTTGAGCCACATTGTTATACAGGAGTCAGAACATCGCATATAAGCGAAGTAAACCTAATAATGTTGGTTCTGGGTACACTTTATATTTATCCAAATTCATTTCATCTGTAAACCAAACTGGAGCATACCGTACAATTATTCATTTCTACGTTTATTACCATTGTCATAGCCGATGTTTAAATAAATGGATCATTCAAATGTTAAATAATACATAATATACATCTTAAATATAAATATGAATAAAATATTGTTTATTATTTTTATATAATAATGTATAAATGGTTATTTATTTTTGAAAGTAAGATTTCATTTTGAACGTAGTAACTTAGTGAGTATTATAAAATTGTTTTCTAAAATATATTCGCAATGTTTATTTTTAGTAATTATCTAAGTCAGTAATATAATAATACTAACGAAATTAAATTACGTTAAAATAATTATAAACAGCTTGAAAAGAAATTATTTTCAGGTTCCACTGTGCAGCATAGTACACTCAACTTTCAAGGCCTTTGTAGGGAGAACACTTTTGTATATATAACAATATGCTTTAATAATAATCATATGTTATTATTAGATAATTACTCACATTTAATTTTCAATTTAATTATTTTTGAAGTTATACTTCTTTAGGCGCGTTATGAAAAAATGATGAGAGTGAAATTTTAAGATGCGCGCGCATCTGAGACACAAAATTAACAGTATGAAGTTAGGCGCGTTATGAAAAAATGATGAGAGTGAAATTTGACACCCTGAAGTTAGCTATAGTCAACATTTTGTTTCTTTGTATTTGTTGTTCGTATTTCTTTGTATTAAAACTTTCAATGTATTAAATACCTTTTTTCTATTGTTAGTGTCGTTTTTTTCTACAAACGTAGATTAAGGCGAAAGATAAAATTTTTGAACAGATTCTTATCTTGTTACGCCAAAGAAGTATAACTTCTAACGCGTGTACATAAGTACACACACACTTTTCTTTTTATTATTTTTGCAATTAATGCTAATAATACAATAAAGTTACGTGCAAATCGTGAAGTAACAAGGCGGCCTTCTAAGTTACCTTATTAATAGTACGGTTAAAATACTCACGGCACGTTCCATTATACAGCACTCTGAGATCTCGTTCCTTGATGCCCTCTTGACAAGCGTGCATACGCATCTTGCATTCACTCCCGTATGTGTTACGATCAGAAGCACAGACGGGAGCTAGAATAGCGTCACATACCGGACAAGAGCATTGCGCTGCTCCGTTACGCGCTATACACGCTCCACCCCAGGGGCAAATCGCTCGAGCGCAGGGGTTTTCCACTCCTGGTTAAATTTATATTATTTACTAAATATCACTGTTACTTATATTACTATGCAAACGATTACTTTAAAAAACTTTATATACGAATATAAACATAATTGTTATTATATGTCTTGAAGTATATATATTTTTAACTTTTGAAGTAAAACTTCTTTAGGCACGTCTAGGAGGTAACTGGACGACAATGCAACGGAAGTCCGTTACGCCAATATAGCGTCACGTTTCTGTACCATCCGGTTTTTAAATATTTTTGATTTTATCAGTAAATAGTTTATACACAAATCAATCAAAAATTCAGAAAAAAATAATATTAAACTGAATAATAATAAAATCATACAATAGAATTAATTATGTATATATGGGCGTGCTATATATTTTAAACTTTTGAAGTAAAACTTCTTTAGGCACGTCTAGGAGGTAACTGGACGACAATGCAACGGAAGTCCGTTACGCCAATATAGCGTCACGTTTCTGTACCATCCGGTTTTTAAATATTTTTATTTTATCAGTAAATAGTTTATACAAAAACAATAAAAATAATAATTATACTTAATAAAAAAAAAATTATGATATATGGGCGTGCAACCGTTCTGCCATCTGGTTTTAATGTAAGTAACAAAATAAATCAAAGCTTCATTATCTGTAGTGCCATCTCTCTGCTAATTCGGAACTTAAATAACACATATAATATTATTAGCAATTATATAATATTTAAAGTATGATAGTAATTAAATTATTGTTTTAAAATGTATAGTGGTCGACGATAATAAATGTATATATTACTACTGTTAAATTATCAATAAATGCCTTTTAAATTCTCATATGTTGTATTTACTTCAATCGCGTGTGACAGTTACACTCACTATTTTTTTGTTAAATGATGGGGTCTAAAATAAAACATTTTAAACATAGAAGAGGACTAGTTCTCAAGTGCGGCTGCAAGAACACACCTGTAGATGCTCGACGACAGATTTTCAACAAAAGGGTCGTAACTAACCAGTTGAGCATAGCAAAAGCGCTACCTACTATCATGTAGTAAAAGTAATACCACCTTGTTAAACACCCTAGCACCGTGCAAAATTCCAAATGTGAAAGGACAGATTAATTTTTAAGGTATTATTTACCTATGCTATTCTACTATTGCAACTGGAAAACAACAGAAATGTATATAAAAACTGTTAAAGTAAATATGTACGTGAAGTACATAATAAAATATTGAAAAGTAATATAATGTGTAAAATTCAAATTTAAAGATTACGTATATAATCTTCTAGATCTCTAAAGACATTTCTTCCAAAATAAAGATCTAACTACGAGTCGCGTGCATGAAAAATTTAAAAACAATAACTAAACAAATTCTTCAAAGTTACCAATAAATACCCTAAATATTTAAATATTGCCTACAATAAGAAATACAGTGACTAGTTATAGTAGCTATAAATAGTCACGCAGTAAGTGGTTAATTTATGGTAAATGTTCTTGTTATTGCTAAAGAACATGGATTTGATTTTCATCGGCCTGTTATTATATTATACCCGCCATTCTTATTAATTCGAGAAACCTTTATGCGCATTTGAATCGAAATTTATTTAAATGTATACCATAGGAAATAACAATTATAAATAGTCACGAAGAGACCTCGAAATATGTCTTTACCCATTTAGGTCAGTAGCATAATTATTCTTTATAATATAAATGCATTAACAATCACAAATCAACTTCCGGTTGTCATGAAAACGGAACAATAATATTCGAATTGACCTTATCGCATATAATGACCCCGGTATTCCTATGCGACATTTCTTTGCAGCGTTATAGCACAATTCCTCGTTATTAAATCAAGTTAAGAGATTATAAAATATAATATCTATTATATATACCATCAAAACTAATTGATGAAAGTCGATTAATATTTTGAAAGTATTTAAATTGAACTATGAATAAACGTTATTTTTAGAATCTGTATATATATATCAAAACGAATGCCGAATAAACAGACTATAGAAGTCATTCATCTGTCATTTTAATGTCAACCCCTTAGTAGCGCCTAAAGAAGTTTAACTTCAAATACAATAGATTGTTTAAAAAAAAAGGTATAACAATTCACTCACCACAAGGTCCAATATAAGCGACCCGTATTTCCCGGTTATCGACACACGCGGCGCGGTCCAAATAACACGGACTATCATATGTTCGACCGTCAGTACCGCACACAGGCCTAAGTACAGCTTCGCATTCTGGGCCACAGCCGCATACTGCGACTCCTCGTGCATCCAACGTGCAGTATTCCCGGAGACCGCACTTCACAGATTCACATGGATGTTGAGCTAACAATAAAAAAAGTTGATAAATCCCAATTTTGTAACATATATTTTACATTTTAGTTGCAGCCTTTTCTTACTTTATATATTTAACCTCTGACTTAAATCTCAACTGATGCTAGATAATGATATAGCCTTTCATGGAAACAAACTAAGTCTAGACCTAGCTCTCGAATGCCCCTACATATTTTTTATTTGTGTTTGGACTAGCTAAGTCAAGTGAAAATTAAACATATCCGTACATTAAGACCACAGTTCTAAAAATAAATACAGAAAATACATAGTATACAACAAAGTCCCCTACCGCGTCTGTCTGTCTGTCTGTTCGCGATAAACTCAAAAACTACCGAACAGATTTTCATGCGGTTTTCACCGGTAGATAGAGTGATTAATGAGGAACGTTTTAGTATATAATTTATCAAGGATTTTTTCATAATCAGGGCGGGACAACGTCTGCCGGGCCCGCTAGTAATTGAATAAAATAAAGAATAACAATTTCAACCCAATATTTAATTGTCTTAAACGAATTTATAATCGTCACTCAAGACCAGTTCAAACTCCAAAAAAGTTTTACGAAGTCCTCGTAAATAATTTAACTTAAATTTGGTTAGTGGTGGAAAAATGTAAACAGACGAGTTCAACCCTGAAACTCAACGGCAAAGTAATAAAATTATTTCGCTCCCGTCACAATTTCTTTAGGTCGGGTTGATGCTTCGATGCTCATATTCAATTACAATCTTTAGAACAAAATGTCTCTTCAACAGACCACAATCAGGATTACGCTTTACCTCCTCAAATAAAGATTTAATTTTAGATTACATCAGAAGATTTCGGGGTGACATACTTTTTTAACATTGTTATCTCTTAAATGTTCGTCACATTTTATCTTATTCAGAATTTTATCTTATAATAAATTATAGAATAGTAATGTCATTTTATGTCCATCGAATTTATTTCCGGAAGGTTTAAATGTAATAATTCTGGAATAAAAAATCAAATTCAATTACTGAATGTATGTAACGGTGACATTTAGAACCTTCTTGGCTTATTCTTTTTTGTTTTGTTTGTAATAGTCTGGACAAGGTTGTTATTAGAAATTAAGGCTATTACGGTGGATGAATATGTGACCGATGGTGACATCTGGAAATGACGCCCCTCTGTGTGCATCCACTAAAAACGAATGTAACTATCATGTTTTGTAAAAATATATATCATGAGAAGATAAATCAGATTGAGTTTCTTGCCGGTTCCTCTCGATGATTGGGTTGTTTTCTGAACCGGTGGTAGCTTCGACGTTCATAAGCGTCTTCTCAGGGCCTAAACTGAATAAAGTATTTTTGATTTTGATTTTGAAAAAACTCCATTTAAAAAGGGAGTAAGTGAGACAGAAGACAGTCGGAAGATTTGTGAAAATGTTAACACAATTGATAAATTAACCTTCAGTTGTTTAGTTGCTATTTAATTTAATTACACGGTCGTACTGTTAAAGGAAATTCTGATCTCATCTTCTTCATTAGTATACCCATGCGAAGCCAGGGTGTACGGCTGGTAAAAATATATCTTACTTACGTTTTGATGAATACGTATTCAACCTCGTTCTATTACTACCTTCATGTAACTTGTATAATAAACGACTCTAGTATTCACATTCACCTGAGGCACATTCACCACGGTAGGCAATAGTGACTTGCTGCCGACTTCGACAAGACTCTCGGCGTAGAGCACACTCGCTGGGATAGTCTTTATAATCGGACCCACAAACTGCGGACCCGGGCCGAGCGATCAAATCACACGAGGGACCACATCTACATACAGGCGCTCGCACTTCATTCAATTGACATACGCCGCCGTCTGCGCATTCGTGTTCTGAACAAGGATCTGAGAACAAATTTTATGGGCTAGATTGAAATGCATTATGATTTTTTCACTAAGTATGCTGCTTAAAGTATTTCGTCACAAAAAATCAAGGTTACTTGATAGGATACTTAAAACACTACACTTTAATACTTTAAACTTCATTACAGGTCAGTTAATATATCTATCTATGTAACTAAGGCGATAAATATGTGCCATTGTCTGCGTATCACATAAAGAGTACTGGATAGATTTTGATATTTTTTTTTGTTTTACGTGCACTTGTTCCTTATCTAACCAAATCACGATATCTTCTTTTAGTATAAAGTAATTAAAATCTTAAGAAACTACCATTTTGACAAACGCTATACGTTCAGCGATGTGTGTTTTCTTGTCGTAGAAAAATGGGGAGAACGGTATGATATGCATGCGCATGCGAAATAAGCAAATAACATTAGTTTTATAGAAGTTTTGTAAGCAAACTATATTGATGTGAAATATTTATAGTGGCGGGCCTGAGCGATCGTTCGCGTGGGGACGCGTCGCCACGGCATGCGTCGCCATGCTATATGATTTTGGATTTTTATCTAATTAATATAAATATTTATAGCAAAAAACAGTTATTTCTTTTCTTGAATAAAATCTCAGTGTTTTATTTTTGATTATGGCATATTTATTTCTTGTCGTAAACTATCCTTTTATGAATATTATCTGTACAATAATTTCGATGTTTCACATCTACCAGGCGCCCCGCGACTGCCCATATTTTTTTATGCGTACAGTTTTTTTTAATGTTTTTTTCTTCTATACATAAAATAAAATAAATCAGACAAAATACGGGTATTAAATAATATTTATTATATATATGAAAACATATTGTAATAAAATCAGTGTATAAAGTTTAATCCCGCTTTATTTTGTTGTGTGAGTAAATTCTGTTTGTTCTATGTAACGTTATTAATATATTCATTCATTAAATGAGGTAATATTCATTTTAACTAAGTATTTAATGCAAATGCTTGTATTCCTGCATATTATTATGCAGGAAGCGCGCCCGTATGACTGTTTAAAATTGTATATGCTCAAAGTATAATAGCTCGGATTTAAAACAAAGTACTACGGACGCTAAATAATACGGCTTTACTTCCCCTAATACAAAAGTATGAAGTAACTACAATAGTACTGAGATAGCTACTATGCTAAGCTTAGATTAAGCATGTACCTAAGATTTGAGGCATTTAAATAAATGTAAATAAATTAGTTTCCATGGAATAGTGTATTTCATATAATATAATAGCTACTTATATTTTGTTTATTTTACCTTTTTATACATTTTTGTAACTTTCTACACGTATGTAATGTTTCTATAGGTGGTAGAGCCACGCTGAAGCTATTACTGGTTTCAGCACGAATGGGTCGGCTCGTCGCCCGGGGTAGTACCACCCTCTCATTGAAAACCGACGTGAAGTAACAGTGCTTGCATTGTTGCGTTTTAGGTCAGTGAGAGCGTCGGAGGCCCACCTCTTCTGTCCTCTCCCCCCTCCGTCCCTTTCCCCCAAACATAGGCTGGCAACGCACTTTCGACTCCCCTGGTGTTGTTAGTGTCTATGGACGGTCGTGATCACTTAACATCAGGTGACCTACACGTTCGTTTGCCTGCTATTACATAAAAAAATGTACGCGTTTAATTACAATATAAAACTTAATAACAATAAAGTTAAGCTAGTGCCACCTAATGAGGAGTTAAACTCCAACACAGTTTAACCATCATTAATTACCTCGAAAGTTGGAACTCCCAAGTATTTTTCACGGAGGAGGTTTTTATTCTATCGATTATAGTACAAGACGCCGCTAGATGGCGCTGCAGCAAATTACCTTGTTTAGCGTCCAATTGATCTTTATGAATGTGTCTATAGACATTTAAAAATAAGAAGAATATTTACACAATATCCATGTTGTTATAACTCCGTTATAACTCTCTAATAATAAAAACGGCTATTTAAATATTTAGATATAACTTTCTTACGCGTAAATTGCATATGAATTATTTACAGTACAATTAATTACCAACATTTAATTTTTATCAATAGAAGAAGCGACGCATACTCGACTGAAGTATTACCCTTAGTAGAGTGATATTCAGAGCAAGTTAAAAATGTATCTAAATTAACGCAAAATTAAATTGAATAACGTTTAAATTTAACGCAACACAATTTTAACACACTATTTACAGTAAGAAGTATTAAATATTACAGTGGATGTTAGTTACTTTGCATTTCAGCCAGGCGGATTAATTAATTTAACGTAAAGTATTTTAGCCTTCTTCAATAAAAAAAGAATTATCCATACTAATATTACAAACTTGAGTTTGTTTGCTAAGTTTTTAAGCTTTCAGATTTCGGCTACTCAACCGATCATCATTAAATTTTTCATACTGTCTGAGGTCTAGAAAAGGATATAGGGTATCTTTTGTCCAGCAAAAAGTTCTGTTCCCGAGGGATGGATTAAGTCAATATTAATATGAACGAAGACGCGAAAAGAACATTACAAATATTACGGTGAAAATAAACTTCTATAAGAATAATATGAACCACGTAACGGGAAAGATTCGTTGAAAATATGAAACAATTTAATAAAAGTACAAAGCGAACGACTAATGTAAATAGAAGATCTCACAAAGGACGACGGAATGTGCGGGCATTTGGTTTGTATAAATTTAGTTCAGATCGAATGTTCTCAGACAAGTTTCGTGAAAAGGGTTAGCGAATGTGAGTACATAAAGTAGACGAGATTAAATTACTTTTATGAAAAAGAAAGCAGGCGACCCAATTTCAGTTTTTTGTGTAGGCAAGGAAAATATTTCAACCTGTTACGAGTTCGCCCAACTTTCGAGTACTCCAGTTCTTTACCGCTTACATTATATTATTATGGTTATCGAAAAATAAGGTAAGGTAAAATGAGAGAGCATTTATTGGAATAATATTACCTTACTAGAAGTTTATAAAACCAAAGTATTTAGAACAAAATAATTAGATTTAATTACCAAGTTTTTATCATAAACAAAACACGCACACACACATAAATTACAGATGTTTAAAGTGAAATTATTTGAGTTTGTATAAGTTTAAGTTATTTAAGTAATAGTTTTCTTTAGATATGTTCTATACAGGAACATAGAATTAATGTCAATTAATTGGGTTCATTTTCATATAAAAGTCTTTATATATTTTATAGCAATGTAAATTTAGTTTTATTCTTGAAACTAATATAGCTTCTGACCGCGTCTTCGCTTGCATTATTATAGATTTAATGTATCCCTCGGGAATGGTAGGTACTCTTTTTATGCATGAAAATATATGCAAAAGATGATCGGTTAAGTATTTAGGGCGTGATAGCGTAACAAACAAACCCATATACGTATTTATAATATTAATAAGGATTATTATTACTTTATTCCGATAAGAGAAAAGTCGTTTCCATCAGTTGTATAATATACAGTAATCTCGCAGTATCTGGTGTAATACCGAATACATATAATAGCAATTCATGACATGGGTCTATAACGCTTTAGCGCATTCTCTTTGTAAGTCAGAGGATAGCGCCAACATAAAGTGAATATCGTAGGAAAATAACCTTCATACTGTACACGAGATAATCTTCAGTCTCACTATACGAGTATCTACCTAAACGTTACAATGGAATACTGAAATACTTATCTCAAATAATAAACATAGCGTAAAGTTTTAAAATAAAGGTTAACGTATAAAGTAATATTTATAAAAAATTACTAAATAAGGGTATGTAAATAGAGACTTGAGTATTTCAAGCCAATAAATAGAAAATAAAGTTAATTGTATGAAAAACTTAATGCTGGATTAAATTAATATATCTTTATTGATTCATGGTGTTTATGAATGCTCTAACATACTCTTGAAACAAAGTATACGAATACATACAAATTACATTAAAAATATATATATATTAAGTGTTTTAAATAATTTGAATGACTAATGCCCGGTTTCTGAGACACTCGGTTAAACTAGTTATTGGCTCAACAAAGTTATCCATGAGATAAACTGTCAGTGGTCCGTTGGGTTTTACTGACATTTATCGTATTACTAGCGAGCCCGGCAGACGTTGTCCCGCACTGATTATGCAAAAATCCTTGACAAATTATATACTAAAACGTTCCTCGTGAATCACCCTATCCACTGGTGAAAACCGCATGAAAATCCGTTCGGTAGTTTTTGAGTTTATCGCTAACAGACAGACAGACAGACGCGGTAGGGGACTTTGTTTTATACTATGTAATGATTGTGTGTTCAGGAACGCAATTTGACAAGTTATCGAACCGATAACGCTATTGAACAGATAAACTACTATTGAAGTACCTCAGAAACCGACCATAAATCACATTAAGATACTGGATATTAAAATATTGCTCGATACCGTGCTGTCACACTGCGCGGATTTTCAAATAGAATAATCCTAGTTTCGTTCGTCAAGTCATCTCTCTCTGGCAAAATGAAATGCTGACCCTTTTTGTGTACTCCACGTCTATTATCACGAAGGAAGCTTCCCTAACGAGTTCCTTTTAAGCTTCAAAGGGTCCGCACTAACAATACGCGGCCACTTGTAATTAATAATCCCTCATTAAAAATATGAAAGGTTGCGATGTAGCAAGAATTAAAAGACCGGATTAAATTTATCTTACGTTATTAATTTTCAGTAAAACAGAGATGGTTTATAAGACAATAGCAAGCAAACTATTAATTTTGGTTGTTTGTTATTAGTACAAAAAATGAAGACCCTGCTTTTAAATTGCCTATTTTTTTATTATCTAGTTGGAATTTATTATATAACTAAAATTTAAAGATTCAGAACAAGTAATAAGGAATATCATATGGAATATACGTATTGGATGATTAAAATTAAGACAAAGGTAAAGAAAATTGTGTCATACGAAAACAAGAGTAGGTACAACAGTTTAAAAGAAATAAAATAAGATGGAAGCAAACTTAATCAAAATATACATTTGCTTTAAACCGAGAAAATACTATAAATGTTATATTCCTCATATAAGTTCAAGTTCCAAGTTAGTAACCACCTTAAGAAACTATGTATTATAACATTCAAATACAAGTAAACACACAACAACAAATGTTTTATTATAAAGTAGGAATAAATGCTTAATATATATACCTTGTTATTATACGAACAAAAAAAAACTTAATTGCCCTAAAATAAACGAATTCTTAAATGAAATTTCAATATATAATAAACACGCCACACTATTAATTAACCATTTTCTCTCCATCAGTTGTGTTTGCGATTAAGCACATGCCATTAAACAACCATAAAAGAAAGTCTATGAAAATAGAGTTCATTAAAAAAACATAATTAGTCCCAACTAATACTATAACTGCGAACTCGAGTTTATTTGTTAGGCTTCCATACTTTAACTACTAAACCGATAACCACAAAAATATGCATACATATTGTCAGGGCTAAATTGCCTTTTATCGAGAACAAAGTACTGTTATCAGATATAAGGTCAAATCTACACAAACTCTAGCAAAGCCGCGGGCAAAAGCTAGTCCATAATAAATAAGCAATGATTTACATCCTTAATAAACTCTTTACTACCATAAATAGATAAGGTCATGTAAAAATGACTTTTTAACGGAAATTCTAAACATATTATTATTGTTCTGTTCAATAAACGTTACTTACCACACTTTCCGTGATATTTTATGGTAATATTGAGCTGATTATCGCATGCATGTTTGTCAAGATGACAGGCTGATGGGTACTCCTTCCCGTCCGTTCCACATACTACTTTACGTCTTTGGCAGCTGCGAGGACATCGACATTCTGGTTGACCGAAAGAAGCAACGCAACGACTTCCAACCGGGCAGGACACTCCAGTGCATGGGTCTCCGGCTTCTATCAAAATCAATTTATAAGTTTGTATTCGAGATAAGATACAATAGTAACAATTCTTTCTGATGGAAATATTATCGTTGCGATATTTATAAGTTGGCATACAACCGTTTTTTGTTAATCTTTAATATGGGCTTTGTTGCATAGCAACTACGACGCCCCATAACAACATCACAGATGTTCCGCAAAACTTGGTATATAAAAAGTTTATATGCCATAATATAAATACTGCACACAAATATTTCCGTTTCAACCAGTATGAGTTTCGAGTTTGAGGAGACTCAGACTGTCTGGAAAAGGAGCTATAAACAGTAAAGGTTAAAGGAAATCGAGGAATTGATGCGCAAAATGATGGTCGGACCAATTCACCAAATTACTGGAACAACTCCTGTGCATAGTTCTCTTTCGAGCCGAAGGTCAAAATTCTTGGAAGCAATTCACTCCAAGTGATCTATGGAGTGACGATCCGTAGCAATAAGGTTATTGACCGGAAGAGCGAGATAAATATCACGACATCCAGAAACATGATGCCCTTGAATCGTACTATGAATATTTAGCAATTTATACGGAATCTACAGATCACTTGTAATATGGTTATCATTGAATTTCGTCATCAGATTTATTACGCTAGTACTGTAATGTTGGTGAACACTTTGATACATTAAAAACTTTGCGGATTTCTAAAAATCTTTAAAACATTTTGATATGTCATATAAAATGCATGATGTAAACAGGAAATTATAGTTTTGTACAAATCATACCTATATATTGAAAATGTTACATGGAAATTGGTATAATGAACTTTAAAACATATTTAGAACATGAAATAAAACTTCATTTTTGTTTAATGTTAATGAGAAAATTTTGTTACTTTCATATCCAACCATTTTATCTGTAAATTTTAAATATAACACCAGATTAAATCAAACAGAAAAATAATGTACGGTTTAATTATGCAAAAAAAAATGACTAACCACATTCTCCATCGTGTTTGATGCGTAAATTCAGTCGTCGCTCGCAAGCCTCCTTGCGTAGATAGCAATGGTTGCGATAGGTCCGGCCCGCTGTCGAACAAACCGGCGCGGCGGATGACGGACAAGATGCAGGACAGGCGCAATGAGCTCGTCCGTCCCCAAGAGCTACGCACTCCGCACCCCAACGACAGAATGTTTTCTCACACGCTTCTAAAACAAAAGCGTTCTTTTAGAACAATTCGAATGACAATATACACTCGTATTATACGTTGTTGATATGCGTATATTGACTTACGTAATTGTTTGTCTCAATAAATCACATAAATTTGTATACTAAAAATTGTTTAGTCAGGGTAAGTTATTAATTGAAAAAAACTATACAACTAATAATATTAAGATTAATATCGTGATAGCTTTTATTTGTCCCATGTGTTTTGTTCATGTTGAATGGTAATTATGTTAATTTAGACAAACAACAGACACTACAATTTTAATGTGTAGATCAATATGCTTAAGAAAATGTGCGATCGAATTAAAAAAAAAAGCGTAAAAAATAATTTATGCTTTTTGTAGGTTTTAATTCACTTTTTATCATTTATTTCAACCACGCATAGAGCACTGCTAATAAAATCAATGAACTAAATCTGAACGATAGCGAAATTTCTTCGAATAAGACGTAATTCTGGGCGGATCTGTACCCAGCCTGACACAATTTCCAATTATCTACCTGGGAAGAAGGAAGCGTGACGAAAATATTAAGCAGGTCTAAAATAAGATACGCAGCTATATCAGTTTTACGGGAGCATTCCTTTGACGGCTTAAGCTTCACGGATTTGCATTCCCTAACTGGATTGAATCTTAATCAGAAACTGGGGGCTGAAATCAATTGATGATTTTCAAATGAGAAATATTATTCTTTTCCGATGTAACAAATTGTCGCTTGTCGGTAGAGAATACAAACACAAAGTAATCATGTTTTGTAGATGGACTAACTTCTAGTTTCTAATAACTACAACTTTTTTACCCAGCCACTAATATGTACAAGAAAGGTGCAGTACAAAAAATATAATAGGTTTTAGTACAGTTTTTCATTTATACCTATAAATAAAAGAAATTTTGACCGTAAACATTCTTAACACTACCTTTCCGCAACATTGAAAATAAGATTTATTTTTCCAGAAACGAGGTCAAGTATCAGAATTGTCCTTCAAACTCATTTCCTCAACATTCATATAAACGCTGTCGAGTGTCGACGAATCCGTTTAAAGAAAAGAAAACAGTCGGAAATAACAAATTCGTAAGAAACAAACAAAATTTTAGAACGCGAATCACTGTAAGAGAAGCCCCAGATAAATGGAGACAAGCAGGGGAGATAAAAATGATGGCGGATGTTCCGTGAATGGAAGAAAATTAGGAAATTCACCGCGGCGCATTTTCAGGCCAGCGGGCTTTTTTTAAATTATCCGTATTATCTGAGCGAAAATAAATTTATACTTATGTGGTAAAGGAGTACAGAAGGAAAATTTTCTACAAATACTTTTCTTAATATGAAGTAAGTAAATAAAATAAAGTTATAAGAAAGATACTTTATTACATTTTGTAACCAGCATATTATATATATATATATGCATGTACAACGAATCAATAGGAACTAAACTCAAAATAAAGAATACATTTTACAAGATAACATAATAACTTTTGTTTCGTAATTGAAACATGTCAAGTATTAATTAGTATATAACGTGAATACTCCAATATCATTACATAGTATAAAACAAAGTCCCCTACCGCGTATGTCTGTCTGTCTGTTCGCGATAAACTCAAAAACTACTGAACGGATTTTCTTGCGGTTTTCACCAGTAGATAAAGTGATTCACGAAGACGGTTTTAGTATATAATTTGCCAAGGTTTTTTTTATAGTCCGGGCGGGACAACGTCTGCCGGGCCCGCTAGTATAATACAATTTTGGAAATTTTATCCCAATAGAAAATAAAACGCTTATTTATGGAAAATCGTTAATAAGTACAGTAAACAAATGCAAACATGACAAATAGAAACGAAGAAAAAAGTGAAAAAAGCACGTGAGACAATAAGGGAGTAACAATGATATTTATAATTTTATCTGAAAACGAATTAAACAACATATAGGTACTTATTATGTTTACAGTATTAAATAAGAAACTATAATTTATGTAAAAAAATTTGTTTAATTTAGAACCTTCTGATAATTCTTTTTTATTTATTGGACTGACGTTACATTAAGTGGCCAGTAATAAGCTACATATAACAATATATTATGTAGTATGTATAGGACTATAATATATGATATATCATAGTTCATTAAATGAAACATTTGTTCAACGAAATAAGCCAAAAATAATAATATGACAGAACGTACGGTGTTAGTGTCGGCGACATAATGCGGGACGCGGCCCTCCTAACTCCTAAAGTCTCGGAGACAAAGCAATTTTGTTAGCTCGTGACACCGAGTTGGCATGCCACCCGCACATTGTACCTACACATGTGGATTGTAGACGAAAGATAAGCATTACGAGTAGTTTTGAGCTCATACTCGAACTATTTACTTTAAATCGTACGAAACTACGTGATACGTAATCAAACTGATTTTGTTGAGTTAATCGCTTACTCAGTAATAGCCAGCATTATTTTCAAATAGTAAATAAATAATTCAGTTCAATTGAAAAATTTTTTCGGCACAAGTCTTAACATGTTTAATCTATATCTTGATTTTATTATTCGTCTAACAATAATTCATACATAAGACACATAATCAAACAATTGCCAACAATAACCAAGCCTTTTCATGACTATACCGAATAAATAAGTAATATCGTTTATGTATTTTGGACTCCTTATATCGATAAGGGTTTTGATATAATATTAACTAATATCATAAATGTGAGTTTGTTTGTTAAGCTTTCACGCCTTAACTACTTAATTAATCATAATGGTAGTTATTATACACGTTGTCGGAGGTAAAGAAAGGATATAGGGATATCTTCATCTAGAAGAAAAGTATTATTTTCGAGTGATAGGTCCAATTTACATTAACGTGACCGCAGGCGCGGGCAAAATCTAGGTCAGTATAGTAGTTGTAGGTGATAAAGGCTCAATAATTTATATTAATGAATTAATAATAACTTAATATGACTAAAACAGTAAAGAAAAATGTTGTGAATACACAAAACAGTAGCACGGTGCTAAGGTTTTTTTTCATTTACACCTGTTTATTTGGCTTCAAAATCTCAGTGTTCTCGAAGTCCTTAAGTGCCGTTGCCAAGCACTTAGAGGTGTGTTGGGATCCCGTTCTTCTAAGTGTATAGTTTTTAATTCTTAATTGAAAGCAACAACAGTCCTTATTAAAGTTATGAGAAATTTAAAATGGTTAACTACTTATTCAAGTTATACATCTTTTGGCGCGTTAGGGAAAAATGATGAGAGTAAATTTTTACGATGCGTGCGCACACCGTCATGAAAAGCCGACACCCTGAAGTTAGCTATAGTCAACATTTTGTTTCTTTGTATTTGTTGTTTGTATTTCTTTGTATTAAAGCTTTCAATGTATTAAATACCTTTTTTCTATTGTTAATGTCGTTTTTTCTACAAACGTAGAATAAGGCGAAAGATAAAAAATTTCAAAATACTTTTGAAGAAAAGATCTTGTTACGCAAAAGAAGTATAACTTCTAACGCGTGTACATAAGTACACACACACACACTTTTTTTCGTACAATTTTTTATGGATTTAAATGACTAAGTCTATGAAATGTTTAAATATTTGCAAGCTATTTCCTTTACACATTATTATTCTTCATATATATTAGGAGCTAACAAGTTTTAAAACGATTCCTACCTTCTGGCGCTGGCGGTCTTGGTTGGTAGTGTAAATCTGAAACAATTAAAATCACATTAACATAACAGTTACACTATTTTTCATACTTCATTTTTACAAATGAATAGTTGTAATAAAACCAACAACATCTCTGAATATACGTAAATATATATTAATGGTGTTTTAAATAAACGTATTCGTAACAATTGAATCCAACTATTAAAGAATTTAAATTAAGTATTCTTTGTTCGTATGTTTAAAATCGATTTGGATCGTACAAATAATAAAATTAAAACTATTATTTTGAAAATACTGGTGGCATTCCAACATTCACAGTAGACAATGCGACTATTTCATTGAAATTGTAATGGTAGCAATAATTCGGAACTGCTAAAGAAGTCGTATAAGTTTGAACGTCCTGTATGAAAGAACGGGAGGAGTTACGACCAACCAACTATGCATTGTAAGATAACTTTTGACCAATTCCATAAATCTATACAATATTTTCATAAGATAAATATAGATACATACTTTTGAACTAAATTGTATTTGATTAGTATTTCTTAGATTTTTTATTACTCTAAAAGGTCTCTAGTATAAAAGTCTATTTTCATTACTGTAATATACTTAATAGTACTTAGTAAGTTATATAATTTATTTGATATACACATTTAATATCTCAATGAAAGTAATACGGGTTTCATTATAAGTACCTATCTATCTACCTATCTATGTAATTCATAGATCTATATTAAGTAATCTAGTTTTTGTTGCTGTAATATTTTTTAATGTCGCTTATATTTTTCCAATTTATAGTGATTTTTTTGCTTGCGAGCTTAATTTATTACATATACGAGTTTTTAAAACATTATCCTTCTGATTGGAAAGTAGCCTGTATAGAATGGCACAATAATTACTAATTAATACTAGTTAATAATTGTTAACTTGCTGATACAAAACGACTTCGTCTATTATCTTGTGCATGCGCACCACACCGTCTATCCCATTTCTCCACAGCGAGAAAACACGTAGTTCTTATTGAAAACGTGGTTTCTGAAATCTTTAGTAACTTTATATTAAATTAAGATATTGTGATATATTTTTTGAAAAGGACCAACTATGTAATAAGTGAAATAAAAAAAATTATAATCTTTTCAGTAGTTTTTATTTGATGTGCGCACAACTGCAGACGTCTATTATTTTATTTATATAAGAAGACTAGTGGACCCGGCGGACTTTGTCCCGCCCTGATTAAAAAAACTTGACTAATTATATACCTAAAACTACCTTATGATTCACTCTATCCACTGCTGAAAATCGCAGGAAAATCCGTTCAGTAGTTTTTGTGTTTATCGCGAACAGATAGACAGACAGACAGACGTGGCAGAGGACATTATTTTATACTATGTAATGATCATAGGAATATAATCAGATTGCATACAATACATTCGTAAAAGTTACACTTATTGCCCAAGCACCACTCTTTCTATTTATTCGTACGATATAGATAATATAACCAATAAGAATTAATGCTTCTCTCTTGCTAAACTTTGCTTAAACCGCTAATAATGGACAAAAGTAAGTGGATAATTGCAGTGCTAGCGATCGGTACATCTAGCCAGTTATAATTTAACTGATTTGCTACAACAACGCAAAACTCGAACGAATGATATTTGATATGATGTGTCCGCGTGTGAACAGTGACAGATTTTATCGTATTTTATGCGGGAAACGGTCGTGCTTCCGAAATTCAACACGAACCTGAAACTTCATTTCAATTTCGCAGATGTATTTTAAAAATCGTTTTGGACTCTAATTTAAATTGTAGATTGAAAGAAAGCAGTTTTAAAGTACAGTAAATATAGTTTATTTTACTTGTTTCGATTGCCTATATAGTGATTGCAGTACATAATCATTACATTGTATAAAACAAAGTCCTGTACCGCGTCTGTCTGTCTGTCTGTTCGCGATAAACTCAAAAACTACTGAACGGATTTTCAAGCGGTTTTCACCAGTGGATAAAGTGATTCATGAGGAACGTTTTGGTATATAATTTGTCAAGGATTTTTTTTACAATTAAGACGGGACAACGCCTGCCGGGCCCGCTAGTATTAATATAAATTTAGTTATTCTTGAGAACAATAGTTTGCAATAATTAAGTTGTTTTAAAATTGAAATATATAGCCAAAACATTTTGAATATTCATGCACGGAAATTCATTTTGGCTTATTTCAATGTTATTCTCTTCTATCGCATAATAAGTTCACTATTTATTTGCTTATTCATCGAAATTATTGCATAAAATTTATTAAAACCATGAACTACCATAGACGTAATAATAACATCTCACAAACAATATCTTTGAGCGCTATGAAGTTAATCTTAACACTTTTGAATTATTTTATTTATACATATATTTATGTTATTTTGTTTCGCCTTATTACATCTTATTGATAAAGGGAAAGACAGACTCAGTCAATTTTTTCTACGGAGGTATAACAACTGCAACATATAGGAAAGCTTAGACATAAAACAGTTAGGGGATCATAAAGTGTGTGCTATGTTTCCACATAGTGTATACTTTAAATGTAAATAAGATGCATATAATTTTTGTATGAATAAACTTTCTCTGTATTTTAGTAATGAATATCTTCTTCTATACATATAATAAAAATGAAGTGTCTGTATGTAATATCAAAATAAAATTTTTTTACTGATTGGGTATGAAAGTATACTCGATTCTGATAACAAAAATTCAATTTTTTAAATTTTTGTCGGTCTGTCTGTTTGTTCCGGGTAATCTCCGAATACGGCTGAACCGATTTTGACGGGAATTTCATTGGGAGGCAGTTAAAATTACAGCGGGTTACTGAGGCTACTATAATTTAGACTGTCTCTTAACCGTGACTTTGCCCACAGTGCTATCTCTAAAACGGTTTGACCGATGTTCACGAGACTTTCACTGTCAGATAGCTGATTTTATAAAAAGTAATTTAGGCAATTTTAATTTATACTAGCTGTTAACTGTGGCTTCACCTGCAGTGCTATCTCTATAACGGTTTGACTGATTTTTACGGAACTTTCACCGGCAGATAGCGGACATTATAAAAAATAATTTAGTCTATTTTAATATAGACCAGCTGTTAACCGTGGCTCCACCCGCAGTGCTATCTCCGAAACGGTTAGACCGATTTTCACTGGCAGATAGCTGACCTTATAGAAGGTAATTTAGGTTATTCTATTTTAGACTAGCTGTTACCCGCGACTTCGTCCGCATGAAATATATCAAAAATATGTTGTTCACTGTGAACATGTGCATAAGATGTGTGTTGTACTAGACTCCAAGAATAAATATACTTGAAATTCATATATCTGTAGCTGTATCTATGTATGTAAGTTGAATTATATTGTACTTTTGGTCATTTAGGCAGCCATTTCTTTTTATTTACCGCTTTTTCTTCTACATACTAAGTAACCATAGTAACATATAAGAATATTAAAGACTACTTACACATATATAAAGTTTTATAACTTGATTTATATTTATGCAAGATTTCAAGACATTCATCGTTTACAATTCAACATTATAATTATGAATAGTAATTTTGAAGATAGAAGGGGTCTTTGTAATAAGATATTAGACCGAAAACGTATTACTTATTGACAATATGGTGATATTATATCATTATAATAATCTTTAAGTCATTGTTTTATTAGTTCCTTATACAGTGTAAGTGAGCACTGAGGTAGTTGTATGGTGGGTTAAGGTTCCAAATATGTTGCTGTTGATAAACCTTATTTGACACATTGTTAGTATTATATATCTAATGTAAACGGTACATGTTACTATAAGTAGCGTACGTGTCGTACTTACAGTTGTTTTTCAAGGGCATTTCTATAATTGTATATGTTCTCACAATAGATAAGATTATAAAGTGAGTAAAAATCAGGATATATCCAGAGGAAAGTGAAACCATAGGCAAGTTGTAATGCTATATAGAATTATGCAAACGTCATTTGCTATCTTCTCACAGTAAATGATCATTACCATCACAGGATTTTCCAAAAATCCCTCTTTACGCTTTTCTGCAATTTTAAATTACTCGACGAAAAAAGATTAGCATTAATATTAGAAAACACAGTTTTTAAGTTGAAATTATTTTCGATTGTTTAAATATTAGGTTTTTTTACCTATGAAATGCCGTTTTGTATGAAAAAATTTAAACGATTTTTTTTCATGTATTTTTTATTTGTATTAATCGAAG
The DNA here is from genome assembly GCA_036509395.1 of Antheraea yamamai. NCBI lineage: Eukaryota > Metazoa > Arthropoda > Insecta > Lepidoptera > Saturniidae > Antheraea > Antheraea yamamai. The sequence continues at coordinate 14,236,184 of AP028428.1, read as the reverse complement.
TAATCACCCATGCAATCAATGCACCTTTGCCAACGCAGTAGCAGTTTATTGATGCCCTTCTTAAAGAAATCAGCTGGACGGGAGGCAACAAATTCTTCAAAGGCATTTTGTACTGCCTCTCAGGTATTCCATTTTTTTCCCGCCAAGGAGTTATCCAAATTCTGGAAAAAGTAGTAGTCTGTAGGCGCAAGGTCTGGTGAGTAGGGCGGATGACGGAGAACTTCGAACCCCAGTTCTTGCAACTTGGAGACCGTCTGCTGTGCAGTATGAGGTCGCGCGTTGTCGTACAGGAGCAGCGGAGACGAGCGATTGACCAATGCTGGTTGGAGATGTGCCAGCTTCTCCATCATTGTGTTCAGTTCTTCACAGTACACATCTGCAGTAATGCTCACCCCGTTTGGTAAGAAGCTGTGATGAATCACACCGGCGCTAGACCACCAAACAGTGACCATCACTTTTCTAGGGGTAAGTTCTCGTTTAGGGAATTGTTTAGGTGCTGAACCAGGATCCAACCAATTTGCTGAGCGCTTGTGGTTATCAAACAGAATCCATTTTTCATCGCAGGTAACAATGCGGTTCAAAATTCCTTCATTTGTGTGTCTGTTGAGCAGTGCAAGGCACGTCTCGACGCGTACTTCGCGCTGGCGATCATTGAGTTCGTGGGGCACCCATTTGTCAAGCTTTTTTACCTTGCCAATTTAACGCAAATGGATCAATATTGTTTAGACGCTAATGTCGAAAGCTGCTGCTAATTCAGCCGTAGATTGTGTATCATCAGCTTCCACAATCACCTTTAATTCGTCATTGTCGACCAAAGTCTTCGGACGACCGCAAGGTTCATTTTCAGGTCGAAATTCTCAGAACGGAAGCGAGCAAACCAATAACAGGTGGTGCGTTGGTTTGTAGTGTTAGAGCTCCGTAAACGTCGTTGATGCGTGCCGCTTGTGCCGCGTTGCTGCCACGACGGTACTCATATTCCATAATTACTTGAATTTTTAACGTATCCATGATGACAAAAAATATTGAAATGCGATGAAAATGTAACACTAATCAATAAACGAATGACTACTTTTGGAAAAAGAATTCCATGTTTTTAAAATAAAATTAATTTGAAATTAGAATTCTTAGCCAAACAAAAATAATTTTATTTGAAATGGCCAGTACTGCAGAACGGTAATTTCATTGGTAAAGACCTATTATAATGGGCAGATTTATTCACAAACAAATAACGAGAAAATATTTAAAGTAATTTTTGACAATGACATTCAATAACAATGTATTTAAAATAAGTGTTATTAATAATCATATTTACTAAAGAGATTACAATAAAATTTAATATTATATTTCTCTATATGTACAAATACATACATAAATGTACGCGTAATAAGTCTCTATATGTAATAGGATGAGACAAGATAATTGGAATAAAATCACATTTAATAGAAATAAAAATATACATTAATGTTATTACGTATATTACAAAAATAAATATAAGACACGAGTTGCACCGTTTACCGGCGTCGGTGTATTGGAGCGGCTTGCCATATTGTTTTATGGCAAATTGGTCCGACGTAGACCGCGCCTGTCCTTTACATATACGAGGCCATTAAACTACGGTCGGTGGTCGGTCGCGTGTTAAACGAATCCGATCGCTGCATTCTACGTTTGAACTAGTTTAGTCTGTAAAATTGAAAGAATGTGCGGTATGTGAGCGGAGCAAAGAATAATCGCCATTGTCTTTGAGAGCATTAAGAATATATAAAAGAATTTAATACAAAAAAAAAACATAATATTATTCTTGGTTCACTCGGAACTAGAATATATTCTGCGTCTGAAAAAATGGTTTCAATTACGTTTATTTTTTTAATTTTGAATTGCTACTAATTCAGTTAAAGAAACTTAAACAAATTTCGGTACCTACGTATTAACGCTACTGAAGTAGCGTCTTTACGTCGTCTCGTTCAGTCTTGTTTTCGTTTCGCAAATCTAACCTAACCGATTATATTTCTCAATTTTCCCGTCTCGGTTAGGTTAGGTTAGGTTAGACTTGCGAAACGAAGACAGCGAGCCCATTGCGGTGGCGTTAATACGTAAGTACCCAAATTTCACATAAGTCTGTTGATCTAGGTATTCACAGTTCGGTGCTTGACAATAATGCTTGGTTTTTGTCGGCCGATCAAATATTATTTCATTGTCGCTTGCGTAAATTCTGACCTACATTTTTTATGGTAATTGCTTCGTCGTAGCGTAGCGTGATATGAGACAGAATTCCTCTATGTGTTATAAAATGCTAGAAGAATTATTTAAATCTGAGTTGTAATTCCAAGAATTAGTGGGTACAAATAAACAAATAATTTCTTGGGTTTTATAGTATTAGTAATGGTCCTTCCACGGTTTTTTCCACGGTTCACTATCAAGCATATTGTAGTTACTTAATAGTAATACAATAAAAAACGAAAATACGTGAGATATGCTATTTATCTTTTATTGTAAAGAATTCGATTTTATACGCGGCCTATTTTCACCGTAAGTACCTAATAAGTACAGCGGGTAAAAATGAAGTTAAATTACGGAATCACTCGACGGCGCGCCACCATGTGACTACAGGTTTAGAAGATTAATGTTATGCAAATAGAATACGCTACCGTGTACGGAACTCAATTTCAAATTTCAAAAAGCGTTTTTATTTTATATCCAATGTTCTAATAATGCTGAAGATGATTTTGGGAATTAAATCAGAGTTTTCGTCTATTGCGTTCATGAAAAATTTAGGCCATTATTTCCGCGTTCTTTTCCTAAACGTTTCTTATCTATACTAACATACTATACTGCACTATAATATACTGCACTCCTGTCAAAGAATGAACTCTGTATTGAGAATGCAAAATCACGTATAATAATTGTATTTATTTTGCTTATTAATCGGACAATTGTATCAAATCGTACATTATTAAAATTATACTTTCGTGTTCTAAAAGATATTAAATGTTTACATTTATAACTTGAAAATATTTTAAAATTAGATTTCATAAATGTAAATATTTTTTCGATTATACGAAGTACCCAGTTAAACAACTGAAATATCTGTAGAATTCAGGTTAGATTTGTCAGTAACAGATTTGTAATAAAATTAATTTTGCAAAGTTATATACTTTTTCTTTCATAGACCTTTTTTACAATCACTGATATAGAATGTCTTTATTTTTATTTATAAAAATAATGGAATCCAAGTAGGATTTTAACAATATTTATAAACAATCCCATTATATTTAAACTGCATCTAATCTAAGAACAGAATACGATTTCGGCAGGTTTTAAAATCGACCATCCGATTTATTGTTTTATAGCAAATTGGTTGGACGTGAACCGCTCCTGTCCTCTACATATACGAGCCTATTAAACTACGCTCGCCGCCAGTCACGTGTTAAACGAATCTGATAGTTGTGTACTCGTACAACGGTAGACGGCGGCATGTGGGTAAGGTTTAGAAAATCGGCGCCTATGCAAATGGCGAACAATGTTGGCCATGTCACAAAGTGAATTTTAAAACCGTTTTTATATTCCAGCTAGCGAAATTTCGTGTTTTATTTGTAGTTAAAATACCTTTTTTTTTAGTTTTATTTTTGGCAACCAATATTGTAGATTATTGCTATGATTGTCGAGTAGATAATAATTTTACAAACTTCTTGTGGTAATTTCAATGTCCTAACAAGTTGGTGGCCCCTTATTAGAACTTTCTAGGGAGCTTTTGTGGCATCTGAGAATTCATGCTTTGTAGTATTATTTCGTATTACGTAAAATGCCACCAATTTTATAAAATATGGAGTGAAATAACATAAGATTATGAACAAATTATAGAAGCCACTACGTGACATACTAAGATGCTGCCAAATACTGCAAAATACCTTGTAAATAGAGAGTTGTTTCAGGGGTGACTTTTCAAGAATATTGAATTATACCAATACTTTATCTGATCTAGATACATTTTTTTTTAATATCATAGGAGGCAAACGAACAGGTCGGTCACCTGACTTGCAGCACCAGGGGTGTCGCAAGTGCGTTGCCAGCCTGTGTTTGGGGTAGAGAGGAGTGGAGAAGTGAGGAAATCGGAACTGAGGGGAGGGAGAGAGCGGGGAATGGGAGAGGAGAGTGGTGAATTTTATCCGGCGCTCTCACCGACCGAACGAAACGCAACAATGCAAGAGCACTGTTACTTCACGTCGGTTTTCTGTGAGAGGGTGATACTACCCCGGGTGAGCCGACCAATTCATGCTGAAACCAGTAATAGCTTCAGCGTAGTTCTACTACCTACAAACATAATTGTAATAGAATTGACATATCGCCAAATTCCCATCATTGACTTCATCATATTGGTAGAATTACATGGTTTAATAACATATCTATTTTATCATTATTAACATCAGTGTTTCTTGCTCCACTCTTTATGATATTCTGGCACCAATCAATTAAATACGAAACAAAACCTAATAATCATAAGACGAAAAAGGCGGATATTAAAAATCCGCCTCAAATTTGAAAGGTATTTTAACCTCTTTTTTGAAGTTATACTTCTTTTAGCGCGTTAGGGAAAAATGATGAGAGTAAATTGTTCGATGCGCACGCACACCGTCACGAAAAACCGACACCCTGAAGTTAACTATAGTCAACATTTTGTTTTCTTTGTAATTATTGTTTGTATTTCTTTGTATTAATACTTTCAATGTATTAAATACGTTTTTCTTTTTTCTGTTGTTTTTTCTACAAACGTAGAATAAGGTGAAAGATAAATTTTTGAAAATATTTTTATCTTGTTACGCCAAAGAAGTATAACTTCTAACGCGTGTACATAAGTATACACACACTTTTTTTGCACTACTCTCAATTAGAAAATCTTTTGCCGACTACATATGATTATATTTCGATATATGAATTACATCACACACCCAATATTCGTACCTATAAATGAAGCCGTAAATAATCATCAACATCACCATCAAGCATCACATGACTCTATAATAAAACGCTATCTATTATTTCAGAAATTAAAGGATAAAATTGGGAATATAGATATAGTTATAAAATGTTAACAGGGGGGGTGGGTTTTTTTTTTGTTTTTTTTTTTTTTTTTGGGAGGAAATATCACCTAATTCTATCCCAAAACCCTGAAGTTTAAAGATGGCCCTTTTTTTAAATTATTTAGAACTTTATATCATCTCCTTCATAGCAGTACATCTCTCATGTTCCAAAATGGAATGGAAGAAAAACTTGTAATACTATTAATTACTCGACAATGGCAGTAATAATCTAAAAGATTGGTTGCCAAAAATAAAGTTAAAAAAAATAAAAAAAATGTTAACAATTTTTTGTGAGTGAAAACAATACTAAAATTATATTCAATAACAGTTTTATTAACTTCCCAGACAGATATATAATATACACTGGCTGATGAAAGTATTCGAACGATGGTACATTTTCAGTTCGAATACCTAAAATGCACGTTATAATTAATATTTCGGGAACACATTAAGAACTATGTTAAAAGTATATTTAAAGAAGATTTAGGTAGAATTTCATCGAAATCTGACAACACGAATTCGAGTTATACACTTTTTATTACAATTAAACGTATTCATTGGTTCACAAAAGTCTACGAACTCTTCAGTCGATCGCGGTGCACGAATAGCAGAAGGTCATTAGAATATAAACATTGCACCTCAGTTTGTACGCAAACTCTCTGTAGTGTAGACCATTGTACACTTTCACCTTTCAACAACTTTTACTTCATTAGTATCGAAATATATCTGAAACGAGTAAAAAAGAAAGAAGACTCGTAGTAAAATGACATAGAAAAGACAAGTTATATCGGAAAATTTCGGACCTTGTAAATAAAAATAAATCAACTATCATTTATACCGTAAATACATCATAGATATATGTTATATTTATTAGTTTCCTCATAATGTCTATTATACTTATTTGAATGTGATCATTTGGTCAAAGGTGGTTATAGCGTGTTTTCATAGCAAATATTTACACAATGTTCGCTTAATGATACCAACCCCAAGGCTCGTGGCCGGGTCAACTGATCTGTAATAACTATCTTCGAATATGTCAAAATTGTTTCACAAATATCCAAACCAAATCTATTCCATTACCGTTACGTAGAATTATTCCATTACGTTGAAATACTGATCATAAAATCAATACAATAATATCATTACAAAGTTATCAAAACCTTCAGAACAGTTTACTTACATATTTTTAAATAATAACACCGTCACATTTGTATATTGGACTTTTAATAATACTGAATGACAAACAGATTTATACTGTGATATTTTGACTAATGGTTCCATATCACGAACGTTTTACCCTAATAAGTATAGGGTTACAAAAAATATGCACAAAAGGTATTGAATTATGTCTCAAGGGAAGCCTTTCCATGCTTTAGTTTGTAATGAACCGTACGTAGATATAATATTATAGCTAACACGGTCATAAAGAAGCCACTATTAATAAAACACCACCTTTTATACTTTAGCCCTGCGGGGACAGCGTACAGAATGGATATGTTGTTCAGCATATTTCTATATATCATTTAAAGTCCTTGATACGTTGAAACCAGTTCTAGATGGAGTTTTACAATAAAGCTTTCGGTGACAAGACTGTTAAAGGTTATATTGCAGATATATACGTACAATAAATTAGGTTCCATTCGAAGTATCTTATACCGCGCGTAGACTTAATTTGGTCAATGATATTTAAATAGATTAAGTATTTTAATCGCATAAGTTGAAGGACATTAATATTAATTTCATTTTTAAACCGACTTCGAAAAAGGAGGAGGTTAATACGTTCGGTTGTATGTATTTTTTTTATGTATGTTAATCGATATTTTCGTCAATTGTGGACCGATTTTAATGATTCTTTTTTTATTTTAATTGGTTATATTCAGATGTGGTTCAATGTAAATCTAAGGCGGTGAAATATCGTTTATTTGATTTTCACCCACTTCGTCTCTACGTATGTTTGACAACTTTAATCGAACCGAACCGATTTTAATAATTCTATTATACCCAATAGAAACTAGATATATTTATGGACACTAAAAACTAAAAATAAAAAAATATTTAGAAAAAAAACTACTACTACTAAACTTATAAAAAAAATAGTCATGAATGTTGACGTCATTTTTGTCATCGATCACTTAATTGATCATTACTGAGTATAAATAAAAAAAGAAATAGGATGTTCGGTGTTTATATTATACTTAATAACTATAATTAAAAATACTTTATAAAGGTGCAAACGGTCTAACAGCTGTGAACAATCTGGATATATTTTTCTTTATTATTATACCGAAAGTAAAATCAAATTGTGTTTATAATTTTTTTTTAAATTTCTTCAATTTTTCACGTGAATATGAAGCTGCTTTTCCTCACACTTATTTCCTGGTAAATGTAGGGTACGGAGCAATGTTAGGTTAAAAATACTGAAAGTGGCAATTACGTAGCCGTAACAAAGTGTTAGACACGGCGACCACCTACCGATAGCCGGGAGGTAGTGCGTGATTGCGCCTGGCACCCGTAATATCCGCCCGTCTCTGCCCACCGATAGTATCAATTTCAATTTGTTGCGGAGCTATACCAGCCTCATCTACTAGATTCGTTGTATGAATCGATTTCGTTCCCAGTTCCGTTCGCATTCGACTTAATCTCGCAACGATTGAAACGCTCGATTCGAGTCATTGATGTTTATATCGGGCTATATCTATTTAATTTCATGTCCCTGCGTACACAGTATAATGAATATTTACGATAGAGATCACGATAAAGCCTTTTAACACGCGCTTTCGGCGGTATACCACATTTTAATGTTGAATTATATAATACTATTTATTATAGTTTTTCGTATGATAAATATTTAATCATTGCTTTTTAAATATAAAAGCCACAAATTGAGCATTGTAGCGACAAATATATATATATCTTCTTAATATATATATTTCTTGTGTGCGTGTGTATGTGACTGAACTCCTCCTAAACGACTGGACCGATTTTGATGAAATTTTGTGTGCGTGTTCGAGTGGATCCGAGAGAGATCTAGTGCGCTGCGGTCGCTTTGTATAACAACCTCATATATTATATATTTCCCTGTATATTATGTATATGATATTATTTTATTTTTATTATTTTAATTAATACCAAAATTTACATTGAGGTCAATGTTTATTTATTTAATTGGCCATTGTCATAACTGTGAGTGATTGATTGTCATTGAAATGAATATCCATGATGTAGGAACTTTTGTCGAGTTTTATTATAATTGTGATACAAATGACATTTACTTATTGATTAAATTAAACAATAATGAAATTGTATATGTAAAGAAAAATATATTTAAAAACACTGCTTGAATAAGAATGCTTGCTTGAATTCATACAGATGGTCATGATGTAACTTTAGATAAAGTAATTATACTGTGAAGGTCAAGGGAAATGATTATTGATATGTCATCAAACACAATAATCGGATTATCAAGAACCTATGTATTTACGCACACACATTAAACATAACTATCAGTAGTCCCAAAAGTTTAACTCGCAGATCCTTTATTTTGCATATAATGGAAGAAGAAAATATAATATGTATATAATAATACGATTCACTATGAATAATGTTATACACTTATTATTATTCTCTACATAACAATCTGAGCATGTAGGACAATCATCAGATTTCGATTTTAATTTACAAAATATAATGTCTTACTACGGCAACTAGAATTATTAGTACTTACGAAATTAGAAAAGATAAGTAAAAAACATAACACTTGAAAACTAAGCTGCTCAAGAGTTAGGTCGTTTCTTCATTTAAAATCAGATTTAGATTGGGACCAAAAGATACAAAACTAAAAAATAATCAGTTATGTTATTTCAATAGAGTGAGAACACAGTAGAATCTATTTAATATATTTATCTATTTAATTAACTTAATTTCATACAATATATGCGTGATTAATTTAATGAAGAAGTAACGAAGTTGGTATTCGTAGTACTTGAGTAAGTAAGAAATAAGTAACAATTTTCTTAATACTTTATTGTCAATTTATACGTATTATTATACAATCAAAGTAAATAAATAGTAGATACATTTAATAATGTTTATTATAGTACCTACCAATGACAATTAATTTTAGTTACTAAATAATATCGCACAAATAGATATTTCTACTGAAGCGTGTATATTGCGGAACCCGATCGCTTACTGCTAAGCTTCGCCAGAATTTTGTGTTCAAACGGCGTGACAATTAATCGATCGATTAGCCATTCGCGCTCCGCTTCAAAGCTAAAGTTGAATGTGAGTAATTCTCGGAGCTCCGCTGCCGCACGGGCGCCGCGTCGGTGGAAATTAATTCTGCCGTAAAAAAAGTACTATTCGACTTTTGGACAATCTATTGCTATGGAGTTGAAATAACTCTCCGATTGTAGCAATATGTAGGCACCGTATACGTATGTATGTAAATAAACTGATTCGAATATTGCTATCGGTTATTGCGTGCGACTCAATATTCTGCGAGTCTGGAGTGAAACAGCTTGTGCAAATTTATTCGCAGCGATAATGTTAATAACAACATAGGTGTACTAGTTAATCTTAGCTTAACGACCGATGTTAAGACAATAGTAATTGTATTTTAATTGCCTTTAAGTAGACTATAGTTGGCTATTACACGAGAAAAAAGTTTAATTTTTTTTTAATATAAATTCAAGTTTCTTTTGTAAAAATAAATGTAATTTAAGTTTATCTGTAAATTTTTTTAATCTAAATAATTTTTTCAATACCATTTCTAAAATCTTTTACCTTTTATAATATAAAATCGTGATCGTGCTATTATATTTTTTATCTGATAGTATGATTAAAATGTATTTAAATAATTTTTCTCGCTAGATGTCCATGAAACGCATCGTTCTAGGAACTATTGGTTTGACTGCCATTACTAAAATAAAAACATAAAATAAAACGGAATTTTCTGAATTAATTGTCAAAAGCTGTAAAAATGAGTATGCCTCAAAGTTTGTTAATGAATATCTTTGAAACTCCCAATTTAATTGACTAAGCAATAGAGACCATTTTTGTAGAGCGTTCGATTTCCTATAAAAATATACATGGCCCGTTTAATAAGCTTTATTCGTTCACGAGTTACAAAATTCATAAGCAAAAAAGAAATTTCTCTGAAAATAATCAAACTTTAATCTATACTAATATATAAAGCTGAAGAGTTTGTTTGTTTGTTTGGTTGAACGCTATGATCTCAGGAATTACCAGTCCGATTTGAGAAAATCTTTCGGTTTTAGATAGCTCATTTATCGAGGAAGGCTTTAGGCTATATATCATCACGCTAAGACTAATAGAAGCAGAGCACCAATGAAAAATGTTTCAAAATCGGGCACTTTTTTCCTTTCGAGAGATTTCGTTAGCGTTAGTATTATATACGTTGCCGTGGTAACGTGGCAAGTTTCTATCGCAAACATTTTCAAAGTTTATTTTGTTTTCCTATTCAAAAAGTTTATACTACTTTTATTTCCAATTTTTTATTTGTTCTCTATTACGTATTATAAAAATAAAGTTTGTGTATGTACAATTAAAATAATAACTTTTTGATGATTGAATATGGCTACAAATATCTAAAAAAAAATTTTTTTATACTTTGTCTATATTTTTAGATTATTATATTTTGTCTGTTTGTTTGTTTATTCCGGGTAATCTCCAAAACGGCTGGACCTATTTTAACGGGAATTTTACTTTTTACTGCCAGATAGCCGAAATTATAGCGGTTGACATATTCTATTTTATTTGCCCGCGGCTTCGTCAGCATTGCTATTTCCAACATGGTGGGACCGATTTTCACGGGGTATTCACTGGTATATAGCAGACCTTATAAAAAGTCATTTAGGTTTTTTATTCGCCTTCGCCCGCAGTGGAATATCCGTAATGCTTGAACTGATTTTCACGGGACTTTCACTGGCAGATAACTCACTTTATAAGAAGTAAATTAGACTATTTTATTTTGTTACTCAAGACTTCGTCCGCAATATCCTACTATCTCCTAATTGGTTGGACCGACTTTCACAAGGCTTTTACGGGCAGATAACTAGCGGGCTCGAAAGAGTCCCGCCCCGATAATAAAATGAAAACCTTGACAAATTATACCTAAACCTTCCCCATGAATCATTATTCTATCTACTGGTGAAAACGGCATGAAAATGGTAGTTTTTGACTTTCTTTTTAACCGACTTCGAAAAAGGACGAGGTTACTATGTTCGGTTGTATGTATTTTTTTATGTATGTTAATCGATATTTTCGTCAATTGTGAACCGATTTTAATGATTATTTTTTTATTTGAATTGGTACACTATGTAGTGATTAACTGCTACCTGTGCATTCGTCCGTGTGAAATTGATCAAAAATATGTTACAACCGCATGAGACGTGTGCCTTACTGGACTCCAAGAATAAATATACGTAATTGAAAGTCATATATTTGTATGTAATATGAATTATATCATCTATTTTGTCAATTTGGCGGCCATATTGTTTTATTTACCGCGTTTGCTTCTACATAACTCAGTGATTATAACAACGTATAAGAATAACTTAAGTATATCGACAATACGGGCATATTATATCTATATAATAAAAGATTTAAGATATATTGTTCGATAATGTATAGCTTATAATTTTCATTACTTTCTTATATATGATATATATATATATATATATATATATGATAAATCCCATCCCATTCGACATACTATTAGTATTCATATATCTAATGTACACGTTACATGTTACAGTAGATGGCGTTCGTATCGTAGTTACAAATGTTTTTGAAAAAGCGTTTCTGTAATGTACACACCCGCTCACAATTTTACATTTCTTTAATACATTTTTAAAAAGCGCGTGCGGATCCGCGGGTAACAGCTAGTCTTCCATATTTGTTAAATGGTGACATTTACGATAAAAATGTTAGAGACCTTTTTTGCAGAGCGTTCGATTTCCTACAAAAATATTCAAGTTTTTTGGTCCACCCTAGGCTACACTTATCGGCCACGCTACCGGCACTTAGTATAATTTTATACATGAAAGTAAATTATTCGTAAAATGTTAAACGATTTGTTGGGACCCCACACTTGGCACTTATTCGAATTCGAACCATCTTATTTCTTATATCTACCGACGACTATCTCAGTCACTATATTCCATGAGGCCTATAGAAGACTGTTTGTCATTATCAACAGATTACATACTCCATGAGCTATGGATTGGATACCGTGACGCCAGTTATAGAACGGCTATCGATTTTCGAAAACTCTTATCAATGCGGTCCCCTCATAAACTTGTATTGGCACCATGACTTATGCGCGGACGTCGTCATACAATATATTGCAACGTTAGATCATCAAATAACCTTCCTTATCGCGGACCCTTAATAAATTAAATATTTAATCGATACCAAAGTACACGTTCCTGGTTACATTGAAGAATGATTCTTAAAGGATATCTAGCTCACGAACCAGAGGTAGAGTTGTATTTTTCCAGTAACACTAATAAGTAGAACGAGTGAGAGATTCATTTCAGCTACAATATACCACGTTTACGTATTCAATATACATTATTTTATAATCACTAACACAAATATATCTGTGATAATTCTAATTGGGTTTGTCTCTCAAACGGAATAGATTTTAATATATGGAAAACTTGAACAAGAAGTTGAGTTTAATGTATTGAACTTGAGGAAAACTCCAAATTATATAAAATAATATACCATGCGTTTTTTAATAAATAAAGGCACATAATCTTATCGTATTTGTGACTTAAAACTTGGCATGGAGATTCGTTATGTCTTATTTCTTATGACGTACCGTACTTCTTCGAAGAGCTTAATTATGAAATAAAATATAGAGATTTTCAATGATCATCTTTGATAACAATACTGCTAAAATTGAAAATATTAATAAGAGACATAACACGTTTAATTAATTAACAGTTAATTAATGAGCCTCAAAGTTTCTGCGGAAACACGCCCGCTTCATTTTCAATTTCAAATAATTAGATAAAAAGTCAAGTGATACGGAAATATCATTCGAGGACGCAGTTGAAAGAACACTGCCACAGTATAACAATAAGAGACAGTATGGAAACTACCTACAAACGCTCGTACTGGCACACTCACACAAATATGCGGATCGACGAAGCCCCTAAGGGGTTTACGCGGTGCTGTCCATACGAACCTTTTAAAATCTCTCGTCGATGCGCATGCTTGTGTGAGTGTGCCGTTTTCGAGCGTTTGTAGGTAGTTTCCGTACTGTCTCTCATAGTTATACTGTGACACTGCTGTCGAATATAATAATAGAGTGTAGTAGAATACTTAATCATGAACAAAGCATTACTGCCTACACAATATACGTATACTTATTTTCCTTTCAACAATATAAAATAACTTCCAAAGATGTTTGGACATATTCTTAAGTAATATTATTTTTAGTTTAACGCTCATACTCTACCGATATACCTTTATTAAAATTTACACAAATGTGAACTATGACCATCGACATTCGACCATAGTGATTTGAATTTTTAAAATTTGAACTTTCTATAATCAAAGGCTTTCATCATGCCTACTCAGTTATTTTCCACTTTTTTTTTAAATTCTATAAACATAACTAAAAATTCGATGTCTAAATGAAAATTGAAATTAATTATAAATTTGAAACAAAAAACAGGCGGTTACATAAGGTGGTAAGGCTCTCAAATTGTAAGTAGACATAACTTTACGAAAATAAAGAAATTTATCGCAACTCATGACACAATTTTCAATTAATTTTACACGACACCATAGGTGCGTGGTATTTCTAGGTGATATTGAATTAAATATAGTCTGTGCATTATGAGGAATAGTGATATGCCCAGTATCATCGTTTGGAAAAGTAATAGATATACAATAGAATCAAATGACGAATCCAAAACAAAGATGTTTTTAATACTACCATTAACTTTTGAAAATGAATTCATTTTTGTTCATAATTCATCATCAACTGTACTAAATATAATTGCTACATCAAGTTGGACTGCATCATTGTAACCGAGGAGATCTAAGTCATGGATTACTTTCATGACCAAACAAATTTTCTTATTTTGATTTTATAAAGTATTTTTACGCTCATTTTTTTATTGAATCATCATTTGAAGTGAGTCCACCATAAAGAAATACTAAACATTAAAATATTAACATTGACTTTGGCATTATTGCTTTACTCTAATGAGAACATGAAGCAAAGTGACATGAAGTGAAAGCAGTCCTGTCACCTAAAAATTTTGACATTCAATATAACCCAAGAGAATAATGATTATTTCAGTGGTTCCATAAATTTACTAAATATAAATTATTTATTAATTAATTATTAATGTATATTATAAATTTACATATTATATTATTATAAAATTAACCTACAATTTGACCAGTTGATTTCAAAGAGCATGTAAGGCTTGCAACGTCAGTCATGTTAAAAATATTGAAAAGGTAATTAGAACGTAAGAAGGATGAAGGATGTGAAAACGTCTTTTTCATTTACATATGTGTATATGTTGTGTAAAATTCAAGCAGTAGTGTGAGTAATGTATATTTTAATAAATTTAATATGTTTTTAATGCATTTTATATAAAAAAATAGCTTTCTGCACTTCTCTGCCATATAAACTTTAACTATGCTAAATTTCAAGTTCATCCGTTCGCGCAATTCGCTTAAAAAGCTGTACAAGTTTTGACGCCACGTATTAAAATATATGATATACATATAATAATAATGTAAATCTTTTTAGATTTTTGTAAAAAATAACGTTGCAGGTGTCTGGGAATAAGTAATAAAATACATTTCAATATTTTTTAGAAATGTGTCTATGTCTGTTTGTTTGATCACGTATAACTGTTAAAATACTACGTTTGTGATAAAACCTCTTCAAGAACATTAATAAAGCATATCATCGAGTAACGTTACTCTTTGTTTCATTAAAATCGGTTTCGTCTATCAAAAGTTATTGTAATTTTAATGACGACGCGACTTAAATACGAGAGAACAGTGGATAAGTAAATGGACTTGATACATTAGATGACTTTATTAATCACTGTTTTTTACATAAAGTTGGGCGCGAGCGAAGTCGCGGGCATAGCTAGTTTCAAATAAGTTGCAAAATAATAAACAAAGTTTCCATTATAATACTCAAAGTGTAATTAATTATGAATGCTAATGGATTTTAATGATAGATTTAAAATTACAAATAGTATTGAAATAGAAAATATAATTATTTTTATATTTTTTTTTTATAAAGTATTACCATATTTAAACGACTCCTGTATTTCGAATGAATATACCGCAATTTGAAAATCCGCCTGCCTGATGTAGGAGTGCCACTAAAATTAATGTTCTGCCAGAGAGAAAAACGAGCGAAACGGAGCACGCAAACCATATACAGTCACAACTTTCCATTTAGTGGAATGAAATCAACTTTAAATTTTAAATAGCCAATTGGACACACTTTATATGATCCGTCCAGTATTAAATTCACGTAAGTGATTGGCAGAAAAACTAAATAATGTTTCAATTATGATAATCGAGTACTTTAGTTAATATACAGAGTTAAATATTAGTATTTCAAAATATAATCTATGTCTATTCTATCTAAAATATATAGAGATTACTGAAAATTGTCTATAAAATAAGTAATCGTGATTTCTATTAAATACCAGATACGACTAAGTTAGTTTCATGTTCTTGGGGAAATCGTAGCAACTTTCTTAATTATATTCCTGAAATTAAGCAGCGAATTCAACAGAATGACTATACAAAGTTATAAAAAATATAAATATATATTACAAATATGTTATTATGAATCTGAGGAAGAGGTTTTTTACCGTACTATTGAGTATTGACCGGAAGTCATCTTAAATTAACAAAATATATCTATCACGATACAATATATAAATGGGTAAATAGGGCGTTATTCTTTTCGTTAGAGGGCGGAAATGATTCCACAATTTCTCTCATAGTGAACTAGTCTGTTATTTATTTATATTATCGTTTTATTGAGTTATTTTAAGTTTATTTTTGATACAATTTATTTGTTTGTTTATATATTTAAACATCTATTGATGTGCCTTGATAGTAAACTCAACCAGTGTGCCGTTACATTAAACGGAATGACACCATCTTATGCCGTCATGCCTCCTCCACACTATTTTCTTATATACGATGCGTACACTATATACTAAATTTCTTCTTTGTGTGAGCTCCGTACTATGTTTACCAGACTATAAGTATACCAAATACTTATAATTATAAGTTATGACAATAACATAAATGTTTCACATCTGCAGGACATCTCGTGACGGACAACTTTTTTTAAATATTTTACTTCTCATGATATATTAATGTAATAACTAATTATTTAAAATAATATGAAATGGGTTATTATTTACCGCATTCCCAATAAAATTTTAAACAGAAAACAATATTAAAACACCATTCACAAAATCCCGTTTAATTTTATACAGCCGGTGAGCTCAAATAGTGCATTTATTTGCATTGAACCATTATCCACAGGATTTCCGTGGTTGGAATGAAATGGAAAATATCTACGAGTGTGAAACGAACGTCAGTCCATGTAGTGACGATCGGCTTTACAGTGGACGACAATGATCGACTTCATTGAATTAATCGGTTTAGTTAGAAAGCTGATTGCATCGCCGATGCGCTTACAGACCTTAACGCTTTTCGATATATTTTAGATGCCACAAAATAGACTTATCTCTTAACTATGAAATTAGTTTCCCTTGTCATAATTAACAATTGTAACATAGAGTATTCTAAGTTAAGAATATTTTCTAAATTTATTTCATACAAAAATAGCTTTCAAAATTTTCTGTTAGTAGAATTGATTATATGCTTGTATTTTTTTGTTATTTAGACTAGAGCCTACAAAATTAATTTAAGTTTAAAAAGATATATATTTTATTAAAAGTAAATCAAATTAAATATTTGATAAATGGTTATGTATAACAAATTAAATAAAAAGGTAAACATTTAAAACTGACGATAATTACGCAGGTTTTTAAACATTATAAAAAATACTCACAATTATTTGTCAATAAGAATCCTGTTGATACTCCCAGCAGAATTAAAAAAAATAAAAGTAGTAGGACTATCAGTGCAGGCCGGCAGTAGTGTATCCAACAGTAATCTTCCGAATTTGCTGCTGGAGGGTTTGTTGACCATCCGCAGCATTTGTCACAAAACGTTTCCGATTGTGAGTTTGATCTAACAACGGCACTGTTTCCTTGTTGGTTCACTATTACCCCTTGAACTGGGGCTTCACTTCCTTGTCCGTAAGTATTTTTCTTCTCAGATAATCGTGCAAATCCAGAATTCTCATCATCAGGATTTCCGTAAACACCGTATGAGGCGACTATATCAACCCCAGATATCGATCTTGTTGTTTCATTCCCAGTACTGTCCTGTACAATATTATTGTCCGTAGTTGGCCAGCACTCACATGAGCAACGGTCTTCTTTCCGACGCTGCCGAGCCTGGGCATTATCTGATCTTCTGATCGATACTTCATTTTTTTTCTCTTCTTCTTTCTTAATTTTGGCATCTTGGGGTAAAATATCATTTACTTCGTAATTCGACTGTAGATTTTTATGGTTCTCTATATACCAGTGTCTTT
Source organism: Antheraea yamamai (assembly GCA_036509395.1). Taxonomy (NCBI): domain Eukaryota; kingdom Metazoa; phylum Arthropoda; class Insecta; order Lepidoptera; family Saturniidae; genus Antheraea; species Antheraea yamamai. The sequence continues at coordinate 14,218,403 of AP028428.1, read as the reverse complement.
CTTCTGCTCTGAGCGTCGTATCGTTATTACCCTCGTAAACGTCTGCATAGTTGGACAGAGGATGTGAAGTGGGGCTGTATAGAGGGTCTGCCGTCAGTTGTCCATAACCACGTTCGTACTGCGGTGGACGATTATTACTCGCGTAATATTTTGTGGATGTAGGCACGGTGTACTCGTAGCCCGGCCTGTTCATCTTCAACGTTTAATCGCCTCATTTGAGCTTATGTTTCAGTGTTGAAAACATCATCGCTGTAAATGAATTGCCGTTTAACCTACTATGATGCTATTAACGTTAAACGTCTGCGTTGAAATGTTGGTTTTGTCAAAGAGAATGGTAATTGTATATAAAACGAACTTTCCCACTACTGTACGTGACTGAGTAGATACATAAAGTTTATTTATATTGTTATGTGTTACATTCAGCAGTTGAAAGTTTCAGAGTATAACAAAACATCTGTTTATATCAATTACCCTTTCTTGTTCAGCGGTAGTATTTATCTTTTGTATTGTCACTTCTGTCTCACGCCTGTTAGGGACTCCATTGTAGATAAACAACTTGTGACAAGAGTGAATAAGTTAGTTTAAGTTTAATGAACTGAAGTTACTCTGTGCATACGTAAGTTACATTATGTGACAAAAAAAAGAAACTTGGGCTAGACTAAGAAACTGTCCGGTATTGATTAATAAAACATGTTATTTAATTATATGTTACTCTTTGTCAACGAAATGAATATTATTCCTTTCCACAAACGTTCATTGACCTTTGAAACGAATCGGAAACAAAGTTTTGTATGAATCCCGACTCTTAATAGGATAATCCGTTTTAATTAATTAAATTAAAAATAAGCCAAAATCGTTACATAGTAACTGAGTTGAAAGAATTACTTTTCACAATAACAGAGTGAAATAATTAATTAATTAGTAGGTACCTACCATAATACGTTATAGAAATATAATTATCATATACAATTAAGTGTGAATGTACTTTTTCCTCAATTTTTAATGGAGTATAGCAAAAAGATATTATTGACATTGACATGGTATAATGTACATGCTAGAACTAGGTTAAATAAAACTTTTAAGTGGTTTTTGGTAATGCCACGTAATATTATTGATTTAAATAGCCTAAATTCAACTTTGCGTGACTAATATAGTTAAGTTCGTACAAGGTCAGACTCTCGTAATGTAAGCGGTATCTAGTATTTTCGTTTACCAACTTCTCTTACAATTAATTACTGTTCAGGTATTGAAGTGATAGATAATTCTTTGCTGAAAACACGAAATCACAGGCTTTAGTAAATATTGTAACAGCAGTGTAATATATCCTAATATTAAAGTAATATGAGAAATTGGACCATACGTAATAGTTAAAATTACATAATTAACTTTTGATTAATTGTTGGCGAAAAATCATATATATAAATAACATATGTTGTTTTATGTTTTACAAATTATTGCTGTCCTTTCAATACATAACAAGTAATATTTTAGGACATAACAAAGTACAATAATAACACATTATTAAAATATAATAAATTAAATGTCAATAATAATTTTCTATTGTGACTCAGAAGCGCTTTTAATCATAGCCTATTCATAAAAAATAGCCCGCGGCAGTCATCAGGGTATCATAAAATATGTCTGAAGTGTAATAGGAGCATAAACTACGTGAGCGAAATTTCTCTCGTATACTTTTGTTTTTATTAATTTTGCAATGTCAACATGTACAGCGTGCGGAGTACATGACTTATTAACTTCGTACTTTTATAGTTAAAACATTATGTTTTGTTTTTTTTTTATAAGTATTTTATCTCACAAGCTACATTAAAGACAAAAATCAGGCTTGTATATTCTTTAAAATGTTAATCAATACGATTACAAACATGAACAAAAATATGAAGAGGTATAAAGTTTGAGAGTTTGTGAAGTTGTAGGGGGTAATCTCTGGATCTACTAAACCGATTTTGAACATTATTTTACCAATAGAAAGCCACGTCATTTGTGAATGTATATATATTGTAATTGTGGCTATATGTTAACCCGAAAAATGTGAAAACTTTATTGTGGTAGTCGGATTTGCAAAATAAGCCGGAGAAAAAACGGTCGAACGAAAAGGTTTCTTACGAACTCTGCCTTAACGATGAGAGATATATGATTGAGTTCTAGAGAAAAGTTGTAGAGCTTGATAATACCTATAAAAAAGTCAGCGACAGTATATGTCTAACTTTTATATTTAAGTCACAAAAAATAGTTTTTTATAAATGTTTAACGTCCAACGAAGTGGCCACGGGTCACCAAGTAATTAATAAAAACACTTGTTTTACATTTATTTATATTTTGAAGAATGTTGCTGACATATATACTGGTTCTTTCAAAATAATTCATAGTTTTATGTTTGTTATATCAAATATAACGCATATCCTGCATAGTTCTAGCTAGATACATCGTATATGTATATAAATTTAAATACTTCTCATAATTAAAAATCTCCAACCTAGAAATTGTTCTCACCGAATATCAAAATAATGCAATATATTACAGATTGTCCCTTTCAATTTATAAACCTATACATTACGTATATAATTAAGCATTAAAAGACGTGGGAAAATAGGTTGAAAATAATATAAACTAAACGACGAATACGACTGCAAATCCACAAATTACAAGTTGAAAGGCACAGTTCTCGTTGACGCACGCGAATGTCCAGTCCAACAAAATAACATAGTGAAACGCCCACACTGTACGCGAACATAAACGAGCGACAAGCGACAACGCAACGTAAGCGTAACGTACACGCGCTGTTTTAGTGCTCGAGCTATACCTATAAATTCGTGTGTAGTGGAAAGTATGTGCACAGCGTTTTAGTACCGTGCGAAGAATATTTATTCTAGTAATACTCTGTGCTTTAGATTAATACTAGTTTCTACCCGCGACTTCGTCCGCGTGGAATAGTTACTTTGGGCTAACGCTTACTTTGACTCGCGACTTTCTTTTACGTAGAAGGTGAAAATATTTTTAAATAATACGTACGTTAACCCCCATTTTGAAACATCCTTCATTGGTGTTTCGCTCCTATTTATCTTAGCATGATAATATATAGCCTTCCTCGATAAATGAGCTATCTAATCGGATCGGAAATTTACAAATCGGACCAGTAGTTCCTGAGATTAGCGCGTTCAAGCAAACACATTCTTCGGCTTTAGAATATTAAGTATAGAATTATTTATTTTTATATAGTAAAGAATGTTCTTATATATATATATATATAGTATACTAGGTATACTATGAAATCTATAATAATATAAATATAGTATACTATGAAATCGGGAATAATCATTCTAACTAGTAACATTATAAATGTGAAAATGAGTTTGTTTGTTTGTTATACTTTCACGCTGTAACTACTCAATCAATCATGAAATTTGGCATACACGTTCTCAAAGATAGCTTGTCAAGGATATCTTCAATCGAGAAAAGATATAATGTTCCCAAGGGATAGATCAAATCTACATTAACGTGAGTGAAGTTGCGAGTAAAATCTAGTATTCTATAAATTTATATTTAATTGCTTAGTTGTCTGTTCAAGCACAGCTTATTTTCCAAGAAATTTATAAATAGCTGTACTTGATCGATCTCGGCAAGATTATTGTTGCGAACAAATACCTATTATGTATAATATTGTTGAAACCAATTTATGCATAAAATATAAACGTAATGTTGATAGGAATGAGATATTCAAATAGTTTATTAATTTGTTTAATTTAATATATATTATTACTGACATACACATTTTAATAGCTTTTGTTATTAATAACATGATATATAATTGATGTTATGAAAGAAAGAATAATAACATTAATTTATCTCATTCTTATTTATATTGTCTAATTGTCAAGTATCAATTTACTTGAATATTTATCTATTTATAACTTTAATACCAACTCAACTGAACAATTAAAACACATTCTTTGATAATACTTTTTCTGTTTTTTCCCCTTAATTTTATAACAAATATGATCACAGCACCTGTCCGTAAATCTATACATATAATAAAAGGCTAACGGGACGAAATCTGTACATTAAATATTTTAAAGAAAAAATACTCTGGAAGGGTTTACAATCAAAGACAGAACACATTTCTATAGTTTTTAAAATTTTTGTCTGTCTGTCGGTCTGTCTGTCTGTCTGTCTGTCGTTTGTACAGGATTCACGCAAAAACTACTGGACGGATTTTGACGAAATTTGGTATGGTAGTAGCTTATACACCGGTATAACATTTAGGTTATGTTGTACATATATATCACATTTGTATGTCTGTTTATTGTACTTTTAAGAAAACATAAAAGAGAAGAAATTTACGCAAAAACTACTAGACAGATTTTCACGAAATTTTGTAAGGTAGTAGTTTATACATCGATATAACATACTAGCTTCTGCCCTCAACTTCGTCCGCGTGTAATAGTTACTTTTGGCTCCCGAACCCGAGAAAAAACTCTGTTTTGGAACATTCTTCATTGATGCTCCACCCCCATTGGTCTTAGCTTGATGCTATATATTATATAAATGAGCTATCTAACACTCTTCAAATCGGAGCAGTAATTCCTGAGATAAGAGCGTTCAAGCAAACAAACTCTTCAGCTTACTGTAATAAGGCCAAATCTGTACATTAAATATTTTTTGAAAATTATAATCGGGGTAGACTTTGTTATCGATATAGAAGCCAAAAATAATACTTTTATAATTTTTGTCTGTCTGTCTGTCTGTCTGTCCCTGAGAACACGCATCACGCTGAAAGTACTGAACCAATTTTAACGAAACTTGACACAGCGATAACTAATATTACAAGGTTACATTTAGGATACTTTTTGCCCCATAAAACGCAAGAGGTTCTCCAGGATAACGAAAGACAAAAATTTGTAGTTAATGTAACTAGACTTTTTTGCGACACCTTAGTACAAGAGCCAACAACGTTGGAAGAACGAGATTTATAGAAAAGCTGGTTCTTTAATATATCTTCCATTATGCCTTTCCAAACAGGATTCAGGGTACCTGGTAGCCGGTTAACGTTGAATTTATCATAGAATAGAATTTATCACAGCTAGACATTTTTTTTATATACAATAATGTGCCCGATGATATATATATTTTATAAATAAAAATAATTAATTTCAACCCATTTTATTTTTTCTATCGTAGAGAACATATTGCATTTTATTAACGACGCTATCTTAAATACATGCGTCGATAACATACGCTGCCACAATTATCGCTATCTTTATCGTGCAGCCAATGCTGCACTAAACTAAAGCTATAGCTAAGTTATTCTATATACATATTATTTTTATAACAATAAATCGATCTGACTTTTTTTATATTATAGGAAGCACACTTACAGGTGGGTCACCTGATGTTAAGTGATCACCACCGTCCATAGACACTTGCAACACCAGGGGAGTTGCAAGTGCGTTGCCAGCCTGTGTTTGGGGTGGGGGGGAGAGAAGGGAAGGGAAAAGGGAAGGAGAGGGGAGGTGGGCTTCCGGCGCTCTCACTGACCGAACGAAACGCAACAATGCAAGCACTGTTACTTGACGTCGGTTTTCTGTTAGAGGGTGGTACTACCCCGGCCGAGCCGATCCATTCATGCTGAAACCAGTAATAGCTTCAGTGTGGCTCTACCGCGTACAAAAAGTTGACTATTGAGTAAATAACTGACTGGAAGATTAAATTTGTACTTATTTATGTCTAAATAAAATAATAATAAAATTACGGCTATCCCAACATGGTTTGAAATTACTTTTATTGTTATTTACAAAAAATAGCATTAGGCACATTATTGTCAATAACAACACTGTCTGGGAATAATAATGCCATGTTTTAATAGCATTTCAAAGTTAGTGACAAAAAACATGGTGAAATTATTTAAAAATCAATATTTTCGTCTGTAAAGGTGCGATATGCACAAATAAACGCAACGTTTACCGGCAGCCACCTAGCCCGCACGTTGTTCGGAAGAACGTAAAGATATATAAAAAACAAGCTTACTAAAATTTGCTTTCAAAACCGTCGCTAGCTCTTAGACGAATAGTTACAGGCAAGTGACATTTGACGCGCCGACGCGATTCTCATATTTTTTCATATTTATATTTTTCTTCAATACAATGGAGTGTGAAAAAGTTTTAATACAAGTAGAATATAGTTATGATAAAGTAAGAGGTAGAGATGATTATTTAATTTAATTTTTATGTATTGTTGATGTGCAGATTCTATGTACAGTAGGTTAGGTGTCGTGACAGATAAAGAGAGAGAGAGAGAGTGTGTGTATATAATATATACATACATAAAATTTTCATTTCAATAGCAAACCAACTCAAGGATTACCTTTTGATGTATTAACTTTTATTAACTTGATTATCCCAGATCATTTAGTGTTTAATTTATTATTATTTATTTTATAAATATTTTTATCGTTTAATTTACAATTGAACTCTATCAACTTGATATTTTATAATGTAAACTATACTGACTGTATAGTAAGCGTCTACAAAAATGGGAAAGCAATTTGGTTCCAACTGGGGTCCATAGACCCATCAAGCTATTTTTTTACATTACCGCCAATATATGTAGGTTAGTTTTTATCTTAATTGAACCCGGTAGATGACGTTACGAACGGGTTCTAGGCTTATTTTAAAAGATTTCTCACATACCATCTAAGTATATGTTTGAGTGAGTCCCTTGATAGTTTGGATTCACAATTGGAAACCGTAGGTGTGGCTGCAATCGGGTTTTAGCCTTATTAAAATTATTCACGTTTAAAAATACAATTGAAACCGGTGATAACCGTTTTGGTGCAGATGAAGTTGCACGGGTCAGCTAGTGCTAAATAACAGTCTCTTGTCGTAGTAAAGCACGAAGAAGTTAGTAATCACACTGGGGATTAAATTCCACAAATGCTCGTCCAGTGGTCAAACTTTGACCATAGAGGAAAATAAATTCATTTTTTATGATACGACTAAAGCTCGCCAATAGCTACAAAACAAAAAAAGAATTAAAAAAATTGGTTAAGAAACAGAGGACGGAGATGTCTTGAACGGTTTCCCAACCGTTTTATATAGAAGATTATTAAGCACCTAACCCTTGATCCGGCACTTACACTTTACAGCAGTTTACATTAAATGCTAGTTACTACACGCAGCTTTGTCTGCGTCGTTTATTATCTTAACAATGTATGCACGTAGGATAAAATATAAGTAACATACCACTTACTCCACTTCTCCATAGCAAGAAAACATAGATCGCTAAACGCGTAGCGCTTATAAAATTGAAGTTTCTTAAAACTCTGATAAGTTTATATTAATAGTAGCTCGTGATAATTTTTTTTAGATAAGGACCAAGTGTCTTGGAAGCGAAGTGTATTTAGTAGCTTTTATGTGATGCACCCAATAACGGTATACCTCCATCGTTCTATTTATAAAGAACACGTTACTATTTTCGGCTTCATTATCTAAAATTGTCGTCAAAGGCTAAACTCACAAAGATGTGACAAAACAAGCCGATTCGTCGGTTAAGAAAATATTAGTTATTTATCCTCCATTATTAGAATATTAAACAAATGTTACCACGACATTCAAATTTCCTCACGAGGATGTTCTACATTCCCAGTAGATAGTATCATAAAGTAATTATAGAGTGAAAACTTATCGAGCTATATATGACTGGACTACTGACACCAGATCAGGAGATCTTTCCCAAATTCAGGCGGCTTACTGGATGGAAAGAAATCTTACAAAGAAATTCGTAGGAATTTTTAGGGGGTTATCATAATTTCTGAATGTAAATACTAAACAACATCAAAATGCATCTAACTAGAGAAAGATTGTTCCTAGGGGATTGGCACCCTTAATTTTTGTATATTCAAGCGTGAGGCTTTACACGAAACAGCAAAGGAATACCGCGAACCTTAAATTTTTTCGTGTATTGTAATTTCGTACTGTTGTTATTTCAAAATTGTTGTGTTTAGGGCAATGTAAAAAGCCCATCTGGTAAAATTAACTAGACCAGAATCAAAGGACAATTTAACCACACTACCCCACATGGGACCAACACCACGACTAACCCATATGGGATACGTTATAAATACTAATTATGTTATATTTTTTTTTTACTTAGGTAGTTTCATGAATAAATAACCAAAAAATCAAGTACAAATAACCAGCTAAATAATTGTACTTTGAATAAAAATTAACAATGATCCGAATTTAATAAATTTGAACTGACATTCAAAGGTTCGTCTTAGTGGATGTAATGTTCCTTAATAATGTAGTTTAATCATACCCATAATTTTTAGTATAGTAAGCACTTTTATTTATACATGTTAATCGAAAAATTAACCGCGCATTGCTTGTAAGGTTTGATACATTTTGTTTCTAGTGACTATTGTCGTGGACTTAAAATATAATATTATATGAAAATGAAAGTATGTAAAATATCTGTCAATATTACTTTAAACTGCACAAAATAGAATGCTATATCATCATCATCATTACATAATATAAAGTCCCCTTCCGCGTCTGTCGGTCTGTCTGTTCGCGATAAACTCAAAAACTACCGAACGTATTTTCATGCGGTTTTCACCGGTGGATAGAGCGATTGATGAGGGACGTTTTAGTATACATAATATAAAACAAAGTCCCCCTACCGTGTCTGTCTGTCTGTCTGTCTGTTCGCGATAAACTCAAAACCTACCGAACGCATTTTCATGCGATATTCATCGGTGGATAGAGCGATTGATGAGGAACGTTCTAGTATATAATTTGTCAAGGATTTTTTCATAATCAGGGCGGGACTACATCTGCCGGGCCCGCTAGTATTGGTAAAATCTGTTAGAGTGTTTATCTATTTTAAGACGAAACATTGTTATTACTAATGTTAAAAGTTAAAACGCATTTGAACATTATTAAAGCATATGATTTATATAATTTATTAGCGAATTCTATGTTCTGTCATTAAAATTATAGTATTTTATTTTAAAACCGTCATGTTTCAATAATTTTATAATAATAATTTTATAAAATTAAATATAATTATATCATTAAATTTCACATATTATTTAAGAAATCTTATGGCAATATAAAACGATATTTTACAATAACTTTAGAATATTCGGTAATAATAGGAATGTTAACGCTACTTGATTTCATGTTGAAACTAAATAAAATCTGATATACCTGTAAACATTTCCGAGGGAAACCTTAAAGACGCTGTTATCTAATCCCTGTTTCGGATTTATAAAATGGAAGGAACGAGCCGTAATATATTGCGTTACGCTCTACAGTAAATAAAGATAAAAATAGGTTATGTTTTTGTTCACAAAATTATCAGAATATCGATATTTTTATTATTTTTTTGTATGGAATAAAAACAACGGAGAGAGTTTTTAATTTTAAGAATTTTTACTACATGTATAAAAGTTTTGTAAATAATAATCAATAAATACGTTGAAATTCATAGTATATTATATTACAAGATATTTTTTTCAGAAGATGTAGCTAATTATTCATAAATTCTTATAAGACGTAAATAAGAATCGGATTTAAGTAAAAAAGGAATAGAGTAATTCTGACGACACTTATCAAATTGATTAGTACATTTTAGTCCGAAAAATATATAACATAAAATCATTACAAAAATTGTCACAAAATAATTTTTAAATTGCAAAAAGTTCTTAAATGAAGTGTCTATTAAATTAATAATGTAAAATTAGGTTATCCGATTGTCACTTGAAATTTAAAATGTATATGATACTATTTGCTTAAAAATAATAATACTTATTAATAGTCACTAAATAATTAAGAATGGAAAACTTCGTTCTATATGTATCTACATAGTTATTCGATTTAAAAAATAATTTAAAATAGCATCACAGTAACTTCATTATAAATATCAAGATTATTTTCTACGAATGATAAGTGACGGCTCGCGCCGGCCGATGAACCTGTGCACCCATATAAAATCAAAACCATTACACATTACATGAATCGCAAACACAACCACGCGGCACACTAAACACATTCTTAAGTCTGGCATTCCTCACGGTAACGGCAGTCCCCATTATTGTCCATAAAGATAGTTCAGAATTTATGGCCGTACGAGAGGTCACGATCGCGCAGTGTTCGTAGCAACAGTGTAGCGGGCGTCGCGACGTCGATGTAGCCTCGCTCGAGCGACGCGACGCGAACTGGCACCCGCACAACTAGACTGCCAGTACGGACGACCCCGCCCGCCCTTGCGCCACCCGCCTCTGTCACCGGCACTCTCCGCCCAAATTCAGACGAGGTTTCATTAATGTTGTTATCAGTGTAAAAGTTCGGTTAACTCAAACTAAGAACAGAGTTTTAATTAACTTTCCGTATAATACCAAGTAGCTAGCAAAGACTAGACACATTTTTACGTATCAATTGTACTAAACTCTTAATTCTTTGTACATTGTCATTTAAAAAGATAAATTTATGTTAGTTTTATGACACTACATGTCACTTATCAAAATGCATTACTAACATTATTATTAAAATCAATCCTTTATCTCGAAATATTACCAATGTCTTATTCGTCACTATATTGTTTTATGAGAGATAAAAATGACTACAATATAATAATGATAAGAAATGACATGTTTTACCTCATTTTTTGCTGATGTTATACTTATTTTAAAAATAGAATGTCCATATTACTTTTTAAATAACTCGGCCCATCTTCAATTTATATTTCAGTATTTTATATGGGTTTTATTTAGTGGGAGGTAGAAATCTACTCCGCCTATTTTACTCCTATCATATAATTCCTTAAGAATTATTATGGGATTAAATAATTTGAAACCTATAATAGCCACCTATTAGTATATGAACAAAGCTCCATAAGTTTTGCTCATGATACCGTGTACAAGTCAATATCAAAATTTTTGACAAATCTGTTCAAGGTCTCCATGTCGTTCCAATACGAGGGCGAATTGTAAGAATTATTGATATCACGCCGGTGGCTCATACAAAAAGTTTATAAAAGGAAGTGGAGCGAACAAACTGGCGGTGAACAAACTTTTACGGCGGGACGCGACGCGACGTTACTTATCTGCCGGCGGCGAGCTGACAGCCGCAGATGAAAAATTGAAATTGTGTGAGATAAAACTACCTAACCAGCAGTATAACGCTAGCCAGACAACATGACGACAGTAAGAACTAAGTTCAAGTTTCTAGTTCCAATTGTTTTTAAAAGATAAAAACCAATTCTTACGATTTCTCCAACAACTTGACATTTAGTTATATTACCCACACATCTTGAACAAATGAAACATTCACACAATACATTCAGTTAAAAAGCAGTTTTGAACAATATCCACGGAATATTAATTTAACAATATTGGCCATTTTGATTATGCACCAAATTAGTTGTGTCAAAGTCTCTGCATGCGTTTGTGGTATTTATTATTATTTTATATATATTATTATTTATTATATGTCATTATTTATCATACTAAATATATAAATTACTGCAAGATGGATACTGTGTAAACATTTTCGGTGTTTAAGTATGTACAAGCTAGCTTTTGCTCGCGGCTTCGATTGGGTTTATGTAGATTTGTCCTATCTCGTATGAATAGTGTTTCTTTTTCGATTAAAATGTGTCGCTTATCTCAGCTATACTCAACCTACAGCCCGCAGGGTCTTTGTAGTTGGTCCACCCAATTATACTTTATTTTGAATTATTTTAAATTTCATTCCCATCAGAAAAATTAAATAGACCGCAAATAACCCGACCGCAATGCGTTCCTTATAAGGGTTATACCAAGCTTGTTTTATTGGGCAAACGTTTTTCAATACATTAATACGTTGTTAATCTGTAATTACGGTTTTTTATTTAATACCTAAATAATTGTAGTTTGTGGCCCGCAGCACCATGAGTGAAACATATGTGTGGCCACATTGAAAAAAAAGGTTGAGTACCACTGGTTTACCTGATAACGTGTATGCAGAATTTCCTGATGATTAGTTAAGTAGTTAAAGCGTAAAATAATAACAAACCAACTTACATTAGCATTTATAGAGTAGTACCTTTTTCTCGAAGGTTTATTCGCGTTGACATAGCTTTGATCCATGCCTCGTGACCAATACGCTTCTTCGGGACGAAAGGGAGTACTATCTCCTTTCCTCTATTCCTGACAACATGTTTGCAAAATTTCATAATAATCAGTACTTAAGGCGTGAAAGTGCTACAGTAATATTCACATTTATAATATTACATGGGATAAGTTAAGATACCGTTTTGCATGATGATCGATTGAAATATGCCCAAATTGCTGTACTGCAGCGATATAGTAGCGATTCATAAAAAGATAACAAATATCTTTTCTATAAAAAACATGTCAAACTTGTTGAAGGTTATCAATCCTAGATTTATATAGCGAAATTCATTTTTATATACATAGTTAGAAGATAGATAAAATTTTGTGTATTGACAAAATTTCCACAACAAACGAGTCATTTCAATTTTCAAATCAATAGAATGGAAGAACAAATAGCAGAAATACCGGTCGAACATCGAAAAACTCATATGTAAATGTGAGTGTTTTCACTTCGTGTCAATTCATTACGGTCGATGGAAAGTGTATAGTGACGTCAACGTGACGTTATAGCATGCAATAACGAAACGTCAAGCGACCCTTCCCTATTTATGGAGGAACTCCGCCGAGGACGCCACGTGAAAAGTCTCGCGTAAATCAAAGTCATAAATTCTCCTATCGTGAATGAACATTTCTCTTCGCGAACGTCTACAACAGTTGAATGGATAACGTCTACCAACCCCTCCGGATCACCTCTACCGAGTCATTTGCTTTTGTTCTTGGTGTAATTAATAACGGACAGAAGGGCATTTTGAAATAGCGGCGGGCACCATTCGCATATCGGTAATTATCTAACGGAACGCTTCACAGCTTCGTACGACCCTCGGCCCCACACAACCGCTGGCCATATTCACTTAATAAACGAAACCCAATTAGCACGAATGATTTGACGTTTCAAATAAACACACGTCAAGACGATGAATGTCATGAACACTAGGATTCTAATAGTGTACTGAAATAATGATCGTCGAATATCAGAAAATTATCTTAAATTCAACTAGTTATTGGAAGAAGAATAAAATCCGTCTTATGAAATCGTCCATCCCAGTATCAAGATACCATTAAATTAATTTAATCCGACACAAGTTTATAAAGGTTATTTAAAAAAATCCTTTGCATGTTTTTACGTTTTGACTCTCCTTTTTATTCTATATCCTAACTAATTGTCAATGGTAAAGTATATATGTTTGTTACGCTTTTTCATGCCTTCATTAAAAAATGTAGTATCATAAAATGTTGTATACACATTTTCGGGAGCACACAAAAGGAAATACCTAGAGCACCTTTTATTTACCAGAAAATTACTTTTCCCGAAAAATTAGTCAAATGTACATCAACGCGAGTGAAGCTGCGAGCAAAAGACAGTTTTATAAAGTAATATTATCATCATTACATAGTATAAAACAAAGTCCCCTACCGCGTCTGTCTGTCTGTCTGTTCGCGATAAACTCAAAAACTACTAAACGGATTTTCACGCGGCCTTCACCAGTAGATAAAGTGACTCATGAGGAAGATTTAAGTATATAATTTGTCTATATTTTTTTAATTATCAGGGCAGGACAACGTCCGCCGTGTCCGCTAGTGTATTATAAATAAAACTATTGAGATATGGTATAGTGTATCTGTCCCGCTTACCCTTTAATATAATCACATTAACGTGAGCAGTACCACCAATAGCTCAACGTAGTTATATCCACGCTCCCCGAAACCCGCATAGAATGCCTTTAAAATTTGTGACAGAATCGTGTTATCCTAAGCAGCTGTATAGTTTAGTATGTTTTCACTAAACGACTAATCTACTTACTATTTATACTACTTATACACGGTTATAATATAAAAGTAAATATTCAATTTAAAAGTAAATGTCATACACTGTAGGTAAAGTTTTGAGTATGATGGTGGATGGGTATAAGAGTTGAGTAAGACTAAAAAATAGGTGAATCGTGTGAAAAATGATATGTAAGTAAAAGGTGTGAATACTGAGATGATATCATTATCATAATAGCATGTTAAATAATTAAATGACTATTTAATTGATATGAATTATTATTCCTGAAAATATAGAGTGCTAGAAATAGTGTATCACATACTTCAAGGAAAATTTAAATAATAATAATATAATTTAAATCAAGCAGTCAAATTGGTGTGAACATAAAAATGTATTTAGATTAAATTTATAACCAAAAAGGTAATAAGAATTGAGTTTCTTTGTCTTGGAAATTTCATCGCCTTTACGAATAATTCCAGATATAGATAGAAGCATAATCTAATGAGAAAAATACGCCGAACGTAAGAAATAAAATCTTGTAGCTACACACAAATTTTCCGTGAGGATTTCTTTCCATTTTCAGTGTCACATTAGGACGCCGTCTTTGCTAACGTTATATAAGTTTTATATTGTTGTTTACGACAAACTTAGAACTTAGCAGGAGCAATTCACCTCATAAATTTTCGTGTAATAACAGCTCACAGTTTCCCTAGACACTTGTAAGAACGACGCAATAAGCCACGGCTTCTTGGTACCTGAGTTACTTCACCGGCACTCATACTTATGAAGAACATTATAACATAAACCTAGTTTAAAATACTTTAGTTGGGTAAACGTACCATATAAACGGAGTTATCTCAATTTTATTCACAAATATTGCATATATTCGGTACATGATGTATACTTTTATTAATTTTTAAATAATCATGTCATCAATCATGTTGAAAAAAAAGGAAACTGTTATTAAGAAACAATAAAGTGGAAACCCTAATTACGCTTGGGTTTTTGACTTTTACTAAATGAATATTCAATAGTCGAAATTTGACAATGATTTATTTTTAAGTTACAATATATCTGAGGTTTTTTGCCAAAGAATGTACAACTATTGTAGACTAGCTTTTGTTCGCGTAAGTGTAGATTTGATCTAATCCTCGCTAAACGATACATTTTTTCTAGATGAAAGGTACCCTACGTCGTTTTCTGTATCCGTGACCACCTGTAAACAAAATTTCGTGATGATCAGTTATCTAAATGAGGTGTGAAAGCATAACAAACAAACAAACTCACTTTCGCATTTATAATATTAGGAAGGATTAACAGACGTAAGGATCGTGAAGTATGAGATATAGGAACTTAGAAGTAAAGACTTCGACTAGTCAGAAAAAAACTATTTCCAAATGTTAAAACTCGTTTATATCTACTAAAAAAAGAAAAGCGGTTGGAAAGTATAGAAGAAAAGGTGCTGAACTATTTTATCTTCACATATTTACAAAGTAATTTCAACCCGATTATTATATGAATCATTATTTTAGTATATTTTTCTGCTTATTAATTTATTCTATCGTACAATTTCAAGACGACGCAGGCGCTTTTACTGATAAATTTTTAATAATTGGTTATAACACCATTTAGGATACATATTCATTTAAAAGTTAATATATAAAGTGCAAGTGAAATGTCTACTTAATTACTAAGCAATTCATACAATTATTCAGTATATTTAAATTATTCAATAAGCTTGTATACTGAATTTTTTATGTTATCTCGTCAGTGGGTAGGTCTATGCATCCGACCGGCAAAATCACGGTTATTCTAAATTCTTACAAAGCCTTTGCCAATCTAGCAAAACCGTAAGGGTCCTTTGTTATAATAGATTTATGACTTTGATAAAGAATGTGAATGCTTTTTCTGTGAAAACTAGTATGATATCAACAGGATTGTGTTTGTAGTATAAAATCAGAAGAAAACTTCTAGAAAAAAGCCAATTTTTAACAGACTCCAAAGAGGAGCTTTTCTTCGGTTAAATTCGGTTGTATTTTTTTTTCTATCTGTTACCTCAGAGTTTCACCATTTATGAGTCTATTTGGATTATTTTTATTAGAAAAAGCATATTTTACTATTGTATTTTCAAAAGCAGTCCCATTTAAATTTCAATTGCATCGGATCTGGGATTTCGAAGATTCATACAGAGATCTCCTCAAAATGTAATAGAAAATGTACACTGAGACATCGATAGGCTTATCATAGTCATGGTCGTTTTGGTGGATTTTCAAAGTAGATTTTTTTAAGTAGGTTTTATTTTTACTTAATACTTAAGTACTTAGTTATTGATAAATAATGCGTTGCGTTCACTTACAGAAAGAAGTCACTATAAATGAGTTTCATTGGTAATAATATTTGTAACTATTTCTGTTGTCAGCGCTCATGACCCATAACGTTGATGCATTCCTCTATAAATTTTATACTTACTTAAGGGAATTACTATAAATACAAAACAGATTTGTACTACATCTACTACTTGTACTACGAATTTCAGCCCGTAGTCGCCCACAAACCTGAAAATAAACCTCTCTTTTTAAATCCAACTCATCACGTTCCTGAGCTAATTTTATTCAGTGCTGACCCATAATTTTCGCATTATTATTAAGTCAATGAATGAAATGGTCCGATATCTCATCTACTTTTACTAGGCCACCAGTCCATGTGGTGGAGGCGCATTGTACCGATGCGACTCCCGCAGTTCGTCAGGTGGGGTCTAACACCCACTCCCCTTTGAGAGGTCTACCAGCTTGACCTCTCAGACCGCAGTTGAGGCCCCTTAGGCGGGGACAACACTTGTCGGAGGAGCAGACGTAATGCCGATTAGACAGTCCCTGCTCCCCCGGCCAAGGTGTAAGAAGGTAGGTACCGTAGGGTTTCAGTCCGTGCGACTCGGGCATATCCATCTTCTGCTGCCCGGCAGGATGGATATCCGTTAGGAATATCAATCAAAGTTTTATACCACCTATCACCCTAAAGTATTTTAGCTTAGTGATTATCTTCCAAACGTTTTTAACTTACTACAATAACAAAATGTACTAATATATATGTTATTAAACTTGTATAAATTTCGCTGTATCGTACTCCAATTTTCCAATCGAAACACTTCCCCTGTCTCCATTATTAACATTCATGAAATTTGTATTTTAAATATATGCTTCGTTATATTAAGCTTGACTATTGACGTTTAATTATGTTTGTTATTTTCAGAACTTTGAAACGGCGTATAATCGTGCATAGACCCACATATTTAGAAATGTCGCAATATATTATTCAACGGAGCATTAAGCAGATGTCGAACTGTGTCAAAGCTGAATAAAAAATATAAATGACTCATAACTTTGTTTATAATAAATTCAATAGTTTTTGTGGACTTTAAAGCATACATTTGCAAATGTAAATAAATGTTTTTGTGTCTTATGAAATGATTTCAATTTACGTTGCTATCACTCTTATCTCTTTTCACTACACGCTTTTAAAACTACAAAATTATCGAATACGGGTCAAGTGGACCCTCCCAACGGAGTTTAAGGGTTGTTTACAAATGTACTACAAATAGAACGTGTTTGATAACTTTTGAAATGTTTACTGTACGGCTGAGAACTTTTTATTTGATTTGCATTTGCTTTTGTGAAATCTACTATTTTGAATTTATTTCGTGGAACAGGGCTTACAAGTATGAAATATTTAGATGTTTGCTACCGAGTGCATTCGAAGCAGTACATTGAAAAGTTTACTATCAACATGTACTGTTTTAAAAAAACCGCATACATATTTGTGAAGTTATACTCCTTTTGGCGCGTTAGGGAAAAATGATGAGAGTAAATTTTTGCGATGCGCGCGCACACCGTCACGAAAAACCGACAACCTGAAGTTAGTTATAGTCAACATTTTGTTTCTTTGTATTTGTTGTTTGTATTTCTTTGTATTAAAACTTTCAATGTATTAAATACCTTTTTTCCTTTTTTCTCTTGTTAGTGTCGTTTTTTTCCCACAAACGTAGAATAAGGCGAAAGATAAAAAATTTGAAAAGATTTTTATCTTGTTACGCCAAAGAAGTATAACTTCTAACGCGTGTAAGTACACACACACTTTTTTTTATATTACGGATTTTCAAAAGAGATTCAGAACAAATCAATTACTTCGGTGACGAAAATTTATTATAAAGAGTGTATGGCTTTGTTATTTCCTATTTCTACCATAGAATAGGAGTACTCACGCAGCTGTATTGTACTACTGCTCAAACGATATGATTGACAATATACATAACACGTTCCAATTAATCCCTCAGAAGAGTCTCGACCTGCTATGACTAGTTACAAGACACTATTTATTTTTAAATTGGCACATAACTATAGGGTGTAGTGGCCACTTAATTTCAGATGGGACTTCATTACCGTTTTCTACTTCATAAGATAAAAATAACCATCGATTTATAAGTATACGTAATATATACGTAATAATACATGCAATTATTTCTATGAGAGAGAGACGAACTTCTTAGCCTTCCATGGATTCACCGTGCGGGTGCCGGGTCCATCGTGTGGTAGAGGGAGAAACTCAGAGCAGTTCCCAGGACTTGCGACCCAGGTGTAGGTTTAAGGAGGCCCCCTTTGAGATGCGCATCAACGCTCACCTTCACTGCTCGAGTTTCCCGCCCTGCCTAGCCAAATTTGGTAGGAACCTGTTAGTGCAGCCTTTGATACTCGTTCTAAAATAGAACTTACTGCAGTTCTCGACAGGCCAAGGTATATAACAGTAAATTAAATCCGTAATTAATAAAGAAGTAATTCCCTTGTGTTGGTTACAAAACAAAATATGCACCGAACATACTACCACATGCATATTCAATTTGCAAAGTTGCGAACCGGATCTAGATAATACTAGTGGAGGAACCACAAGTTTTAAATTTTCGTTTTAACAGGACACGGCGAAAATTATATTAAATTCAGATATGGTTTCGAGTGGAATTCTCGACCACAGTAATCCGAACCATCTAGACAGCCGCAAGCCACAACATAATTAGCTAAAATATGACTTTTAACCTAACAGCACTACGCTAGACGCCTCTCCACATTTCGGCTAACTTTTAACTAACGAGGTGTATTTTCATGCCAACTTCTGTATTTGCATTCTGTAATTTGGGACAGAATAAAGGGCATAGGGGCTTAAGTATAGTGAATCGGCCCCAGAAATATATTGAAACGGTATTTAGGGAATGTATAGGTACTTAAGGTAATAAGTTCCTGAAAGTTAATCCATATAATAATAATAAAACCTCTAATTTAATTGGTTATCGAGAATAAATAAAATATGTAAAAATGGAAAAATAATTTTACAGTTGACTAGACTTCAATCGATCTAAATGTTTAATATATTTTGAGGGTGATTAATAGCATCTAGAAAAAAATAAGAGCTTTCTGGCTTCATAAGACTATTGAAAACAAATATATTTTTCTTTTAAATTCTATTTTGACCATAATCCAGATGCATAGGCGGGTAGATATAGACTTCGTACATCTACCAGTACTTCTAGTAGATTATTACTGCCATTTTCAAGTAGGTAATAAGTTTCTTACAATCATTTCAATTAACTAACAAGATGATAGCCGTCCTGTTAGAACTTTTCAGGGAGTTTTTGTACCAGAATCCATTCTCCGTGGTATTATTTCCGAACCAATTCACTAATGCACAATAACCAAACTATATTACGTAAAACACCAACGATATTACAACATATAGAGCCAAATAACACAAGATTATGAATAAAATCGCATTTAATGTTTGAAAAGAGAACACAGTTTTCATAAAACAAAACTTTAATGATTTCAAAAAACAACTTTTCAAATTCACTTCACGATCACTCAGGAAGCTATCCGTGATAACGTTTCGTGAAGTATCACTATAAACCATAAGGCCGTTTCAATTTACGAAGTCTAACATTGCTGTAATAACCTAACTACTGCTCGGTGTGTGTTGAAAGACCTAAATTTGTATTCAAGAAACGATATCATCATTACTTACTGCAATTTTCTTCGTATACAGTACACGAATGGTATCGTTGAGAACGATATGGTCTGAATGTGTAATACTTTATAATCGGTATCTGCTTTAGAAACTCATTTAGCGTATATAATGTTCATACCTATCAAAATTGATATATTCCAATAGCATTTTAACATTTAACACGGAATATTTGCATAATTTTATCTTAAAAAAAATTAAATTGCATTTTTATAGAACACATATTATCTAGTTCGATTCATATAAAAGAGATCGACTTAAGTGACTTGTTCACTTAACGTGACCGTTGCCACTTCACAGGTACCTTTGAAATGTATTTAGATAAACGAGATCAAGTTTTAAAATGTCTTGTAAATTCAAATCATATATCGAATATACTTATTAACTAACTTTATGGAAGTCTAAATCGTATAATCATAACGCTTATAATTATGTAAATGTTATAGGTATATAAAAAAAATGTATCCCTTTTAGAATTATCCGATACACGTGTGTCGTAAAACTTAATTATTGTTTAATTGCTTGTCCATCTTACTAATTGTCTTATTGATAATTTATGCATATTAAAAAATAAGTATTTTATTTACATGTATAAGCAGTGCAAGAATGTCATACAGGTGATCATTAGTAAAACAAGCAATAATGTAATGCGTTATTTATACGATCATTATTCTGCTGTTGATTATCAGTTGTCCGTTATTATTATTAATAATGACGATAATCGACTGCGTTATAACAATATGCAAACATCAAAACGATGTAAAGGAGTAACTTCTTATTGCTCACGTTGAGAGTCACAATATGAACAACGAAGAATCCTTCTAATATAATTTTACTGTTATAAACTGCAATACGATGCAATCATTCAATAGCAAAATAACTGACGGCAGTTTATAGTTTACAAATGTTGTAAATTAACACAACAACTTAATTCGTTATTTATACTATATAACCGTTATTAAAATCTATAAAATGTAATCTATTTACAAGGCAATATACAAAGTATGCAAATTGTAATATTCATCAGGTTAATTACTCCTCATAACTTATTTCTTAAAGAGATCTTCACGTATATAGATGCTGTAGTGGTTATATATCTGTCAAATGTGAGAGACAGACTACAGTTGGATTTCTTCAAAACGTCTAAGATTTTTAATGCAAGATAAACTTATTAATCAAATCATTGTTTAGTACCAAAGTGTTTTCAGTGCAAGCGTAGAGCATTTCACTCATATTACACATTTGTAGTCAGTTATTCCTGTTCCTGTTCTCGATATAACGTCTAATCATCATCAGCTATGTATAGCATCATTTAATATTAACTGAGATTATTAAATACCAGGGTTGTACAGACAGTGTCTCGAGAGGGCCGCATGCAGCCCATGGTTAATTTACGTGTGGCCCGTTATCAAAATAGCGAAAGTCGACACTGTGCTGTGCGACTTTGCACTCGGTACTAATCAAACTACATTTATAATTTTTTTAATGGTCTATTAAGATGTTTTAATTTATATGGCCTATCTTTAACTCATAGCCTGTCAGACTAGTCTAGTTCCAAACGGTGTGCATCTCTGTTATAGACAAACTGTAGCTTCTAACTCGATGTAGAATGATATATAATATTTTGATAGCTAATGTAATAATATGTTTGGTCTGGTTTATGTATATGTAAATTTTAGGCAGTCGTAGTAATTATATCTTCTTGCAATAAATTATTACTACTGTCTAAAATTAAAGAAATGTAACTATCTGACTTAGATATGAAATTGATATCTGCCGTGCCGTTGCCATTATCGTCATCGGCATTAATTTATAATTCCATCAAATTATGCTTACTAGGCGATGTGCTCAGAATACCACTTCCTAACTATGTTGCATAGATAAGTCTTTGTAATTTTAAGATCAAAACAGAATGGAGTGCGCGAGTTTAAATTTTAAATGAAGGACGCTGAACGCTCTTAAGTTGAGACCTAATAGCTTACGAGCTTTATTCTGCAGTCATCGCACAAAAGGCATAAAGTTCAAATAGTGGTGTTTACCAAAAAAAAAATTTACTCGAAAAAAGCGAGCGATTTGGATCTTAATGGCTAATTTCCAAGACGTATCATCACGTACAATTGTTCGGTCTTCAAACGGTTTTCTCGGGAAACACGTACATGTAATATTATTGATCACGGAGCGGCGGTCCGGTCCCGATTTGAATTTCCAATAAGTTCGTTAGAATCGGCCGGAACATGGCTCTCGGACAAGTGATAAAAAACTTCATTCCTTTTTAGCTGATCGTGCACGATTGCGGAACTGTGGCATTATTGTAATCGCTGTGTTCTCAGAAGCCATTTGTTAATTGATCAGTGTTCACTTTCGCCGTTTTTTCTTATTAAAAGCAGAAAGTCGACTTTGAGCTGCCTCAGGCATCTATTAATGACCGGAATGCTGACGCCTTTTCTCTTCTTGACTATTGATTTATTCCAAAATAAAAGTTGACAAGTTATATTATGGTTGAAGTTCATTGTCTACACATTAAGTGGCTCACTAAAACTCTCTACGATGATTCTAAGAATAAAAAAAACTCTATACAAATTTCTAAAGACTACTTTGTTGGAATACTAAAGCCAAAAGTAGATTAATTCTATAATATGAAACAACTGCCCAATTGATAATGGTAATTTTGATCCTTGTATCGGTTGTTGAAATAAAGATTATGAAGGAGATTCATTTTTTTTAATGCAGTCACATAGTACCAGAAGTTAAATATACTGTAATACAATACAAAGACAATGACGACCACCGATATCTCGACAATCCAACCCCAGTCACCGATGACATGCTATCAAACAAACCCACTAATACGGATTTACAACGATATGCAGTACAGTAGTGATGTAGTCGGGTACAGATAAACTACTACCCTGCCTGAATACTGAATATACATCGACTGATCCTGGTCCACGATATGCCGAAGGCTGTCACTATAGCTAGTCTTATCCTAACTTCCTAACTAATATTTTAAATGCGAAGTGAGCTTGCACGTCTTAACTACTCAGCCATTAATCATAAAATTTTACATACAACGTTAAGAGTACAGAGAAGAACATAGGGTACCATTAATCCAAAAGAAAAACTGTTCCCGAAGGATAGGTATTATCTACATTAACGCATTCGAAGCCGCGGCAAAAGCTAGTTTACTTATAAAGTAATATGTATTATAAATAAAACCACTGAGATGTTTTAGTGTATTTGATTCGATTCTCCTCTAATATCTGTAATATACTCTAATATCTAATATCCTCTAATAGCTGACATTGACGCGAGTAGTGCCACCAATAATAACTTGACGTAGCGATATCCACGCTCCCCAAAACCCGCATAGAGACAAGGCCTTTGTATTGGTGACAGATTTTTTTTTAAACAGCTGTATAGCTTATTCTGTTTTCAATAAATGAGTCTACCTACATATTCGGTTATGATGTAAAAGTGAATATTCAATTTAAAACGAAATGCCATACAATTTTGAAAGTACGTGTTACGTAACGGACGGTACGATACTTAAGGACGTAAGCTAACTACTATAACTAATATCGAGTTAATTATTATAAACAGTTAAGTTCGTATTGACGCTTATAAGACATTTTGAAATGTATGTAAAAAACTACTTTTTTTTTAATTACAATAACCTATGATTATAATGTAATAATATAGCAAATAACACAGTACCAGATAAATCGGTTTAACCAGGTTTGAACAAATTAAACTATCAATGAAGTTTGAATGTAATGGGATAAAGGAACCGGCATTTACTCCGCTGCAGCACAACTCGAATACGTAGCAATTGGAGTTCGCACCAGCTCTTAATTAAACCCCGGCGGCAGGTCCAAGCGAGAAACTTCGATTACACTGTCAAAAATCCGAAGAATTATTCCAACAGTAAAATAACTTGTGCGATTTTAGGCTTTATCGTCCCAGTTCAGGCATATTAGCGAATTTATTCGGATGCAATATGCCGGCGTAACGTGCCGTACTAGTTGGACGTAGTGCTTTTATTAAAACTGTTTTTATTTATTGACGAATCGAGGCGGGGTATTTTTCTTCTTATATTGAACTTTTGAATTTGAAATCAGAAACTTATTAGATGTTTTAGATTTATGAAGGTTACAGGAAGCATCGGAATTATAATAAACCATGATAAGAAAGTAACTTGTTTCCACTTATCACTTTTTATTCAGTGGCTTGTAAATGTGAAACGAAATTATTTTAATTTATGTTCTTCACTTTAATTGTATTTGAGTATTACTAAAAAGGTTGTATAGTTTAGTAGCTGTTTTTTTATTATTAAGTTTGAACTTGATACTAATAATAGAGAGCATATTGAATTAAGAAAAAACATAGTGGGACTTAACTGCTTTGACTTAATTGGAAACGGACGTGCACATATTAGTTCGATTTTACTCTGTAAAATACATAAATTAATTATAGCATACATTATTATATTAACTGTCGTAGACGGTTTAAGAACTAACACAGTATTTGTTAGTAAGAACGAGTGTGTAACACATCTTCGTAATTTAACTGTACGTGCTTACTGTCATGGTATTTTATGCCAGTTGTTAGCAATTGTAATAAGAACTATAAACACTTGAAATATTATATCTGCGATGATAGACACAGTTAATCTGGGATTAATTCAGGGTGACGTACCTCATTATAATGTACTACGTATTTAAATCACCGTTTAAGTAATACATATTATTGTTAACGTCAAAACCGTTTCTATATTCAAGCCGATTCAAGATTGAAAGAGACTGAGCGAGCTTCGACTTTGAAAGCATCATTACCACACTTTTTTAATACTTTACAAGTTTTAGGGTTCGACCACAATTTCATTGATGTTAAATGGCGATGCGGTCCAAGATGGTAAGTAAGTTATCCCTAGGGGAACGCTAGCGAGTCAAGTTCAGCTTTCGGAACACACCTATAGGTGTTTAGAGACATATTTTCAACTTGTGAATAGCCTTACTACCATGCTACGGTTTTTTTCTACAGACTAATGGTCCGCAACTATTCTCTGATTCTATTTGTTATATTACTGAAAAATCATTTTAAGTGGAGTTAGCCCATGATTTTATCACGATGTTATTGTCCACCGAAAGCTCCGGCATGTCCCAATAGATTCGAATCCACGTCATTCGACGCGGTTTCCGAATATGATAATCACTGTGCCATCGATACTTCAAACAGTTATACTATTGCTGTGTTACAGACTACGGTACGAATGGTATATTTGGCAATGAGGTGTTAAGCTAATCCTCTGGAATCGCAACTCATTATGACGACCTGCTATTATACTTAGGTTGGTTATGAATAGCTATACCTAACATCAGGTGGACTACCAATGGGTTCGTTACTTAAATAAATCTATTTACTTATTAATAGGTAAATGAAGACACTTAAATAAATTTTTACAAACACCGCGTAAAAGAACGAAGAAAACTTTATATTAATCAATCACCCTCCCATTTCTCATTTATGTTTTAAGTTCGACTCTGTAAAGTATATTCGGATCAAAACTTTTCTCGGTACAAAGTGTAATTATTGTTAATACATTTGTAACTTATAATTTCTTTTTTGCTCTTACATATATTTACATTTTTATGTAATTTCATTTGTTCTTATAGAATTCTGAAAATAATCATTTATATTTGCATAATTACATTATTCCAAAAACGTAAAAATGCATAAGTATAGTCCTTGTCAGTATTTTTGGCCGCTCTGAATATAACTGTAAGTTCGGTCTTAAACATAATATCATCCAAAATATAATAGTATAATCATCCAAAATATAATAGTAAAAATATTATAGGTAGATGTATCATCATACTTCTATATAAATAAAAATTAATTGCCGAATGTATATGAGCGCATCAATTCAGCACGGCTGCATCTATTTACCAATGTGTTTTTGTTGACTTTATAATTGTTAGGACAAGGTTTGTTTAAAAGAAAATGTTTGGAAGATCATATAGATAAGTGAATAATTAGGGTTAAAATAATTCCCTATAAGAAAATTAAAGAGTGAGTGAGACCGAAGACGTAGGAAGATCTTCAAAAATATTGACAGCATTGACAGATTAATACGTTCAATAGCCATTAGATGGTATGTAAGAAGGGAAGGTCTAGTTTCATTTTTATTTATACACCCGTGCAAAGCCGAAGGTAGCCTCAAATAATTAATAAACATTAAATTTTACTATCCACTCTTACCAACCAGTGTTGTGTCAGGAACTTCTAACATGAATAAATTTGCATACTTAGTTTTATAATATTGCATTATACACTTATATGTGACTGCTAATTATAAGATATATTAACTTATAAACATAATTATCTAAATATAGGTAACATACCATTAATATGGTTTTATTGTACAGGTATATTACTTTTAAAGTTACTAACAACATTTTGCGCTTTTTATGTGACCACTCGAACAAGAATTAAAGGAGCAGCGAAGTGAATGTAAAAGTTAATATTTATAACGGCTCAATTAGCAACCGGTTCCATTCAGAAGCTTCTGATCCTACCCGACTACCAGAGCGCTATTTATATTCTCGTCAATAATTATCGATATATAATGCTGTATCAATTTATGGGAATTAATATTTTGCCTATACTTTTTCTTTATAATTTTACATACTAATACAAGACTTACGTGTAATAGAGATTTCCAAGACTCGTCTAAATTGTACTTTGTTACAAATAATCGTACCTTTAATCTTTACAGATTAAATTAAATTAAATTACTTTTAATGCCTAAATTGATGCAACAAGATGTCATTTGCGTTATAATTGAAAAATAACAATTACCTAAATAATATATTTAAAAACAAACCAGTGCATATATCAGTGTGTACATGCGGAAGTGGTGAAACTTCATTTGGTTTATATGTACTAAACTATATATGTGAGAAAGTTCATAAACTATATACTCCTAGAGTTAGACAGACACCTATACATACTTACATATACACAGGAATGCACACGTACCTTACGTTTAACGCGTAACGAAAAATTTTCCCTATCGTGCCATAAAAAGTTTCGCATCAAAAATTTATGTGTTATGCTAATTTCACTAAACCTTTCTTGTCGCACTATTTTGGCGATTGGAGATATAAACAACTTCCAATAAAAGATATATCTAGATATATTATTAAAATACAATAAACGTCAAACTAAACAAACTTATTTATATCTCTAAATTATACAGTATCGTAAAATACGTGCGAGGTCAGTTCCCGATCGAAGGTATTCGTAACATGTGCACTTTAC
The DNA here is from genome assembly GCA_036509395.1 of Antheraea yamamai. Classification (NCBI taxonomy): domain Eukaryota; kingdom Metazoa; phylum Arthropoda; class Insecta; order Lepidoptera; family Saturniidae; genus Antheraea; species Antheraea yamamai. Next base: position 14,191,083 of record AP028428.1, on the reverse strand, counting down.
GGCATCTACGTTACTGGCTCATGACACTTGCTTAAATCTATATCCCTATGAGTTTGTTATGATACACAGACATTTTCAATAACAATAACTTATTTTAATTTATCTCTATATTGAAGAAGACACGGAGAAATCTAGACGTTTATATCTTTTATGGGATTTTTTTAGTATTAGCCAACAATCTCATCTGATGATAAATGACGTGTAGTCTAGGATGGTAAACACGGTAAACCTAGAAATACTAGCCCTCAAATGTAGCCACCGGACTCAGATTGTCAACTTGGGGGTGATATCTATCTAGATGGCATTAGAAATTTATACGTATACGTATTACTGGTTTCAACATGAATGGGTTGACTCGCTCGGGGTAGTACCACCCTCTCACAGAAAACCTACGTGAAGTAACAGTGCTTGCAATGTTGCGTTTCGTTCGGTCAGTGAGAGAGCCGGAGGCCCACCTCCCTTCCTCCTCCTCCCTCCCCTCTCCTCGTCCCCTCCTCCAAACACAGGCTGGCAATGCATAAGCGACTCCTCTGGTGTTGTTAGTGTCTATGGACGGCGGTGATCGCTTAACATCAGGTGATCCGCCTGCTCGTTTGCCTCCTATGATATAAAAAAAAAAACAGAAAAAGGCCCTACCATCATTCCGGAAATTTATCGTAAAACACTTTTTCTTCTAATCGCGATATAACTAATAGGAAGAATTTTGTAGAAAATAAGTGCCTCGGCTTTTGCTATTTTATTTAAGTTGACATTGCAAAAGCAAATAATAGCATAAAGAAATAAGTAACAGTTTGAGTTTTGTTTGAAATCATTATGTAATTCAATATTTGTATAAACATCTAGCCATACCCCATATAAACATAACATTGTTATTATAGGAAGTAAAATGGTAGTCAGCTCACTAAAATATTAAATTTATTTCGTGGTAATTCGAGATTAAAATTACTTCTATTTAGATTAGATAGCCCGAAAAAATCTTATTAATCTATATATAAATAAAATGACAGAGGTGTGTCGTAGTACGTGCATCACACAAATATTACTGGATAGATTTCAATTAAATATATTTTTGGTATTATTTCTAATATCCTTGCACCTTATCTAAAAACCAAAATATCACGATACGTTCATTTAATGTAAGCTTATTAAAGTTTTATCAAACTACGGTTTTCATAAGCATCAAGCGTTCTGCGATGTGTTTTCTTTAAGTTTAGAAGTGGGGCAAGCGGTGTGATGCATATGCATAGGGCAGAGAGTAGTAAAGCGATAGCATTGTTTATAAAGTTTTTTGTGAGCAAAGTATATATAAAAGTATTTTGCTTTCAGGTTCTTTTTCTATTTTTTACTCGGTACATAAAATATATTTTTAAAGTAATAAACAAAGTAGGCGTAGTTGCGGGCGTCAGCAAAAAAAAAAACTAGAAATACACTATTCTATTTGGGCCAAAATCCGCATAACTACTGCACTATTCAAAAAGATAATGTCAAAAAACATTATTCGCGAATGGGAACTTAAAAGTAGTGGTGTCTTAACCATGACCAGATACCGGCTTGAAATCTTTTATAACTTTTTACAAACAACGGACTAGCCGGTTAAAGAACTCTATACAGTCATGATAGTAGCGAAACCCAAGATAAACTCGTCTGTTGCCGTTCGTTGCTTTTGATCGATAGAAGCATATATTATAACAGACATAGTACAATATATTCCTAGTATTAACTTTTTATAAACAACGAGCTAGCCAGTTAAATGACTCCATGTAGCCAAATCCAATATAAACATGTATATTGCCCTCGTTGGTCCTAATAGATAGAAACATATATTTTAATAGCCGTAGAACAAAATGTTCCGAGTATTGATTCTATGTATCAATTTAATCGTAGTAAAATGGTTAATGCTGTATTTATTTACAAAAATTACATAACAATATCTGGAATTTTATTAATCTATGACCTAAAATTAGAGGTATTACAAGGTAGCTACCTAAAAGTACCCTCATCACTCGATTGACAGAGAGTAAGGTACGGTTCAATTCCAGTCGAATTTAATGTTATAAATTATAGAATAGACGTAAAGGGTACATACTACATGAAATTGATTTTTTTAAACGTGAGCTTCATAGTTTTAGATTTATTCCGAATACATATATAGATAATAGATTTAAGAAACCATTAGTATGCATAGCTATAAATACAGTTTGCTCACTTTATAACTTTATAAAACTAAATCTTACACATTGAGTATAAAAAGTGAAGCGTACATATATGTAAAATTTTTACAAAACATGTTAAGAAGAAGGTAAATTACAGTAGAGAAGTAATACAAAATTAATAAACTATTGAGAATGTGAACAGAATAGTTCTATACATATAGTAGACTTCCTATTTATATCGTTATTCTATATGTAAAAGACCAAGGAGGATATTCTAAGATAAATTACTATATACGGAGCACAAACCATAAAATACTTAATGACACAACCCTTCACTACATTTAGAGAGGACACACCCTGCAGCGGTCGGCCTGCTTCCGACGGGTCACCGTTGGGAGCTGACTCATTAAATTCTTAATGCTATTGTGATCTGAGGTAGAACATTGGACTCGATTACGGTAATAAGGTCACTATAAATTCATAGATATAGCTGAGTTTACAGTTTAGGTCAGTCATAATAACTTCGAGGTAATTATTATCTCGTCCAATTAACGTTTCTCATTAATCTGTATGATTAATACTATATAAGAAAGAAGTATAGTCTTCTCGTCTAAGGTGACGCGGTATCTTAAGGTATCTGATTATAGTATTTTGCCAATGATGACTAATGGAACGGATACACGGCCGCTAAAAATCAATCACATAAAAGAACTTTCAAGTATAGTCAAAAGCCAGTGAAGACGGCTTTGCTTGTACTTTATCTATACGATTGAATCAGAAATGAGAAGGTTCTCGTACAGAATCAAAGCTCTCAAAATTTCTAGCCTTGGCCGAGGTACGTTTTTCGTGGAATGTGTAGTGGACAGGATCGAAAAGTTCTGAACTAGCGATCAGGCAGAGGAAGACGATGTATTGAAAATTGCTGAAACCTGCTAGATATGGACAACTGAGAATTGGTAATTATAGCGCTTATTGCATACATACTCATGCTAAATTCAATATCTCTCTATAATACTACCTTGTTAATGATGAATTAATCTTAAAAATCTTATTTAGATAAGACTATCATGCTACTATTAACCTCAATTCACTATAATCGTTATCTTTTTAATTTCAAGAATTTATCATTTAGTATAGCATAATACTAAACTTCAAAATAATAATAGTATAATCACCATAAATCACAAAACAAACTACGAATGCACTCTATTTGAATATAAATTAGAATTGCAGCCAGAGAAAGCATGGACAGGGAAAAACATTTCCCTAGACCATTAATGGAAACGTCACGAGACTAGAGAGCAATAAGCAAATGAACGTGGATTATCTAGTGTTCAGGCATTCTGTTATCGAAGAGGGGTGGATGAGCGGGGGTAGCAGTAAGCAAGATACCATCGTGCACCCGACCTAATTCGATTCACCGAGATATTACCGCCGCGCCGGCCAAGACCGCCCCACTCGCCAAAATCCTTATTATATAACTAGCAATCCCGGCTACACTATAAATTAGCTTGTTATCATCGACATACGATTATAATATTTGAAGCATGGCCTACCTGAAAACTTCATAGAAACGGTTTGAAAGCAACGTAGCACAGTATTTTAGTTACAGGGCTGTTATATAGCAGAGTTGCTAACATCGACCTCGGCCGAGTCCATGTCCCGACGAGGGAATGTAACCCCTTATCTAAAGTAACATGCAAAATAGCCCGGGGATCACGACAATCAATTTTGTTTTAACACTTTTCGAACACTAGAAGGTTTGTTTTTATTATACTCCTAGTATAAACAGTATTTTGGTTTGTCCATTGAATTAATTTGTTTATAAAGTTTGATAAATAATCTGCTTTATTTTATCTCATGAATTTTAAATTGGTTTTCTCTGTTGTAAGAAGTAATAACACCATGTATATATTGTTTCTGTGTACATCGTAATAAAATAAACTTCACGTATAACGAGTATGTCGATAACGTTTTATTTCAATTATCGAGAATATGGATTATATTATCTTTAAAGAGATTGCAGTCGTAAAGTAGTGACTATAAGATTATTATCATTATTTCGAGTTTTAAAATTGAAAATATATTTGTCAAAACGAGGTCTATGTCGTGTATTACTCGTAAACAAGTTTAAAAGTTTTATCTGTGCATTTCAGTCGAGGAGCTTTAGATTTACATAGTTTTCACATGAATACGTTAAAGTATCTTTGAATAAACGAAAAATGCATTTAAATAAATTTAAAAAATAGTCATTCATCGGAGGTTAGCGCATCTTTTCTAAACGAAGTGAGCGCCGCGCCGACGCGACGTGACGTTGGGAATCGGCCCACCGTTTCCGCTCTCGTAGCGTTCGCGTAATTAATTCAATGATCGTCCGCATAATGACTTGCATGTGGCCACCCTCTTGTGAATTCGCCTCAAACTAACGTTCACTAATTTTCACGCCGTTAACGCAGTAGATTTTCTATAGGATGTTTTTGTAAAATCAACACTCGTGTTGACGGGGATTTTGGCTACGACCGTTGTAATGTTTATGATATGAATCATAATTTAGCAAACGTTGAGTTTTAAAATTTTTCCTTGTGTTAGTTAATATGTTCCATCTTATGACGTATAGATTAATATAACTATTATTAACTAGCAGGCCCGGCAGACGTTGTCCCGCCCTGATTATGAAAAAATCCTCGTCAAATTATATACTAAAACGTTCCTCATTAATCACTCTATCCACCGGTGAAAATCGCATGAAAATCCGTTCGGTAGTTTTTGAGTTTATCGCGAACAGACAGATAGACAGACGCGGTAGGGGACCTATTTTTATACTATTTAATGATGAGGCCAAAACTCTAACGAAAATATGAAAACATATTTTTATATAAGAGTAGTTTGAAGTGCTTAATAGACTGATGTACTTCAAAGTTAGTAAATATTTTATTAGATTCATATTGTAACTAATATTATAAATACGAATGTGAGTTTGTTTGTTTGGTACACTTTCACGCTTTAACTACTCAATCGATTATCATGAAATTCTGCACACACTTTGTCCGGGGTACAGAAAAGGGCGTAGAGTACATTTCATCCAGGAAAAGGTACGGTTCTCGAGGGTTAAGTCAAATCTACCTTAACGCGAACGAAACCGCGGTGAAAAGCTAATATTCAAATAAGGTTTATTAAACTTCGAGGTTACACAAAATACAAAGATGGTTAATAATGTATTCGTAGCTCGTACCGAGAACTCAGCGGGTACTTGCGATATTACGATAACTCCTAAAGATTTTCCATAACAATGTCTTGAGTACTATAGTTGGACCAACACTGCTTTAGACTACTTAGAGAGCCACTTCCAGAATTTCGACTTATAGGTACAGTGCACAACTTTGGAGATAACTTACCGAAACTTCGAACACTTTGATACTACAGTACTAAAACGGAATGTTTTCATTTTAGTTAGAAAGATATTACTTATGTATTAGGTACCATATTTCGAAAGCTGTAGTTTTGACAGTACATGTAACTTTCATCTAAATTTTTGATAATGAGTATGCTATTACTTTATTTGTTTGTCCGTTCTTATCGATAATTCACCTATAATAAAATCAATGATATTTAAAAAAAAACATGCGAATAAAACAAAAATTATGAAACTGAATAATGTATCTCTCATCGTTACGGCAGCGTTCGTAAGAAACGTTTTCGTGCGACCGTTTTTTCTCCGACTTACTTTGCAAATCCGACTACCACAAAAAAGTATTGGTTGCGCCGCTTTATATATATTTGAAATTCCCGCATTATTGTGATCAGATCACGCCACTTTGAAGCCCGACCAATTAATTGTGATCAGATCACGCCACCAGCCCCGCACCCTTTCCTATGGCACATGCTTATATAAGGTAGCGCGACGAACGCGCCACCAGTACATTACAGTAGTGTTGTCCGCGCCGCATCATAGTGTTGTTGTGTCCGCGCCGCGCCGCGCCGCATGCTAACATTTTGAGTTTTCGCATGGTCGAGTGAGAAATAAACGCATCGCTACATACGTGCCGACATACATTATAAACAATAAGTGTTGTGTGGGAGAAGACCCAGTGGAGAGAAACGAGAATCACCTAGCCGGCTAGCCACGTGGAAGCTGCAGCGTCGCGAGGTATGTGCCAAGTTTCCTTCCTACTCTTGTCTCCCTAGTCGTCGCTGATCGCCATAGTTGAATATCAAATATAGCACCCCCGCATATACAGTCCACTTAAATTTAGCATAGAAACCCCCGCATCGCCGCCGCGCCACCCCCCCCCCCCCCCGGTGACGTCGACAACGCGACGGCGTCACCAAGTATTTTCATTCACTTCACAAATAACGTGGCTTTCTATTGGTAAAATAATTTTCAAAATCGGTTCAGTTGTTCCTGAAATTACCCCCCACAACCTCACAATCTCACAAACTTTACCTCGTTATAATATTATTATAGATATATACATATTGTAAATGTATGTATGACCTGTCTCTTAATAACTGTATTTTTCTGAATAGAAGTATTTTTATGTGCGCCTGACTACGTGTATATAAAATTTCATTATAATCGGTTAAGTATTTACGGTATGAAAGCGCAACAAACGAACAAAATTCACGATTATACGAATTTCACGAAATTCACGAAAATTACGAACAGTAATTGCATTTATAATATTAGTTATGATATGATATATATATAATATATATATATATATATATATATATATATATATATATATATATATATATAAGATATATATAAATTTCTCACAAAATGTAATAATGTGTAACAAAATGCAAATAGTAAATGCCTATAATTAATTAATTATTTAGAGCGATATTTGCTAGAAATATTGCATTGTTACAGTAAATGTTATCGATGTTACTAATAAATAAATAAATGCATTAATTAGTTAACATCTTACGATTATATCAACTATAAATGTATGCAGACTACTGTATTCATGTTCAATAATTTTTTATTCAATATATCACTAGCGGTAATCAAAATGTCACCCATTACCAACTACATTGAGATAGTGAATATAGGTTAATTGTATCATGTATGTAGAGTTATATAGAAAATAAAATTGTCGAGCAATAGGCTGTATTCGCAACAGTCCCAACAGATTAATGAAATCACTGGTAGACATATTATACAGTCTATTGTCTGAAGTACTGGATATTGGTGGTTATATAATACCTTGATACAATAAGGCATTTCATTTTTGTTATAGCCTCGATTAACTTAAACTTCAATTACATTTAATTTCTAGTTGTAACTAAGCGGCTAGTATGTATTTTTTTATATTTATATTATTGACCCTCGCTGTCTTGTGAATAATGAAACAAAAAGCCATCACCATGTCGAGGTGCTTAACAATGTATCAATCGAAGATCAAAATCTCAAGAACTATGACTAATGGCACACAAATCACCAAACTACATAAGTTGGCTCTTCGATACTTAAATGTCACATTGAACGATGAGTTTCATTATCTTTCTCAATAATAATGTTATCCACTATAACTCTACACTATCCACTTGTGCTTTCCATTTTACATATATACAAATGTATACTAATATTATAAAGAGGTAAAGTTTGTGAGTTTGTGACGTCGTGACATTGTAGGAGGTAATCTCAGGAAATACTAAACCGATTTTGAAAATTCTTTTAGCAATAGAAAGCCACGTTATTTGTGAATGTCATAGGCCATACATCATCACGCTGAGATTAATAGAAGCGGAGCAACAATGAAGAATGTTTTAAAATTGGGGTTTTTTTTCTTTTGAGAGCTTCCGCTGCGTTTTAGTACAAACTAACTATTCCACGCATACGAAGTCGTGGGCAGAAGCTATTAATTAATTATATTATTATTATAACATTATAAAGAGGTAAGTTTGTGAGGTTGTAGGAGGCAATATCTGGGGAGTCTGATAAAAAATGGTCGAACGAAAACGTTTCTTACGAACGCTGCCTTAACGATGAGAGCTATATGATTAAGTTCTAGAAAAAAGTTGTAGCTTGATAATGCCTATTACCGCCCAACGAAGTGGGCATGGGTCGGCTGGTTATATATAAATTATTAACTATTGTAACGGAGGAATCAATTTTACAAGTGTTTTGGATAGCATGAATGTTTTACTGCCATTAATACGGTCCATGAAATTTATTTAAATAATTATATTCTTTGAAATCGTTGAAATTTAAAAATACAAACATGAGGTTTGTTTAAACCTAACAAACATGCATTTATTTGTACGAATTAATTGTAGTAATTTAATAGGTAATTTACAGCAATGAATATTTATTTGAAGTTGAATATCAGAAACAATCGAAAAGTAAGAATTCATTGTAAGTAAACTTTACATAAGAGGAATTGCATAATATATAGTGAAATAAAACTATTATTTTGCCTTTTAAACGTTTACTTATCCGTGAGAAGACTTTTGGCTTTAAACCCAGCCTAAACGAAAATTTATTGGAATTCTACTTATCATTTTTACCACTTTAATATTCTAGGAAACTATGTTTAAATATATAATCTTAATATCCTCTTAGGTTCATTGTTTTATCATATCATAAGTAAGAAACATAACTACAATTAGGAAATAAGTTTCATGTAATTTTGTGTTGATTAATTTCACCTTCGTAATTATTAGAATCATACAGTCAGTAATCTTTATTGAAGGAAAATAACGTAAAGAAATTATATTTTGGTGGTAGAGCCATCTAACTAGGTACCAGATTCAAGTTCAAACGTTTTCTTTTACCAACTCCTAGTGTATTCCGATAGGAACCTGTAGGCTGTTCTGAACTTAAAACGTTTTCATCTAAGATCACATCATGGCGTAATGTTTTCAGGTTTAATAGAGTGTCATATTTGTGACACTGTATAAAACAAAACAAAAAGTTGACTTGCTAGAAAAGAAATGCCCTAGAGCTGGCATAATTTAATTATGTTTTAAAAGGAAAATTCTTACAAATACAACATAAGCTCAAAGTACATTATTATCTTAGATATGGTAACTACAAAATAACAGAATACATAACATTAAGACGACTACATAGTAAATGGTAAAAGACCAGATTTATTCAACCCAACATCTAATGATTATGCTCAGATAGGTTACAATTTAGAAAAACGGAATCCAGTTATTAATAAATATGAAAATTAATAATGCACATTAAAACTAAGCTTGACGAAGCCTTAATGACCGGGTTGGACAGTTGTAGCTCAATAATGGTACACAATTACCTTGAAAGCATCGTATTAAGTCATTACTTCCCTGTTGCAATCAAGCGAGTGGAGGTTGGAGTAAAATCGCACAGTTTACATGAGTTATTAAATAAAAATAAATAAGCATTTCTTTCTTAGTATTTTTAAGGTATTATCTAGTTGTCGCTTGATAATTCTAGTTACTTTTTATCAACCTCCAGTTTAAAATATGTCGCAAAGCCTCAAAATGTGTTCCAATAATCGGATCTGAGAGCCATTTACCATCAAGAATCAGCATGTTACCATTTTTAGTCACATCATCACTTAATATTAGACTAGATTTTAGATAAAGGCTATCATATAGTTTTATACATTATTGTATACATTGGTGGCAAACGAACATGCGGGTTACCTGATGGTAAGTAATCACCGGCACCCATGGACGCCTGCGACACGAGGGGAATCACAGATGCGAAGCCGGCTCTTGAGAAACGAGTAGGCTTGTTTCTTAACAGATTGTAAATTGGTCCGGGAACAATGCCGCTGGAAGTTCATTACAGAGAACTGACGTACGCGGTTTCCCAATCCCACTACATTCAGGTGCAGGACTTCGGTTTTGGCAAGTAAGAAGACATTTTGTTAAGTCTAGACTAGTAATCGCTAAATTCTTCATCCTAAGAACCAAATATAAACAATACAAAAATAAAGGTTATACAAAAAACATTCTTTTAAACTTAAGCTTTGCTTTAAGCAATACATTTTGTGGAAATAATTAGAATTAAATTTTCACTCTCGAGCCCGCTTTCGCTAAATGTGTATTTTGCGAGCGCCTAACCGTGTGCTTTCTAACAATGTGTCTCTTTTATGCAGGTTTACGTTTGAAAAGCAACTTGTTCCTTACAAGACAAGTTAATAAATAATATTCCGTGTCTGCACTAAACATTTTTTTAGAGTCACAGTAAAGGAGAGAAAGAAAAATTTAACTTATTTCAGTACAAGTCTAAGCCACGATAACCAATATTTTTCTAAGATTTACTTCTTTTCCCGGCAGGAATCTTCTTTGCCACGATTTCATTTAAGAAAAAATAACACATATATAGAAATAATACCTTAAACGAACATAATACAAACATCTCGTGTAAAGTCATCCAACTAAAGCACACACAGCCTCATAAAGGCTGCAAGGAAATGTCCAAATCACAATACAATACCCTGGCAACGTATTGTGTGGTAAAGCATTTCGTGAAATCGCTTCCTCAAAAGCGGGGCTCGCTTTTTTGCAATTTATAACGGCTCTCATCCGGACTGTATGAATACAAACTGTTTGAAGGTGTATAATATACGATCTTTGTTGGGAGTTTCTGCTTCAATTGAAACATTATTGTATCTTTACTCTTTAGATTTCTTACCAAGTTCTTTAATATTAGAATATATAGCATTAAGGAAGGAGGAAATCCAATGATAGCTTATTGAATATATTAATGTTATTATGCGAAAAAAGCTGAGTCCAAAAATTTGATTCAAATTCAGCTAAGAAAATACGATTCTCCCGAATCAACTCCTTTACGATAAGGACGTCAAAAGTATAAAAAATTATAGCAGTTTCATTGTATAGCAATCTTTACTAAAATCTTGGCTTATTCGTGTATCTAAAATATTTAAAACTAACAAAATAAATTATCCATACTTTGTAACCTAAGAATAATTTCTTAGCATTTTGTTTATTTCAGCTTGTATATAAAAACATAGACTGATAAAAAGGTAATATGCAATAAAAGTAATCGCTTGAACAGAACTCACGCAATGAATAAATTAATAGAAAGCTTTACATATGGCATTACACATTTATTGGTATATATACACCAGCTCTTAATGTCCATCTTGAAGTAGTTAATTTTGACGAATTAAATTATGATCGACTAGCTTTTGCTCGCGGTTTCCCTCGTGTTAATGTAGATTGGCCTATTCCTCGAGAACACTACTTTTTTCTGGTTGAAAGGTATATCTTTATGTCCTTTTTTATATCGCTGACGAACTGTATTCAAAATTTAATTTTGACTGGCTGAGAATTAAGACGCGAACGCGTAACAAACAAACGAACAAACTCACATTCGGATTTATAACATCAGTTGGGATACAAAGAACACACTTTCTGTACTGATTGGAATGGTTGAATAAAAATATCTATGTCGTAAATACGTACAAACGGTAACACTTTGTAAGAAAACTTTATAGGTGTAAGTGTGGAGATAAAAGCAGCAGCTGTCCGTTTGTAGCAACACCTGCCAAGATCCCGCTTTCCTCTTATCGCGAAATCCCATCTTAATGGTACCTAAGTCATGATACTTACTATGCTGCTGAACTCGCGGATAAGTCTTGTAGCGTGGAATAATCTATCACTATTTTTAGTTATCAATCGAGATTATATATTACTTTATAAACAATAATATAATCTTTATATTTTGATCTATGAGTACGAACAGATTATCCACAGTGAATTATGATAATTATAAATGTGTACAGTAGTTAAATCGATTTAAAAGGAAAAGGATTTCAAATTTATTCTAGGTAATGCCATAATTTTATTATCAAATAAAATACTGACACGTTCACTGAAACCCCTAAAAGGAAGAGAACATTTATTTTTCTTATACACATAACACAATTAACAAATAACCATAAAACGGTGCTTCTTCAGGAATGATCTCATGTGGTTACAGTGTAATGTAATAGGGAGGTGTTCATCCATGATTGCATAAGTATAGTAGACTAGTAGAATTGTAAAGACCCTAAGCAAGGAAATGAGTCTTCGGTGGTCATCGTGACTTGAAATATGCATTTACAAATTGATATCTATCTCAGCGTGAGCTGAAGCCCCACCAGGGCTAATACTGTAGCACTGGTGTTTTACATTAAAGTGGTCATCGAAAATGTAAAGTATATATATATATTTTTATATTATAGAAGGCAAACGAACATGTGGGTCACCTGATGTTAAGTGATCACCACCGTCCATAGACACTTGCAACACCAGGCCAGTCGCAAGTGCGTTGCCAGCCTGTGTTTGAGGGAGAGGGGAGTGGGGAAGAGGGGAATGGAGAGGGGGAGAACGGGGACGGAGAGAGGAGATGGGTATCCGGCGCTCTCACGGACCAAACGAAACTCAACCATGCAAGCACTGTTACTTCACGTCGGTTTTCTGTGAGAGGGTGGTACTACCCCGGGCGAGCCGACCCATTCATGCTGGAACCAGTAATAGCTTCAGCGTGGCTCTACCACCTACAGAAATTATATTTTATTAAAACTATAAAAAATATGAGATTATGTAATTAGCTAACCGTATTCTGTGCGCATGTAATAAAATTACAAATTTTCCACGACAGGATGTTTAGCACTTAAAAAAATCATGCGAAAAACCTGCCCAACCCATTCGAAAAGATTAATATAAGATTATCGACTGAGTACCTTAAGCGCTCGCCTTAGTAATCCGGTAAAGCTGTTAAGACCATGCCAGGTCGGGGGGGGGGGTCCCCCCCCTCGGGGGGGCCCTCCGGTTTTTCTTTTTTTTTTTTTTTCTCCCCCTTTCCCAAAAAAAAAATAGCGTAGTCAGTTCGAGAAAAAAAAACTGACACTAAAATAGGTTACACATAACGTACGTTCCCATAGGAGCAAAGCAGAGATTGCCATTATAATAATTACCATGGTTACATATTCTTAAATTTTTACTATTCTATTATTTAATATATTGTTAATACCGTTGTTAATCTTAAAATTAGCTATATGTGAAATAAGAATAATATATAAAAATCTTTACACAAAGAACTTTTCGAAGTGAAATTTCTTATGAGAAGGCTTTGAAATTTTGATCCACAACCTTTTCGTGCGATGAAAAGTAGGGGGGACAAACACTGTGTCTGGTAGAGTGTTAATAATATCGATTTTCGTCCCGTCACCGAAGTTAAGCAACGTCGAGTGCGATCAGTACTTGGATTGGTGACCTCCTGAGAACACCACATGACGTTGGATAATTGTTGTATTTTTTGTTTAAAATATCTCCCTGTAATACAAAAATGTTACTTCTATCGTATTCCTTTACGACACACCACGATTTTATTGTTGCGCTTAATGTTGAATATGTGATATCATCTTAGGTATTCAATGAAATTTTATGCTATAAAAGGTAATTTTGATCTACATTAAATACCCAACGTAACAAATAACCAATTATTTTTTAAATACATGTAATAAGTAAAAAATATTATTGAAGTTTATCCTTAATGGATAGACGTATACTATCATGGATTTATAATTTATTTTTAAGATAACAATTCTGTGTGTACATCACTTTAATACACCTATCTCATAAGGTTTAGCCAACGTTACCAGTATAAGCGCAAGATAACTATCGACGACTTCATTGGAATGCATCAACTTTCTTCTACTGCATATAAAAATATGTTAAACATGTAAACCTTCCAGAAGACAATTTCTAAATGATAGTGAAAATTATCAGAATACGTTACCTAGTAAGGAACTAACGGAACACGCAGATACACGCGAAAAACAACTTTGTTATTACACGTGATTTATATGATTTAATATAAAATAAATTTAATATATTTTTTGTCTTTATTTGTAAATGAGGTTTGGTCACCAATTGACCATATCACTCCAATGAGTACCATCAAAATAAAATAAGGACATAGTCAATAATTTACCGATTTATATATCTAAATATACTCATAATATTTCAGGCTATAATAAAGTAGACTGTAAAGAATATTATTAGTTGAAAAACGAGTTAAATGGTTTTTGAACTGTTTAATTTTCTTAATACTTTGGGTTTTGCGTTTGTCCACAATCTCACCTATACTAACTATTCTATATCATGCCACAATTACTGAAATAATTGATAACTAGTAATAATTATCTTCATATGTTAAAAGGAAAATTCATAGAAACCATAATAATGTTATTTTCTAAGAATACGAAATATAATAATATTGAGTGTAAGATATCTCTATAGTGAATAAGATTCCTAGAATAACCGTATAACGAATTCCTTTTATGAGTATCATTATTTCATTTTAGGATACACACTGATTGTGAGTATTCGCTTAACAAGTTTTATATGTAATATTTATATGACGGCTTGAGAATATATCTATATCGGGTGTACTAGGTATGTGAAATCTGGAGATAATAAACAATAATATACAGTCCACGTCAAAGTTAAAACGCTCTGAATTTATAGCAAAAATACAAATTTTAGCTGGAATACAAATTTAAGTATAAACATGTATTATACTATACTAGCTGATTCCCGCGACTTCGTCTGCGAATCTCAATTGTTTTGTTATGTCTCAAAGGGATCATGCAGCGTTTTCGAAGAAAGCTCCTAGACGGCTTTACTTTTCCGATCCTTCCATTCAACCAACTTACAAAAAATCTTAATAGATTATATACCTAAACCTTCCTCGTGAAACACCTAAGGGGTTAAATATTGTTTATTTGACTTTCACCCACTTCGTATCTACGTATTTTCGTGAAATTGCTACCGATTTATTATACCCATTAGAAACCAGATATATTTATGGACACTAAAAAGGGAGAAATAAAAAAAAATCCAAAAAAAATAAACCGCCTTCGATATCAAAGACAAATAAGGCACTAAAAAGCGAAAAATAACAGAATTATTAAATTAACCAAATTAAATAAAAAATATTGATATTCGCGCTACCTAATAATATATTTGAAGTCGATGCCTCGTGTCCCATAATATATATATCTGTATAGTATACATATTTTATTACCTGCTGCAAATTTGAAGTGTAGGTTGGCATCGACTTCAAATATATTATTAGGTAGCGCGAATATACATATTTTTTAATTATTTTGGTTAATTTAATAATTCAGTTCTTTTTGGTTTTTAGTGCCTTATTTGTCTTTGACATCGAAGGCGATTTTTTTTTTTATATAATATGTATTAATTTATAACGTCGGGACAAGTTAAAAATATAAATAAATGTCAATTTTAGATTCTTATAATCATATTTTAATTTTGTTTCGTATTAAATATATTATGCGCAATCCGGAAACTACGGCTATATTCAGAGCGGCCAAAAAGATTGACGTGGTCTATTCTTTATCGATCATACTTTTCTACTAACATCTGAAACTTAATCCTCTTGGAAAATAAAGAAAACCAAAATTAGATACGTAATGTTTAACTGGTATATATAAGACATGTAAGCCTAAATATAATTTGTTCTGTACTCTGTCAAAATCATTACATAGTCCCCTACCGCGTCTGTCTGTCTGTCTGTTCGCGATAAACTCAAAAACTACTGAACGGATTTTCAAGCGGTTTTCACCAGTGGATAAAGTGATTCACGAGGAACGTTTTGGTATATAATTTGTCAAGGATTTTTTTATAATCAGGGCGGGACAACGTCTGCCGGGCCCGCTAGTAAAATATAAAGAGCTATTCTGGAATAGAATTTAATAGATACTAAATTGACTAATTTTATTACAGAATCAAAAAGATTATTCAATATTTTAATGTAATATAGATCTCATGGGGCAACACTAAGAAACCCTAGTATTGAGCGGAAAGAGTTGTAGATTCAATCCTCACACATGATTTCTGAGTGATGAGCGTACTTGTAAGTTCTGTGTCTGAGTATTAAATATCTACTCTATGTTTATGGGTTATTTAGTTGCGATAATATATACTTTGTCTGGTTTAGAAATCAATCGTGTATGAAATTATCTTCATATTTTCTTAACTTGTCCAAGAAACACTCAAGAATAATTGAATTTTTCGGATATTAGTGACTAGACGTACATAGTAAAATAAATAAAGAATGCCTAAAAGAATCGTAATGGGACAGGGTATTATAATTATGTATTAAAATAATTAGATAAATATATTCAAATACGTAGAATTCCGTACGTAAGTGTAATTTAAATACAAAATACTCTATTGATGTAACCGAATTTCGTTTCTCAATTTTAATTTATGCATTTGATGACTTGTTTAACAATTTTGTTGAATTTTAATGCAACTAAGCGGAACAGCTCGTCCACAATTGTCTGGCAATTGGCGCCGGCGCGGTGGACGCGTGGGCGAACCCGAGCCGGACTGCGAACCCGAATAGCCGGTGATTAACGCAAGTATACGGCCTTAAAACTCGATAGTTATCATAAACTGTGCAAGGAGTTATTATTTTAATATTTGCTATTAAAAGGTCGACCGTCAACGCCAACACCGACACCCTGAACTCAAATACATTCCTATATATGAATTTACATGCAACACAAGTACAAATGTATCAAGAGTTTATGAAATAAGTAGTCTTGTATTTGGAAAGTTATGTATCCTGAAATTATTGACATTTTACCCAGTACGCTTAAAAGCAATTTAATATAATTGCGGTATTAAATTATATATAATATTCACATAATTATCACAAATGGATATCAAACAAAAGTATTTCACAAAATATACCTTGTAACATATTTACAAAGCTCTGGCGGTTTCGCTTGAGTTAATATAAATTTCACTTGGCCCTAGCGGACAGTACTCTTATCCTGGATAAAACTATATACTTTGTAGTCTAGACAACGTGTATTCAAATTTTAACAACGACCAGTTGAATAGTTAAGACGTGAAAGCGTAACAAAGAAGCAAACAAACTCACTTTCTCATTTATAATATTAGTTTTAATTCGAAATATATAAGTATCAAGAGTAATACTTTCTAACACAAAAAGCTAGCTTAAATAATTTCATTTCTATATGAATTGCTAATACCTACCTACACGCCTCTATCTCTAGTATTTAACCATAATAATCGCACTCAGCGTTAGCAAAGGACGACTTACCGTCGACGAATTACTTATAGTCCTACCATTTGAGCCATCACTACTTACGTTTAATACTTACTCATCCAACTAATTCTACTTTACTTTAATAATACTACATTTCTAATTTATACTTATTACCACATTTAACAGATTAATCTATACATACTATACATATAATTAAAATGTTGGTGTTTGTACGGGCTAATTTACGAAGTGGTAGCACCGATTTTAATGATATTTTACCAGCAAATAGAGGACATTTCGTTCTTATCTAAACTATATAACATAAACCTTTCTGGGCTGACTAGTAATAATAAAATTTAACAGAGATAACTGAAAATTCGTTAAAGGTTTTAGCGGAAATGATAAGATAACAATTGAAAATAAAAGACGGCCCTCAATTAATCCAGATGGAACATGTATTTCTCATAATACTATTTTCAACTATTTTTACCAACTAGTTATTAATAATAAGTAACGGAGTACATCGATATTCAATCAATTAATACTCATATATGAATAACGGAAACAGTTAAGAGAAGAATATCTTACAAGTCTATTAAGTCGTTTAGAAATCATAAACCGCAACCAAATTTATTTATATGAGTAATAAAAGTTGAGTATAATATAAAATAAAGCTTTGTTCCCTTTAACCCTGTTTTTTTTTGGGGGTTTGGTATATTTCCAATTTAGGAGTGGCCAGAGAATGTTTCAAATGGGCCTTTTTTCCTTTTGAGAGATATCGTTAACGTTAATATTATATACTTCCATGTAATGGTAAGTTTCTATAACAATTTAAAGTTATTGAAACTAAAATATTTATTACTAGCTGATACCCGCGAATTCGTCTGCAATATGTTTTATGTACAAAGGCAAAAAATAACACCATATAATTATATCTACAAATGCCACAATTTTTTTTTTATATTTTGTTATATTTTTATATTATTATATTTTGTCAATATTTTTTTTTTGTTGTTGTTTCCGGGAAAAAAGAAAATACTTAATTGCTTACGTTAAATTTTTTTTTCATTTCTTTGTCAACATGTTATCCGTTTACTTCACCTGTCCTGGGAATACGCACCACATCCCATTTTAATTTTTTTTTTTTTTTTTTTCCGCTTGTCCATTTTTCCACGGCAAATAATGTGAACGTATAGTCCTTATAAAATCGTAGTCTCTAAAAATTATCTCCCCCGGGACCTCTTATTTATCTTTATCCCAGCAACAGATAGCCAGAGGCTTTTTTTCCTATATGATCTATTCCTTCTTCTTCTTGATTTATAAATAGTTTTTTTCTTCCCTGGCTCCTTACTGCTCCAAGAATAAATGTATGTAATTTGAATTATATTTCATTTTGGCTTTGGCGGCGTTTTATCCTTTTTTTCGCTACCGGGCCATTTAGTTTAAAACATTCATTTTTTTTTTTTTTTTTGGGTGGTGTTTTGTTGGTTGTAGTTTTTGTATGTTGTTGTGATAAATCTTCCCTCATTTATTTTTTTTCTTTTTTTTTCTTTTTTTTTTTTTTTTGGTGGATTGTGTGTTGTTTGGTAGTTGTGTGGTTTTAATGTTTTTTTTAATTTTTTTTTTTTTTCTTATTTTTTTTTTATTTTTTTTAATTTTCGGGGGGGGGGGGGGGGGAGTAGTAAAAAAAAAAAAAAAAAAAAATTTTTAATAAAAAAATTTTTTTTTTTTTTTTGTCCCCAATTTCCCCTGAATATGTTTTTTTTAAAGGAAAACCAAAAAAAATACTTTCTTAAAATTTCTTTGTAAAATGTTATCTTTTACTTCCCTTTCCTAATACCACCACACCCTTTCCAATTTCCCAAATAATGTAACGTATAGTCTATAAAATCTAGTCTCTAAATAACTTAATGTTAAATTACATCATGATGTTTTTTTTAGACAAGGACTAAGTGTCAATGAACTAAAAACTAAAAAAATAATTGCTGAGCAAGTAGTGCTTATGAAAATCATGGTTTCTTAAAATATTAATAATTCTATATTAAATGACGTCGTGGTACTATTTTAGATGAGAAGTTTCTATGATCTAAAAACTAAACACACGTCGCTGAGTACTTACTGCTCATGAAAATCGTAGTTTCTTAAATCATTAATAGTTGTATAATAAATTATGTGGTGTTACTTTTTTAGATAAATACTAAGTGTCTATCCACTAAAAACACGTCGCTGAATACGTAATGCTTATGAAAATCGTAGTTTCTTAAAACATTAATAATTGTGTATTAAATTACGTCGTGTTACTTTTTTTAGATAAGTACCAAGTGTCTATGAACTAAAAACACGTCGCTGAAATGCGTAGTGCTTATGAAAATCGTAGTTTCTAAAAACTAATAATTCTATATTAAATGATATTAAATACTTTTTTTAGATAAAGACTAAGTGTCTATGAACTAAAAACACGTCGCTGAATACGTAGTGCTTACGAAAATCGTAGTTTCTAAAAACTAATAATTCAATATTAAATGCTATCATGATACTTTTTTTAGATAAAGACTAAGTGTCTATGAACTAAAAACACGTCGCTGAATACGTAGTGCTTATGAAAATCGAAGTTTTGTTTATAGAACTGACTACGCTATTGGTCTGACAGGCCTTTACAGCTTCACCAGACTACATCGTAGTTTCTTTAAGCATTAATATTTTTTTTATATTAAATGATATCGTGATACTTTTTTAGATAAGTAATAAGAGGGTATGAAGTAAGACTAAAAAAAATTGATCGAAATCCTTCCAGTAGTTTTTACATGATGCGTGCAAAACAGCATACCTATTTCATTTACTCATAATGAATATAATAGAGTTGGTGTTAGGTGATCTTAAGACGTCTTAATTTATTTTACTTAGAATCAGGTAGTTGGATGAAACATTGTCAAGGCAATAGATCAACGAGGTTCCGTCATGGATATCACTCGTCGCAATCTACACTCGTCCCAGCCTATTACGTGTCCACGATACTGCGACTGAGATGACGGCACGATACAATGTTTACGAAAGGAAGAGAGACTGTCCTTACATAAAACAAGAAAGAAAAGACAATGTATATTCAGATTAAAATATAATTTAGTATATAAACAGAAAGAAAATGATGTATAATCAACGAATACGAAACAAATAGAATGTAAAGCGTTATGTATTCACAATATTTATGTAACACTAGCCGGCCCGGCAGACGTTGTCCCGCCCTGATTATAAAAAAAATCTTGACAAATTATATACCAAAACCTTCTCCGTGAATCCCTCTATCCACTAGTGAAACTCGTATGAAAATCCGTTCAGTAGTTTTTAAGTTTATCGCGAACAGACAGACAGACAGACGCGGTAGGGGACTTTGTTTTATACTATGTAATGATGATATTAGTTACATAAGTTTTTTTTGATAATTGTTTGGAAAATATTGCATATAATTAATCTTTATTAAAAAGCTAAAATTTAAAAAACGTTAGTGACATATATATATTTTACTAATAAATGTCATATATGTACGTTTCTGAAAAAAAATGTACAAATGTATACTGTCTTTCATAAAAGATGTATGTCTAATAAGCTTACATTATTAAAAGTATTAAAAAACTAAAATTTCGTGTCTATCACTACATATTATAACACAAAGTTCTCTGCCACGTCTGTATGTCTGTCTGTTCGCGATAAATTCAAAAACTACTGAACTGATTTTCATGCGGTTTTCACCTGTAGATAAAGTCTTCAAGAGGAAGGTTTAGATATACAATTTCTCAAGGTTTTCTTTATTATAAGGTCGGGACAACATCCTCCGGGCCCGCTAGTTTAATAACAAGAGACGTTTATATAATATTGAGTATTGGGATGCAAATTAATATTATACACGTTCATAGGAGTGTATGCTATTATATACACCCTATGTATTAATTTCTTAATAACAAACATCTGTATAGTTGGTTCAAACTTTCAAATTCGTAAAAACGTATAGATATATGATTTTCATTGTTAGATTGATCACACCGTCGCGTCGAGTCTGGGGTTCTATATCTGGGGAGTCTATATCTGGGGTTATGAGTGCTTTTTATACAACGTGTAACCATTAAGTCAAGATTATTAACATGAACAATACCCTTTAAAATATTTCTCAACTAGCTGTACCCGCAGCTCCGCACGCGTTTTTTTATTCGTATTAAAGAATTATAAAATTGTGAGAGTATGTACAATTGTAGAAATGCTCTTTAAAAGTACTTTGTAAGTACGACACGCACACCACTTACAGTAACATGTAACGTGTACATTAGATATATAAATACTAACAGCGTGCCAAATGAGGTTTATTATCAGCAACATATTTGGAACCTTAACCCACAATATAACTACCTCAGTCCTCACTTACACTGTATAAGGAACTAATGAAACAATAACTTAAAATATTATTATAAAGATTTACATTGAATGTACATTGCCATTATAATTAACATGTGACTATACAAAAAATAAACGCTTGTCTATTCCGCAAGAAATTGTGTTATGGAACTCTTAACGTAATACATTTATAATCTAAGATTTTATTAGGGAAACCTCTATATCATTAAAGTTATTAATAATTATAATGTCGAATTGTAAACAATAAGCTGATAGTTATTTCTCTAATCAAAAATAAAGAATGAGTTGAAATCTTGCCAAATTTCATGCAGACAAAGTCGACGGTAACAGCTACTATAAAATAAAATAACCTCAATTACTTTTTATAAAGTCCGCTATCTACCAGTGAAAGTCCTATGAAAATAGGTCTAACTGTTTTGGAGAAAGCACTGTAGGCGAAGCCACGGTTAACAGCTAGTTTAAATTAAAATAGACTAAATTACTTGTTATGATGTCTGCTATCTGGTGGTGAAAGTTCCATGAAAATCGGTCCAACCGTTTCGGAAATTACCCGGAACAAACAGACCAGAGAGCCAGACAGAGGCCAGTTATCAATAGAAGCACGCACTCTTTCCATGGGAAAATTCTTCACTGCCAATCGTACGGATGGTTTTAGGGACTCCCAATTATCATGGCGTTTAGCCATACTCTCCGTACTCTCTAAAACTGACCATAAATCATAATCCAGCGGATTAAGATTTGGACTAGACGACGGCCAGTCTTCAGCTCTGATGAAGTCCGAAACGTTCGTTTCCAACCAAGACTGCCTAGACCGAGCTTTATGACCCGGCGCCGAGTCTTGCTCGAAGGACCATTCTTGGTTATTGAACATGGCGTTATTAAGGGACTTCACTACCTTCTCAAGAATGGTATCTTGATACACTTGTGCCGATGTTTTGATACCTTTCTCACAAAAGTATGGGTCAGTCACTCCTTCATAGCTAATACCCCACCAAACCATCACTGAAGTCGGATAGTGCCCACGTTGCACTCTGTCGACTAATTGGGAAGCTTCCTTAGAGCTTTGCGCATAAATATGAAATGTTAAAATATTGCTCAATTGAAAAATTTTCTTATCCGTAAACAAATTTTTTCTGTGACCTCCCTTTGCGTACTGCTTCAGTAGTTGTTTCGATTTTATCACCCTATTCTTTTTTAAATTATCACTTAAGGAATAACCAGTACGTCTCTTATAGGCTGCAAGTCCTAAGTCATCTTTTAAAATATGCGACATGGTTCTAGGTGCTATTTCCATCTCCCGAGATAAAATCTTTTGCTTTCGGGCTTTGACCACCTCTTTCGTACAAACACTACGTAGACGGCCAGATCTTTTCTGTCACAAACAGAAAAGGTCTCATTGTACCTATTAATAGCCCGGTACACAAACATTTTATTAATACCAAGCGTATGGAGAGTTTTAAATGTTTTTTTTTTTTTTTTTTTTTTTTTTTTTTTTTTCTTTTCTTTTCCCTAATTTAATTATTTAATCAAATATTTCTTCTTTCCTTAAATTTTTTTTTCTCTCCCCTTTTAAATCCCTTTCTCCTTTCATATTGCCTCCCTTTCCTCTCTTTTTTCCCGATATTCTTTTTTCTTTAATTTATTCCTAATTTTTTTTTCTTTTATTATTTTATGATATTTTTTTTTTTTTCATTATTTTTTTCATTTTTTTTCGTGTCTTTCCCATATATATGTGTTATCTGTCTAATTACAAATTTTTTAAAAAATTAAATGTTGTAAAAAATAAAAAATCACCTCTATGATTTCCGTATTTTTTTATCAAAATATAGTAACCTTTAATTTTCTCGAAACAAAAGAAAATGGACTTACACCACTTTCAAAATAAACGGTCCAAATATTGCATTTGACTCCATACCTACTTTATGTAATGCAATCACAGCGTTTCGGTTCTCTTTATCACTCCATTCTATTTTAATATCGCAAAATATTGTACAATGTATTGGCGCCAAAATGACGAAACCCAATGAATAATCATATAAAAATGACAAATTCCAAATTCAAATGTAATATTTTATTTATTTTTAATTGTAACAGTATTTCTGGCTAGACTAAGTATATAAATGTGTACATTACAAAGTGCGAAATATCAACTATTTTCCACACTATATTCGCAACGTCGATCGTTGACGACTATACTAGCCCAATTTACATACACGCATCATACACCGATCATACAGAAAATGATGTGTACCAATAAATTGTTTATAAGGGAAAATTAAAAGCTATCAATTAAGCACGTGTGTAAAGCGAGAAATATGTCATTCACTACGTTGTACCCTTAAATATATTCTTGCATATATACATCATAACAAATATAAGTACATTTCAGGCAAATGCGAATTTAATGTTCTGTATCGCACCCGCACTCATATTCGTATGGATTCACATACGCAGATAAAATGAATATGACAACGTAAAGGTGGCTACAGACTGAAGAAATTTTTCCCATCAGTATAATAACTATGGTAATTTTTGATCGTTATTTTGCATACCGTTATTGAACATACATATATCGTCTTTCATATCATGTTGTCAGTTATCGCATTAACTGCACGTATCAAATGAAATAAGTCAAAGGCAACGGCTTTTTATATATTCATTCTTACGTATTATGCAACAGATCTGCGGTTTCATTTAGTTTTCTTTTATAACTTTGTGGTACGCATCTCTTATAATGGCGATTTATCAAGAATATGACGTAATTTGAATTTGTTTATAACACATCTACCAAAAATCTCTAATCTACTGATTTTTTTTCTCGAACTGATTACGCTATTTTCCTAGCAAGGTCTTAACAGCTTCACCGGACTACTAAGCGAGCGCTTAAGGCACTCAGCCGATTTTATGTTGGCAACTAGCTCAAGGGTGCACGGCACACCTCGACTTGGGCTGTTGCCTGTTTCATGCAATTCGCGACTTATCTGAGCTAACCTAAGTTAAGCTACATATTCGTATTTATATGAGTTATTGAAACATGTGTGTGTATCAAGCATACACACCTTAATTATATGTATTTAGTGTCGGATAAATTTCTAAACTATTTCAGTTCGATAAGGGAAAAAAATAAAACCCTTCCTCTTTCATGTGTAAGTATGTGTGCGTGCACGTGTGTAGAGGTGATATGTATGATGTTGTTGCAGTGATGTAAGATTTTGTGTCACTGTATCGCGCGAGCAACGTACTCCAAGGCTCCACGCCGAGGGATCGGACCTATCTAATCTACTGATATTTTATACTTTAACTAAGGATACATTCTAACATTCATTTTACTGAAACGAGTTTGGCTTTACTAAATGATAAATTAACTATTTATATTTGAATAATAACGAAATCCCTTTTCCTCTTCCGAAATTAATTGGTGATAAAAAGTATCGATAATAGGTATATGAAAAATGATAAAAAAATTACACTATAAAAAATGAGGTTTATAGTTATTGTCAAACGATTTTAATGATATTATGCAGGGAACGATTATCATTTCGGATATGGTTGTATATAAGAAATATCAATACTTACTTGCATCAGTACTTATTTGCATCCTAATGCAATTTTACTTTACATTCGATTTTTATCAAAACTAAAAGTACTATTCTAGAAATGTGTAATTGTTTATGTACAGCCTAAGGATAAGATAAGCCTAAGAAGAGATCTCTTGGGATAAATTTAAGGAAAACATATTTCTATCAAGGTAAGATTACCTACCTATTTATAGATACGAGTACTCGCCATGCGGTCGATCTTCGTCATAGAAAAAAAAAACCTTTTCCATTTTTTTTATAACACTAAAGCTCGTGTTCTTAATCACTTTCCTATTGCTCATTTATGTAAAAATTATTAACCATTTTATTAAAAAGAAGAACTATTACTTTAACGTCTTCAAAACTACTCAGAGTTTGCAAAAAATATGATATGATATTAAACTTTTTTGTAAGTACTACTTTTTTCATGTGCGGTGAGTGGCTTAATAAAAGAAAGCATATGGGACGAGTGTAATAAAAATAAAATATATTAAACACCGTCAGTATGCAGACGGTTTTCTCTTTAAATTTTGATTTCTCTAAAACCTTTGATATTTACGCGAACATCACGCACTCGAGCGATAGGCTTGCACTGCTCTCGCTAGCGCCACTGTCAACACAGTGCCGGCATACGTAAACACAACTTAGTGAAAACCAACTCGGAGCTGCCTTCAACTTACATTATTTACCCAGAGAAGACTTTAGACTAAACAAGTCAACTTCTGGTAGCGACGGAGCGTTTAGCTGATTGTGTACACAAAGGTCTTTATATAAATCTGTGGTCACTAGCTAAATATAGTAATATCTAAATTTAGTGTAAGTTTCAGTATTTATTTTAAAATTTAATAAATCTAAAATATACCATACCAATTCTCAATCGTATCTTAACATATTCAATCAGATAAACCAAATACAAGTTTAGGCTGAACAAAATACGTCCGAGCGTACATATAACAAAGAAATAATTATTTTACAGTTTATAGACCCAAATTTTTAACAATGATGAGATACACTAGTATTCTTACACATTATAAAATACTAGTCTCTGCCCGCGACTTTGTCCGCGTGGAATAGTTACTTTGGGCTAACGCTGACACGCAGCGGAAGCTCTTAAGGGGAAAAAAGACCCCGCTTTTGAAACATACTCCATTGGTGCTCCACTCCTCTTAGTCTTAGCGTGATTATGTAACCTAAAACCTTCCTCGATAAATGAGCTATATGAACCTGAAAGAATTTTTCAAATCGAACCAGTATTTCCTGAGATTTCCCCCAACATCGTCACAAACTCACAAACTTTACCTCTTTATAATAGGTATTATAGGTAAATAATAGATATTATTTAGCAATTGTATCTATATTTCAATGATTGAACACAGCGTTAATATACTATGTTCATATTTTCACATACAGTTATTCTAATTCATTTGAAAAGTTGGTATATATGTACGAAAAACTTAATAATATAATAACCCCCCCCATCTCCCTCCCCCCCCCCCTCCCTCCCCCCCCCCCCCCCCCTCTCCCTTCACCCCCCCCCCCCCCCCCCCCTTTTTCCCCCCCCCATCCCCGAATCCAACCCCCCCCCCCCTCCCCCTCTCCCGGGTGTTCCCCCTCCTCTTCGGTGGTCGCGACCCTCTCGGGTACAGACACCCTACCACCCCGCAAATCTTTGTTTTTTTTTAACAAATATTACAATAATAAAAAAATAACAAGACAATATTAATACGACCTTGTGTGTGAAGAGACGGTTATACCTGTAACAATAAGGAATAAAAACAATTAGTTAAGCAAGTTACATCATCTTGAGCCATAACAATATATCAATGCCCCCGCATTATTGTTACAAGTAAATCAAGGTGGGTGTTAGTTGTATTGTAAAGGCTAGCAGTCACGATTCGTTGCCGATCACGAATATATAAATTTGACATTATACTTTTTATGACATTATAAAAAATTATACGCTTATAAATTCCAATAATTAAGAAGATCATCCGTAAATATGTGATTACAAAGTAACATTCTTAGTAACTTACTAGATTTAAAAAAAATCGAGTGTGAGTTCACGCGCGGTTGAAGTGAAACTTAGTATTCTTAATATTTTTTAAGAGAATGATGAATATACTATGCAGTTTGATGAATACACAATGTTAATAATACACTCTAATAATCTCCTTCTCTTTGTATATATTTCGAGAACATTAGGAATATGCTATCTCACTCTCTCACAGCCTAAAATCTATACATACATTTATAACTATCTCTTTTTTGTTACGCATCTTCGTTAAGTTACGTAAGTTTACATTACGTAAGTTTAACTTCAATAAAAATAACATTTTTTTTCCTAAACATTGTAATCCATGGTCATAGAGAGCAGAGACATATTTTTTATTTTTTTTATGTCATAGGTGATAAACGTGCAGGCGGGTCACCTGATTGTAAGTGATCACCGCCGTCCATATACACTAGCAACACCAGGGGAGTTGCAAGTGCGTTGCCAGCCTGTGGATGGTGATAGGGGAGGGAGGTGGGCTTTCGGCGCTCTCACTGACCGAACGAAACGCAACAACGCATGCAGTGTTACTTCACGTCGGTGTTTCTGTGAGAGGGTGGTAGTACCCCGGGCGAGCCGACCCATTCATATTGAAACCAGTAACAGCTTCAGCGTGGCTCTACCACCTACAATGAATACATAGTACTGGAAACATGTGACAATAATAATAATAAGATTATAGCAAAGCGTATGTAATGGATAATATGGATACATGTTACGTATTATCATTAGTTTTCACACTTAAGCTCCGTCCATACTAGCGTGGCAAAGCTTCAAACACTTGTCACGCTACAATTCAACTCAAAATAACTCAATATTATCGTCCACTAAACTCCTTTGGTGTGCGTAAAAACTGCCGGTCCAGTTATCGTGTTGGGTCTATTGTCACGTAGCCCGTAAGTTCGTAACGTATAACGATAATGCTTCCTGATAGAATCTCCTATACCGTCATTTATTGCGTCCATAGAGACAAATTTCGTATCGATATACACAGGTTTGAGAGTAGCGTTATAAATATCAAGCAAATAATACACTTAGTATATTATTTCTTACAATTGTTCATACCAAATTTCAACGCTATGAAGTTTAATATTCTAAGAACAGTAGTAAAGTAACCTACACACCTACTTTCGTATTGTTTCTAACTTCATATACACCGGAACTCTAAGCCAAAACTTTTATCTCCTTTTACACAGCACCATAGAAGTAGTTTTCCAATTCGTTTTTATTTCATAGCTTTGATTTTTCACAGCAAAATTTTACTGTAATGTCTTATCATATTTATACCTTATATATTTGTCATGGCTACTGAGATACGCAATAAAGCTACATGTGTACGTTCATTCATTCAAGTGTATTATTAAATTAAATAAGGCCGACCACCCAAAAACATCACAATAGGTTTTTTTTTTATGACATTTCAGTTTTACTGTTCGATTAAAGTAGCGTTTAGGAAGATTTTTACTGTTTTCGCGGTTAAGAAATAATATTATAAATCATTTTGTTTGATTAATGGTTAACGGCATTACGCTTGTCTTATGTTGACAGAAAAAACATTAATTATACACCTACGGTCCAAGCGTATGCAGCAGATGTCTTCTAACTGGCCATTAAGGAGAAACAGATTAATAGATAACCATTTATATTAACTTAAAAGCATAGTTCTCGTTAAAATTAACTACAATATAATATTGCATCACGCACTTAATGACTACAAAATTAACCCACAGTTATCTCGTGTATTGTTTAAGCTTTTTGTCTTTAGTGTAATCTTTTAAATTAGTATTATAGTAGTCTTTTATTTTATCGTACAATTGAAGCTGATGAATAGGCTTCTTACAAGCCATTATTGAAATGAAAATTTCTTTAGCTGCTTTGAGCGATTTTTGGTAGGGAAAAACTTATGGGTTCGCGTCACCGATGACGTCGACATGTTCGTGACATATAACGCTTGCACAGGACTAACGACGCGTAATATAGCGGCCTGTGTACATATAATATTTATATTTTGTATAGAGCTTATGCAGTCCATCACATGTTTGATTAATTAATAAACTATATATAATTATTGCTCAGAGTGCCAATATATGTAAAAACCAGACTAACGCTATTAATTTAACATACAAACTATGAAATTTAAAAAAAATCACCCGGTAATTGATTTAAAAATTTAAAAAAGAACACAGTTATTCCATTGTTTTGAGTTTCACTTCTGTCGGCAATCCTTATCACTGCCTCACTCTCTTTATTTTGTATCTTGCTATGCTCATTAGTTTGTTTTAAGTCAAATCTTGCAACCTGAATTGGAGCCAGTTCCTTTGGACCGACGACTTTGCAAATTTTCATGTTTATTCAGTCCTGGCGACTACACACGTATACACGGTGGTATACACGAAAATGAAATAAAAACAAAATCGAGAATTTCGAAATGGTCGCTATACACATAAAAAAATCCGAATAATCTTTTTAGCACATTTGTAAAAACCCTAGTTTTTAAAGATATTTTTAATTGTATACTAGCCTCTGCCCGCGACTTCGTCCGCGTGGAATAGTTACTTTGGGCTACCGCTAACACGCAGTGGTAGCTTTCAAGAGGAGGAAATACCCCAATTTTGAAACATTATTCATTAGTGCTCCGCTCTTATTGGTCTTAGCATGATAATATAGCCTATAACCTTCCTCGATAAAGGAGCTATATAACACTGAAAGAATTTTTCAAATCGGACCAGTAGTTCCTGGGATTACCCCCTACAACGTCACAAACTCACAAACTTTACCTCTTTATAATATTAGTACAGATAATGTAATTATTTTCGTACCGTAATGCATTGACCGGGAATATAATAATTTTGCCATATGTGAAGTATTTACACTCCGCTCCAGTTTTCTCAGATATACTTATTTATATTCACATATATATGGACTTTAATGTGACTAGTGTGATATACTAACTGTTTATTTTAAATTCCATCCGGAAACGTGTGGGCAGGCGACAGACAAAGCTGTGGAATGTCAGCCGAATCCTACCTGAGCACGAGTCACTAAAGTATGACATTTATTAACTTACACTAGCACTCTTACTGCGTAGAACATAAGAACAAAAATCGCTTGCTACTTTTTCAATATTATGATAATAAAAGATAATCAATGAATTTACATGGCAAAGACAAAAAAACTTTCCTTTATGAATTAATACAGCTCTCCCACATTGACAAAAAAATAAGTCGACAGCTTCGAAGAGATAGACATCTATTACATTAAACGCTTTTAAGTGATGGTGAGTTATAAATCGAGGATATATGTGTATAGATTGATGTTTTTTTCTGACAAATAAGGTCACTGGACGTCCTTGCATCCGCCAGAGAACATGGATGCAGAACATATACTTGTTCTCCGATGAAATATTATTAAAAAGAAACAACTGCAATCAATATTACGGACAGAACAAGAATAAAAAGATTCCAAGTTAAAGATTTTAATGTATGTATGTATTATTTGATATTTCTAATTTACTACAATCAAGTTATATAAACAAAACCTAAATTGAATAAATAAGTACGGCAAGGTTTTATTTATACTTGATTAACATTAGCTACGAGTTTTTGGCGGGATTTTAGTCTGCCATGTAGTGGATTTTATATTTTATTCAATAATCTTGTATTATCTGATTATATATTCTGTAAAATTGGCGATGTTTTACGTAATATAGTTCGGTTATTGTGCATAAATGAAGTGAATGGGAAATCATACCACGGAACATGAATTCTGAGATGCCACAAAAATATTCACTAGAAATTTCTAACAAGGTAGCCACCATTTTGTTGGAACATTAACATTGCCATTGAAATAATCACACGACACTTGTAATTCTATTAATTACTCGACAATAGCAGTAATAATCTGGAAGATTGGTTACCAAAAAAAAACATTGACTACACCAATTTGGTGATAGAGCCACGCTGAAGCTACTACTGGTTTCAGCATGAATGGGTCGGCTCGCCCGGGGTAGTACCACCCTCTCACGGAAAACCGACGTGAAGTAACAGTACTTGCATTTTTGCGTTTCGTTCGGTCAGTGAGAGCGCCTGATACACAACTCCCCCTTCTCCCAAAGACAGCTGACAACGCACTTACGACTCTTCTTGTGTTGCAAGTGTCTATGGACGGTGGTGATCACTTTACATCAGGTGACCCACCTGTTCATTTGTCTCTTATGATATAAAAAAAAAATTGGCCATAAATATATTTAGGAAGCGTAAAAAGAGGTAGAATAATGGCAAATACTTTGATACTAGCCACATATGGTATATACCAGTATCATGAACAAAATTTTGAATAGAATTTTACTTACCTATATTTCTTTTTTTTTGCTATCTCCGATTTTATTTGAAATGCTGCAAGTTTTTGTTGTTTTCAGCAAATTTAATAATTTTTTTTTGACAAAACCGTATTATTATAGAATGAAGAGAACTTCATTTGATAAGTGTCAATGATAACATCCGACCACAGCATTGCTCAGGTGTCTAAATTTGTAGCTTTAATTGAAAATGGTACATTACGCCAGTTCAAAAGTCTGGGATTTTTCAAAAGAGTTAAACGATACCACAGATTGAGAAGCATAGAAGACGTAAAGGATAAAAGAGTAACAACAAAGAGGGGCAAGAGATTTATTGCAAGCAGTATTCTCAGAAACTCTACTTCGACTTCTTCCGAGGTACGAAACAAGCTTCAGGAAGTTCGACAAGTGACAGTAAACACCAAAACAAATAACGATTTTCACTTTCTAGTAATAATATAGATTTTAAATTTTTAGTCCCTAAATCATTATTCATTTGGTGACCTATCTCTAGAGAATTGTATTGTTTAATAAAGAAAAGAAATCGCATTACCGCTACGGCGTTATCAAACTTGTTTTTTAAATTAAAAATGTAACAAGAGCAAATAAAAATTACGAACAGGACAATTTAAGTATGAATGGTGTACTGAAGTGACCTTGTAGAAGATGAATGTGTAATATGGACAGGATTTTATGAAATTTACATACATATTAATTGATCAAAATACCTTAACAATCACAAGCACCTAATTTCGCAAAGTTATCGTTAACATTTATTTTATAAACCATGGCTCCTTGATTTCGAGAAAAGTATAGTAATGCAATAAAAATAACAATGTACATGTTTTGGTAACTATACTGGAGGGCCTGACAACGTTTTTAGATCTAGAACATCCGTATGCGAACTGCTGTATTCTTGTTGAAAAGTGTGGTTATAATATATATATATATATTTTTATATCATAGGAGGCAAACGAACAGGTGTATCACCTGATGTAAGTGATCACCACCGTCCATAGACACTTGCAACACCAGGGGAGTCGCAAGTGCGTTGCCAGCCTGTGTAGGGAGGGGAGGAGGAAGGGAAGAGGAAAGTGGAAGGGGAGGGGAGGTGGGTCTCCGGCTCTCTTACTGACCGAACGAAACGCAACAATGCAAGCACTGTTACTTCACGTCGGTTTTCTGTGAGAGGGTGGTACTACCCCGGGCGAGCCGACCCATCTATGCTGAAACCAGAAATAGTTTCAGCGTGGCTCTACCACCTACAAAATATATATAATATATAAATAGTGCAGATGTTTTGAGAACTGTTTAGGTCGACTGTAATAATTTTGTGGAAGCCATTTGATATGATATCAAATGGACTAAATGCACTTTTGTAAGTTCCTAATATAAAGAGAACATCTTTGATAATATTGTCCCTTAACATCATATGTGATGTCGGGTAACTGTTAGTATATATGCGAGACTGTAAAAAAATATTCCATGTAGTATAATAAAGATATATTTGAATATTCTATTAACCCTCAAAGAAAGTGGAGTAGTACAAGCGTTTCAATTCAAATAGAAGTTTTCTTTAAGCGAGTGCCGCCGGCGGAGTCGCTTTACTTTTATGACTGCAACACCCTGCGCCGCGACGCGACGCCGCTTTACGACCACCGCATCCCCTTCCTTCTACCATCTTGTTTGAAAGTAAAACTGTTAAAAGAATACTTCCATCATAAGCGATCTCAATTTTTATACACTTTATTTAATCATTTTTTATATATACGACTTAGATATGAAAGAGCCATACATAATAGTGTCACTGATTAAGAGGTGATAGATTTCACCATGCAAAGTTGTTTATCCATATAGTTACAAAATAAGTATAGTCGATGCGTTCAGGGTTGCCAATTAAAAATCTGTAGGTACACTGTGACTATTTATCCGGGCAGAGCATCGCCTTACAACAACTTCCACATAGAAGTGCGTGTAGAAGTAGATCAATGTCATCGTGCCATTTTATGCGAAAAACTTGGAAGTCAAAGCAATTACTATTTACTAAAATTTCCCCAAAATAATTTAGTAACACAAAAATAATAATAACGATCAAATTATTGTTATTTAAGTAATACATCAATTCTATATAATCGTTCTTATTTATGTAAAGAATTGATGTATCTAATAAAGTGACGATAGTGTTAATGTTCCGGTGGCATTGTAGTCTCGCCTCTCGGGTCTGTCGTAGCGGTACCGAACAATACCGAATAACAATAACGTTCATACAATTGAATGCGTGCAAATTATCTCAGCAAAATCATTACAGGATAAGTTTAGCTACTGGTTGCGCCGCTTTATGTATATTTGAAATTCTCGCAATATGGATTAAATCATGCCACTTTGAAGCCCGACCAATTAATTGCGATCAGGTCACGCCACCTTTCTAGCCTTGCCCAATCACTTTTTCCTGGCACATGCTATTTCGTTTTCTCGACACCCGCCCCCCTATTTTCTATTTCGCCCCCCAGTGTTCTACTGTTTCCCCCTTTTATTTATTTCCACTCCTATCTCCTTGTATTTTTCGCGCCGCACATTGTCGTTGTTTCCTACCCCGCCGCATGCTAACATTTTGAGTTTTTGCATTTTCGAGTGAGAAATAAACGCATCGCTACATACGCGCCGAATAACAATAAAATTATTTCTCTCCCGTTCATACAATTGAATGCGTGCAAATTATCTTAGCAAAATCATTACAGGATAAGTTTAGCGACAATCTTTGAAGCTTTTAATTGAAACCCAGAATTTTAAGTTAATATGTAACCGCTACATTTAATCTAATATATTAAATTTGAACCCTAAGATCACATTTATGTTGTGTTTATATTTATTACTTTCACTCTACGAAATAAAAGCCAGTTTTAAATGACACGATTCAATATAAGTATTTCATACATTACTTTTGTATCAAAGGTTAAAATGATTTTTACGTTAAAGCTATTTATTATTTTTCTCTTTGACATGTAAAGTTCTAAAGATGTCATATGTGTGATATTTGAATTGACAGGTAAAAATATTACCTTTGAAAGATTTGCGTTATAAAAATGAATAAGTTAAAAGCTTATGTTGCGTTGAAAAACAACTTTTTTATTAGATGCTACCTTGTCTAGGATTGTTATAGTATGTGTAAAGATGTTTTACCTCCTGAAAGTCTTATAACCTGTCTGCTACACTTTTGACACGTACTTCAACCGCAATATACGTCGTAAAGTTCGTTATTAAAACCATAAAACCTTTGTTAAGAATTTCTCATTGCGTTATAACATCTCGGTAACGTAGACAAATAAAATGAATTTCAACAGATAAACCCCGCAGCCCCTTTGAAAGCAAAATATTAGTACAAATTAAATGAAGGTTATATTACATTGCATACGTGCGGTCTATTTTAATATACGAGATTTATTTTCCTAAAGTAACGTCTGGATAATTCTTGTTATTTTTAAAAACCAAATACGTTATAAATTGGTAATAGCTAGCGTCCATTTATTTGGAGATTTTGGTACATAATATTTTCAAATTAATATAGTTTACAAAACTAAAATTCTTTTGGAAAACAATATGTATCGATATAAGGATTACGTATATCGGTAGATTCCTTTTTGTCGCCGTTTGTTATGTGTTTAATTAAAACACTTTGACTGCCACATTGGTCACATGTGACCGGCCGCAGTTTCCCTTGTGACGCCACGGTCACGGTGGTGATTTGTGGTGCCCGGAGCGCTAGATCTTTATACAATCGTAAAAATTCATTCGTGGCACCCTAAAAAAACATGTAATTACGGCGTAGCGCTCAGAGTGTTAAGGATCGTATACTTAGAATCAGTCGCAGTGCACTTAAAACTAAACTAATTTTAAAGGAAATTTGTTAACAATATATATTATCGATTTCTTATGTTTTTAGTTAATCTACACTAAAATATATTTTCATTGTGAAGCTGAAATTAATGTAGCGTGGTTTTTAAAACATAACAATAAATGAGTCAAAATCAAAAAGAAAAAATATTCAGTTTAGTTCTCTAGAAGCTTATGAACATCAAAAGTAAGTCAAAGATTAATCGAAAGCTATAATAAGTTACAGAAACGTATATCACAACAAATAACATAAAAAGCTATGTCATTGTACAGGAACAATAAAAAGACTAAAACTGTTATAATAAACATTATTTAAATGACAATATTAAAACATCCTAATGTAAGTTATGTGAAAATCCTCTATGACACACATTGTTACCTGAAAGGGGTTTCATAAAACTGAATTATAGCCATAACCTCAACTCGGTCTCAAGGATTGTCGTAAACCAACGTCTTGGGGGCCAGGACACGTGAACAGTCAACTATTATTAAATTTTATGAAAACCCCTTCAAATACAATGGAAATATGTAAATGAAGGCAACACTAACTTTACTGGACAATATTTAATGCTTTCGAAATTTGCCGGTTTACATTCAATCGATAGGGTAGATGGCCGATATCGTGGATTTTATATCCACTAAAGAAGTAAATATTGCATCGTATCCGAGGATCGGAGTAGGAGCGTGGTCCATCGTTAAATTGGAATTCATGTCGTGATGTTTACATTCACAATATTCTATTCAGCTAAAAGCAAGCAAATAGCATCCCCGAGAGTACTGTTTGTATATAATGTAAATTTTACAGCATTGTTCTACTCTGTTTTGAGAAATAAAAGGATCTTGTTTGTACAGGGTAATCCAATACGGGTATATTTTATGTTTTAAATACAAACCGATGCTTGTTAGTGGACTTCGACCTTTGAAAATAAGCACCTGTTTGTAAAACCCTTTCAATGGAAACCGTATAGAAATTTGATACCGTGATGTTATTATGATCGGTTTGTCGGCATTCGGTTTTAACTGTCTATCGAATTCAAACGTCCTGTGACTTTTCTTATCAGTCATCACATTGTGTGGTTAGTAATTTCTTTTATTAGGTTTTTAATTGCTTGTATGCGTTCCTCATATACTTTTGGTATACGCTTAATGAGTAATATTATTATTATTATTACTGTTAGGTATATTCAGTATTTGCCGTGTTTATCCCGAAAAAATCCTCCAACACCTTTTATGCATTTTGAAGCAATAACATAACCACTTTAAGATTACATTGTTTCAGGTAAAAGTAAAAGGAAGGTAGGTGCTTAATGTATTAGCATTGATTAAAAAAAAGTGTGTGTGTGTATTTATGTACACGCGCTAGAAGTTATACTTCTTTGGCGTAACAAGATAAAAATCTTTTCAAAAATTTTATCTTTCACCTTATTCTACGTTTGTAGAAAAAACGACACTAACAATAGAAAAAAGGTATTTAATACATTGAAAGTTTTAATACAAAGAAATACAAAGAAACAAAATGTTGACTATAGCTAACTTCAGGGTGTCGGTTTTTCGTGACGGTGTGCGCGCGCATCGTAAAAATCTACTCTCATCATTTTTCCCAAACGTGGCAAAAGAAGTATAACTTCAAAAATAAACGCTAAATTAGACTTATTTATCATCCTGGATACAATTTATTTATTTATGATATTTATCTTACAAAGTTACTTTTGATACTGTATAGCTTTTTAATTATGTAAATGTATTGAATGAATTCTCTATATCCACTAGGGTGGGCCAAAAAAAACTTTTAATTTTTTTTTTTAGCTACCACGAAATTATCGTCCAAGATGACGAAAAAAAATTCTGGTAGAATTTGAGCTCTTAATATTAATTTTCAGAGGTATCACATCGTGATTTTCGATTTCCCATTTAAATTACACGGGATTTTTTTTCGAATTTTGATGTATCTCAACGAGTTACTCTGTGGTAAAAGTAAATACATAATTTTGTAGGAAATTGAACGGCCTACAAAAAAGGTCTGATATAACTTTTCGCTAAGTCAACTCGGTTAAAAGTTATTCGCAGTTAAAGTTCAACCTAAAATAATATATGATGACTTTCACAATCTTTTATAGTTTTTTTACAAAAAAATGCCTTAAAGACATAAAACAATATATTGTTCGTGATTTTTATCATTTTTACTTCCCAAATTTATTGAGAAAAACTTATGTTATGTAGCACGATTAGAATGAAAGCGTTGAAAACTGATTTCAATGTAGTCGGAAGTACTGTAAATATTTTTGATGTGATTATGTCTATTATTTTTTAATTTGTTATCAGAAATCAAGTTTTACCGCTAAAATCACTGTAGATGGTGATTCAAGCGCCACCTTTTCTGCATTATTTACATGTAAATACTGCCTTAAGCGCCGTTCATCATCACGTTTGTTTACCGTGCAAAATCTTGTGTAATTTGTTTTCTTTTTAATTTTCTTCTTCGAGTACGCAGAAGTTTATTGTTTTAGTTTTTCAAATTCAACCCTTCAATTATTGTAAATTTACGCTATTATTTAAAAATGATAAAAATCACGAACAATATGTTGTTTTATGTCTTTAAGGCATTTTTTTGTAAAAAAACTATAAAAGATTGTGAAAGTCATCATATATTATTTTAGGTTGAACTTTAACTGCGAATAACTTTTAACCGAGTTGACTTAGCGAAAAATTATATCAGACCTTTTTTGTAGGCCGTTCAATTTCCTACAAAATTATGTATTTACTTTTACCACAGAATAACTCGTTGAGATACATCAAAATTCGAAAAAATAAAAATCCCGTGTAATTTAAATGGGAAATCGAAAATCACGATGTGACACCTCTGAAAATTAATATTAAGAGCTCAAACTTTACCAGAATTTTTTTTTCGTCATCTTGGACGATAACTTCGTGGTAGCTAAAAAAAATGAAAAGTTTTTTTTGGCCCACCCTAATATCCACTATAACTTTAAAATTATATAGATATTATGAATTATTACAAGTGTAGGCGAATTAATCGCAGTAAATATAGATAACCGATTTGGAACTATTTTCTATTCTAAATATCTTATTTTCATTGTACATGTATCAATAAAAACGTGTGGATAAGAATTGCCTGAGAAGCAATGTCACGTCGCCGAAGGAATGACACGTCCCTTTCACCCCTCAAAACAATGCGTCAGCATAAAACGTACTATTCTTATGTCACGTCCGCTAAGAGGATTAGCTGTGTCTCACTGATCTACCTCAATGCATACAGAAACAATATGACAACTTACTTAAGACAACAGAGAACGTTATACACTTATTCAATAAACTTCTGAATCTAAAATATCACTAACAAGGTTCACCTTCAGCACGTAACACAACTTTTACTCCTACTTTTTAGATTTTTGTAAAAAAAAGTTGTTGCAGGTATCTAGGAATTAGTAAGAAAATACATTTTAATCAATTTTTAAAATGTCTGTATGTTTGTATGAACACGAATCACTGCTGAAATACTGCGTTCATGATAGATAAAAACTCTACAAGAAAATCACAAAACATATCTTCAAGCAACATTTAGTCTTTGTTTCATTCAAATCGGTTCGGTCTATCAAAAGTTATTGTACTTCTAATGAGGACGCGACTTAAGTATAAGAGAAAAGTAGATAAGTAAAGGACTTAATACATTCAGATGATTTTATTAATCGCTGTTTTTTTTTACATAAGGTTTCACGCGGACGAAGTCACGGGCACAGCTAGTTTGCAATAGACAACGTCTCGCAAAAATACTATTAACAATTTCGCTAATAATTAAATTATTATATACAGTACGAGAATAATAAAAATAAAATGAGATTAGTATACCATTTAAAACTCGCCAATATAGATATTATTTTACTTATAAATAAAGTAAGTAATTTATATTCTTAAAGTATTTTAAGACATACGTGAAACACTACAGAATATTACATATAATTAACTATTTTCGTATTATATAGCTTTACTGTCGTAAACTACGGATTGGCTACAATCTAATCCAATATTAAATAATGATACGACCGAAGATGTTAAACTAAGCGTTCATAAGAGACTGGATCTCAAGTGTCGCCGTCGGAACATATCGCTATTTACTTTGCACGCAGTATTTTAAACTTGAGGTTAGCCAAGCAAATAGCAGAAAAACCAGCTATCCATAGCTACAGTACGATTTTATT
The DNA here is from genome assembly GCA_036509395.1 of Antheraea yamamai. NCBI lineage: Eukaryota > Metazoa > Arthropoda > Insecta > Lepidoptera > Saturniidae > Antheraea > Antheraea yamamai. The sequence goes on along the minus strand of AP028428.1, from coordinate 14,151,393 downwards.
TTCTTTACCAGAAACATAATAATATAATGGCTCAGTGATAATGTGTGCGACCCACTTAGAAACTGTCGTCAAGTCGCTCAATCCCTCGTAAAGCACCAAGTATTCTAACAGTTGGGATAAAGTGTCAGCTAGTTTCTCTAGGCTTAGCGTGTCATATATCAACACTTACCATCAGGTAAGATTGTAAGCAAAGACTGAACTTATAAAGTACAAACCACAGGCTCATTTTAAAATTAAATCGGAATAGGGATAATATCACTTCATTTTGATTTCTGAACAATTAATTTAAATTAAGTGCATACTTATGGCTGTTCTTAACAATCCTCGTTGAAAAATGTGTATTGTAGTAGGTAACAATAATAATATTCTGAAACAATAGTTTGTTTTTATAAATAACCTGTCTGAGTTTATTGACATATTTATAGTAATTTATAGCAATGTATTTTTTTTATGTATACTATTATCACTGCTACATGGAGATATATTATAGCATATAGACTTGTTTAATAAATTATCGTCGTACATTTATTCGTCGATGTAAACTAACCCATTACTATGACAATAGCGAGTGAGTTTTGAACTACGTAGGCGTTTACGGCTGATATTGGCCTACGTTTATTTCTCATCGTGGATTAATAGTTTCGAGAACGATCTATCTGTCAAAGTTATAGCTATTTGTAATTTATATTACAATACATAGTTTGTTAAAAATGTATGAGTACGAAAAAAAGTTAGGGTCCGTTTGTTAAAATAATCTATTATGAAACGCAGATAATGTTCATTGTTTTCTCTTTGTGTTACTAACATTATTATTAGCGTATTTATACATTTACGTTGATAACATATAAGAAACGATTAAACATATTGAAAGAATCCATGCGGTATCCAAATGAATACACTTGTACCGTAGCGTGTTTACAGTAAAATTCTCGAAGTTCGCGATTGCGCGGCGCGACGGCGCCTAAGGCCGCGGTAGGCGCCGTGAATTCTCTTTGCGCCCACGCGACGCGCGGCCGCTTATCGGCCTGTTCTCACATAGAAATTTACACGTGCTCCGAGTAGCGGCTCGTAATAACGCAGTCGCATTTATCGGGCAGCGTGGCAGCTGCGGCCCGTCCCGTCCCGCGGCTGATATGCAGCGCCGCGTATGAATACCCGACAACACCCTAGAGACGTGGGCGAGCGGCCGCAACCGTCGCATTTTATAACCTTTTTATTCCATTGTCACTCTGCCGGTGCGGTGTATTCGAGGGAAAAATAAATTTTATTCTTTATCTAAATGTCAAATCGTTTGGTTTCGATCGAATCAGTTTCCAAATAGTTTTAATAAATCTCCTTTTACGGCAGTCGGGGCGAACCACGGTCGATATGGGAACGCATTACGGATACACGCAGCGTTATCGTGTTGTGTTATGTTATGACCGCTGTGTCTGTTCACAGCAACAATAGGTTTAATTGAAAGAGTGTCAATAAATTTGTCGGCCGCTGTATATCGGTCCTGGTGCGACGTAGGTGGTCCGATAGTCCCTAAGCGCTGCGACACATCCTTTAGGACAAGGCCCTCGTTCGAAGGGACGACATGTTTGTTTTTATCTACCGCCGACCTTGTCTTCATTATAATATATCTTCCAAATAGTTTAGAAGATCACGAAGCTATCTTGTTTTACTTGATAATATGCCAGATTTTACGATGCAATAAACAAAATAACAATACCCTTGAAGGCAATAATATTTTATGTCTTTTCTCTGGTACTTTTTCCAAATTTGTACCAATCCTGATGTTATAAACGTGTTTAACAATCAATCAAGGAATTTTTTACACCCATTTCCTTAATAAAACCCCGCTTTATTTAATCCCGACACCTTTACATCACGCTTCAAACGATATAGGCGGACAAGCCGTCAATTACGATTTAAGGAGAAGCGGGTAGCATAAAACAAAAGTGAGGATATACCGAGATTGATCGAATAATTCGATGAACATTTTCACCGCCGCGTCACTTTAAAGGCACAATCGTACAATTTAGGATATGTTTTCTCACGGTACAGCTCCGCCTACGCCCACGGCCTGTTTCTACGAATACATTTCGGACCAAGGAGTGGAACTCTGTGTCCATAATTTAGATGTAACTTGGACACACCTATTACCGCTCCCTTTGGATATGTCGTAAGATCAATAATAATTATTTTTATTTATATCTATATTGATGTATCTTATGTTATTTCAGGCAAACAGTTTTTATAAAATAACAAAATTACATTTATATGTACTTACTGTATTTACCTAATAAAATAATTCTAAAGAGTTTCTAGGAAATAAATTTAGTAAAATTGTGTTTAAATTTAAATGTTTTAAGAATTAAATTAATATTTCCGAAGATATTTTATTACTCGATATATAATTTAAATAATATATTTATTTCTTAATATCATTAAAAAAAAAACAATTTAATTACGAACAAATCAACAAAAAAAAACTTTTCTTTGTAAACTCATATAAGCGTTTACAATTCAGTAAAATAATATTGTACTTACGATAATGGGTTCAAACATTATTGTTTGAGCGCACTAATGTATCTACGCCTTATCCGGATTTAAAATCCATTCCAAGCTCCACGGTTTTACAACTGCAGTCCAGCTTTGGACTCAACAATTCACACCCGATAATCATCTTGGAAATGAACGCCGCATGGTGGATCACCGTGAAATCACGTCAAAACATACCTACACATATTTGTATAATATATGAAACTATGGAAAGCACTTATGTTGGACTGTTTACATAAAAATACAATAGTAACCGTTTTTAGCGAGTTGTATTATGTAAATTGGACTTCTCTACGACGCAGCTATGTTTTATTCTGTGCTTTTCTTTTATTAGTTATGCAATTTGACTATTTGAATGCGTAAAGACTTTATTATTTCAGAATGCTGTATAACGTTATGAAGTTCTGATTCTGGCAACTTAATAACGAAGATATTATGTTTATAATATTTATAAACTAGCGGGCCTGGCAGACGTTGTCCCGCCCTGATAATAAAAAATCCTAGACAAATTATATACCAAAACGTTCCTCGTGAATCACTTTATCCACTGGTGAAAACCGCATAAAGATCCGTTCAGTAGTTTTTGAGTTTATCGCGAACAGACAGACAGACAGACGCGGTAGGGGACTTTGTTTTATACTATGTAATGATAATAAATAAATGTTTTTTAAAGGTTAACCTGTAGTTAAAGATAATAATCATATCATAATACTAGTGTTTGAATACCACAATGCTTGGTAAAAGCCTTACCCAAGACTTTAACGATCTACGATTTAATAGCAATTTCAAATGCCAAGAAACCAACATGTTTGTTATATTCTGATATAGTATCCACATCAAAATATTTTCTATGGATTTCTATTCTGTGAAGCTGTTAAGACCTTGCTAGGTCAATAGCGTAAACAGTTCGATAAAAAAGACAGAAATACCGTATCACCATGGTCTCTTCACGATGTGTGTCTTCATAGAAATGTCTGACTCATCTACAAGAATTCAAACCTATGTTGATTGACGCGGTATTCGAACATGCTATCTAGTAAACCATCGTCGCGTCGTTTACATTATTGCAATTATATGATGGTAAAAAAGACGGGGCCATGGTGCCCATAAAAACAGCGTTATTACACTAATATATTTTTTTAATAGTAGGTAAAACGTTAATAAAGTCAACACGTCGGTCTTAAGTCTCATTTCTAAATCAATGAAGGTTCGTGAACTAGCAGTTCAACTCTATGACAGAAAATATTCGCTTGCAGTCAAAACTAACTTTAGGTATACGTCAATTTTGTGGAATTCGTATCAAACCCACAATTTATATCGTTTACCAAAATGGTGTATAATATTATGCCTATAAAAATTACGGTGTGTGCCTTTTCACTATGAAAAGCAAATACAATACATAATCACTGTATAAAATTAACGGATTCATGTAATCATATAATCATCATCAATAAGGAATCTTTTATGAAAAAAAATGTAATAACATATTCTTTGGTCCAAGTAAAAATGAATTTGTGATTATTAAGATATATTTCACATATATCTTGTTTCGGACAATAACTTATCCGTCTTAGAGCTAGCCGCACAATGATTACTTGCCGTATTCACACAAAGCTACTAAGATGGAGATAATACGTAACCCAAAGCTATATATAATGGGATTGTTGTTGCTAATAAATAAAAATTACCTTTTATAACGGCTCTCACACGTCGCACTGTTTCTAGATTTGTAGGGATAGGATCTATCAGCAGTTTCAATGGGGAAGAAATATCACCTTTGCTGAATAGCAACGCTGCCCAACCTTTTGTGGCTCCGAAGCAACCTCGCATCACTGACCTACTCTCAGCGAACACATATCCACCGCCCGTTGAATTAAATGTTCTCGTTTTAAAACGTAATACATCACTGAAAGAACCCTTCAAAATTTTCCTAATAAAAACTTTAAACACATTGCTCTTAATTTTGCCACGTCTATGTCTGTGTTCACTGGAAATTTTCCCGGTAAATATATACTGTGAATCGTGCACAATCCGTTTCAACGTATCATTGTTTCTAAATGTATTGTTATGATAACACCTCTGTGGGAAATTGTCGTTAATTTTTATAACTGTGTTCCGTTTTGTAACTTTTCCTTTTAGAATAAAATCAGCGTTTGTTGTGAAAATTAATATCAACACTACAACCGGTATTGGTTTTATCATTTTGATCTCATATAAAATATTTTTAGTAACACTTTTAAATACATATTAGAAACACTATTTTATTTTATGTAAAAGATATAGGATAATGTTATCGATAGTACTAGGTGTTAGGTTGACATTTAAAGAGGAGTGGTAGATGCGCGCGCGACGTATGCCGTACAAACTTCAACTGGAGGCCTTATCCGATCCAATGCAACTTGCAACCTGTTGTACCTTAATCCTTAAACTTACTGAAGCTGAACTATTTAAAACAAATACGATTTAAATGAATGTTATAAATTTCGCAATCGCTTATAATGTTCAATCTCATATTAAACGTATACTCCAATTCTTTTTAGAGTTATAATGAAAAATATTGAGGCAATGAATCATAATGTTAAATATTATATTTTTGGCTTAATTATAATTATATTAAGGCATGCCCATGTAAAACTTGTTAAAAAATTATCAATACTAATGTTTAGTATCAATAAATTGATAATTTATGTGTGAATATAATAATTTGATATTATCAAGTCATAACTTGGCGTAATGAGGGATAATAGAAGTAGCAACCGGTTTTACATACATCGAGCTCAGGTTACTCGTTTTACAATTTTATACGAAGGTGAGAATTCATTTCGTCCAAGTTCACGAGTGAAAACGTGTATAAGTCCTTGAGTATCCATAAATTTGAGTACATCTACATATTATAATTCCAGTCGTAATTTTGATGTTTCATATTTATGGTTTAATTAATAATAATATATTCATACTTTACAGAATTTAACAAAAGTCCAAATAGATTATATCCATTTCATCCTTATATAAATTTTACACTGAAAACTTTGGAACGTAGTTAACTTGTTTACGCAATTTATAGAACTTTCACTGGAGATTAATTGGCTTCGTTTTTAAACTCTATCATTCTAATACACCTTATAGAATAGATATACCAAATGAATCAAATATATGCGGGGTGGTAGGATGTCTGTACCCGACTGGATCGCGACCACCGTACACCAGGTGGAACACCCGCTATAGTGGCACGTTTGGGCGTGTCGCGTTCCGGGATCAGCCGGTGTATATCCAGCAACCGGGGGGGCTGTCTCTGACTGGGTCGCTTTCAGGCCGGCATGACAGCGGCGACCGGCGATGGATAGTATGTCTTTCGGTGGTCGCCATTGTTTTTGGATTGTACTGTGCTTACCATCAGCCACAGTACAGTCACTTTGCCGAGCTACAATAAAAATATATATACTACACTAACGGTACCTATGGCTTCGGACGCGTTTATTATTACTTGCTGATATTACCATTCGTTGTAATAAATGGCTATGTTATAGGAAAGTATATAGTATGGAATTATTCTCCCTATTCAAATATCTGAACATGCCGAGTTTTATGGCGATCAATTAAACGCTATGGAAACAGATGCACTGCAGTATCATAGTCATAACAAAATGGATAGCATAAAAGTCTTTGGAGTTGGAGTTTGTTGATTTCACATATAGACTACATGGACTACACGGGACAACTATTGCAGCTGTTATCGGTCCTTTTTCATATTGTACAAATTTTTTGGTTACAATAGATAAATGGATATTAATTTGAAGGTTGTAGAGTCACGCTGTAGCTATTACTGGTTTCAGCATGAATGGGTGGATTCGCCCGGGGTAGTACCACCCGACTCACAGAAAACCGACGTGAAGTAACAGTGCTTGCATTGTTGCGTTTCGTTCGATCATTGAGAGAGCCGGAGGCCAATCTCCCCTTCCCTCTCCACTCTTCTCCCCACTCCCCCTACTCCTTCCCCTTAACACAGGCTGGCAACCCACTTGCAACGCCCCTGGTGTTGCTAGTGTCTATGGACGTCGGTGATCACTTAACATCAGGTGACCCGTCTGTTCGTTAGCCTCCTATGATATACAAAAAAAACTTAAATACGTTTTATTTCTTTGATTTCAAAGGTAGAACTTCTAGATTTTATAGGTGTACAAGTTGAATTAATCTCTTTAAAAGTTACATAAGTACATATAAGCATTCGAAACTTATATAAAGTTTGGACAAAAAAATTGAAATTATTAGACACGTAAATCTCGTAAAGTTAGAATAAAATATCGAAAGTAATTAAACACATTAAAAGGAAGAGGAACTAATTACGTGTTACTTATTTTTATTATTTTTACCGTATTTCCATTCGACAATCTCTGTCATGATTAAATGTAGAAATATGATATATTAATATTTATTCCCAAGGAGCTTTGTCTGGTTTTTCTAGTAACCTTTGGTCATACAGTAACTCATTTTTTTTTATGTCAAGCAAACGGACAGGTGGGTCACCTGATGTTAAGTGATCACCACTGTCGATAGACACTAACAACATCAGGGGAGTCGAAAGTGCGTTGCCAGCCTGTGTATGGGGGAAAGGGAGGGAGAGGGAGAGGAGAGGTGGGCCTCCGGCGCTCTCACTGACCGAACGAAACGCAACAATGTAAACACTGTTACTTCACGTCGGTAGTACTCCGGGCGAGAGCCATTCATTCTGAAACCAGTAGTAGCTTCAGCGTGGCTCTACCACATTTTAAAATATGAATGTCAATACAACAAAAAATATTTAATATTGATTTTGTGATAATATAATATTGCATAAAAAATAACCTTAACAAAGGAGCGTGTAAGGAAAAATAAATAGATTTACAAATGGAAAATTGTTTAGTAATCAAAATTATCTAGTACTTAGCTATTATTTTTTAACATTTGTATATTTAGAGAATATGTATGTATAAACAATTTTTATAGATTATTACATTTATATAAACACCTTTTTTTTAAATTATATTAACCCCAATGGCATACAAAAAAACTATCTACGTGAACGTCACTTCAAACTTGAATTCTCGTACGATTAAATATGCGGTTTTACATATCGCATAAATCAAAAGAAAAAAAAAACAACTTTCTTGATAATTGTATAACACAGCTCCACTAAATTTATTCACCTCGTATAATCCCCTATATTCACGTAGTTATAAATATCAATTATGTTACGTAGGCAGTGTGGGACAATCCACCAGAGCGTAGTGCATATTATGCACGTGGCACAGTGTGGGCGAACAAGTAGTCCGATACCTATCTCGTGGCTCGAGTTCAACAGAAACTTGACAACAATTTAGAATCTATAACACGGATCGAATTCCCATATTTTATATACCCATCCGCGTTAAGTTATTTCCGATCGTCCATAAATAAAGAATACAAAAGTCTGAATATAACTGCTCGAGTTTAATACAATATTCGTTATTTTTCAAATTTGTAATAAAAATAATATGAAAATTATATCTGTATTTCTTGATAGTGATCAGTTTTACGATTGTAATTCCAACCTACGCGACGTCATCACAATTTATTTTGTCACTAGATATTTTCCGTTGCACATTGGCTTAATTATTTTGAGCTAGATAACAATAGGAACCCCAGATAGAATTTATCACATATCATTGGAATGTGGCCGGAAGACATCACTGAGAAATCATGTTGTGGGGTGCCTTGTTCACAATGCCCAAACATCAAGGCGTTGTTCATGCTACATTGCCAAAATCTTAAAGTGCGAATGGACCTCTAGATATACAGTTTGGATGTCAGATATTTTAGAACAAATATGTGAAAACAACTAAGCCGACCTAAAGCCGAAATTCCAGAAATCAAAATTCAATGTAATCAATTTTGTTACTTAACCAATATGAATATTAAATTTCACTAACTTAATTATATTACCTTATCTTCTTATACCAGGTGAATGTTTAGACAGCAGCAATATTTATGGAAGACACTCCGCACTCGATTCTCGTTCTAAATCAATTAAAAAAATAGGTGCTTAATATTTGACCTAATTATCTAAAAACATACAAAAATTATACATAATCCTCTAAGCGTCTATGTTAAAGCTGAGTGTCAATGACCGTCGGGTGAAGTGAAAGTGACGCCTACCAACTAAAAAAAGTTAATTTTTCAAAGTTTGAACAAACAAAAGGGTTTATTGTCAGTTTTATTAAAGTTATTAACTCCGGGTCGCCGCCTGCAGGTTTTATCACCGGGCATTCAACCTACGTTTATTTAAGTTATTATCCATACTTTTGAAATTCTTAGAACAAACTTTACCTAAGGTTCTCTTTGTTGTCTATTAGTATTTGTTTTGATATTATTATTTTATGTGTTAAATGTGACTATAAAGTGTCATATTCTAGAATACTGTGAGTGTCTAACCTTTCACCTGGTATAAATCAACTGATAAAGGTCTGCCGTTATGTGCGCATCACGTAAAGATTTATAAACAGATTTCGATTTTTTTTCAGTTTTATTTCTTTAATATTTGGTCCAAACCTCAAAAGTATCTCACGATATCTTCATTCAGTATACAGTTATTAAAGTTTTAAGAAGCTAAGATTTTTATAAGTACGAAGGAGGGAAAAGTAAACGGGTATCATTGTGTACCAGTATAAAGAAATTTTGTAAGCAAAGTATATTTTGGCTTTCAATTTTCTTTGTTTTTTTTTCTGTCATACTACGTATAATTACATATAAGTCACGGCTTAAATACTAATGAAACATGGCAAATACAACATAAGGCAAATATAATGAATTAATCGTTAAAAACCAGGAAAATTTTAACGAAGGTAACAATAGAAGATGCTCCGAAAATAATTGGCAAAGATGCAAAACAGAAATTCCAGAGCACATTTTTACGATAACCATCATTTAAATTGAACGTATTGTCTAAATTACATTCGTTATCGTCAATTTGGTCTATAGTACCCGACGACGAATAGTATTATTAGGACGGAGTCGTAAAAGGCGCGAAGGCATTGTCCTTAGGAGATACTATAATGTGTCTTGTTTTGCATTAGAATTACGATCTCTGTCAGTATTCAATTCCGAGTATCTGTTACAATACTACGATAATTAAATGCGCCACAAAGCACAGCCGCAAGTCTTTGACGTAGAAATCTTAAACCATCTTACAGTAATCTCCATTAAAGATAGTCACTGAAAGAACTCAACGAAAAAAACATTTCTTATACTTTTTCAACACAAGAGGCACTTTTGTGGTGTGAATAACAACAGTAAATAAGATTTGCTATTTTTAAAGAAAGGTTTCTGTGATAATATTTTCTAAAAACAAATACTATTTTATTAATTAGTAGTTTGAGCCTTAATATTGAGCCGAGGGGTAACGAGTTAGATCATGAATATTTTTGTGTGAAAATCATAATTCTTAATCGCGTGTAGTTATTATATAATTTATGTCTTTTCATATATAATTATTATTAAAATAACAATAATATATCAAAATATATTTCATATATATTTATAGCTGTACACAATTGTACTTTTTTCCATAAACTCATTAGAAGAAAAATCTTGAACACTCTTTTGAAAAATTAACATAAATTATATAGCATATCAGTTCATTAATTCGATTCATAATATATATTTATTTTATACTAGCTGACCCGTGCAACTTCGTCTGCACCAAATCGGTTATCACTGGTGCCAATTGTATTTTTAAACGCGAAAAATTTTAATATAACTAAAACCTTATTGCAGCCACACCATCGGTTTCCAATTGTGAATCCAAACTATCAAGAGACTCAATCAAACATATACCCACATGGTATGAGAGAAATCTTTTAAAATAAGCCTACAACCCGTTCGTAGCAACCAACATATATTGGTGGTAATGTGAAAAAAAGCTTTAAAGGTCTATGGACCCCCCAGTTTCTAACGAAGTTCCTTTCCCTTTTTTGTAGACGTTTACTATACAGTCAGTAGAGTTTACATTATAAAATATCAAGTTGATAGAGTTAAATTGTAAATTAAACGATAAAATGTATTCATAAAACAAAATAATGATAAATGAAACACTGAATAATATCATAACTATTTTCAACTTGTATTAAAACTTTTTCACACTCCATTGTATTGAAGAAAAATATAAATATTAAAAAGATATGAGCACGACGCGTCAAATGTCACTTGTCTGTAACTATTTGTCTAAGAGCTAGCAACGGTTTCGAAAAAGAAAATAAACCAGTTTTTATATATCTTTATGTTCTTCCGAACAGAGTGCGAGCTACCTGGCTGCCGGTAAACGTTGCGTTTACTAGTGCATATCGCACCTTTACAGGCAAAAATATTGATTTTTATATAATTTTTGAATGTTTTGTTTTTTACTAACTTTGAAACGCTACTAAAACATGAAATTATCGTTGCCAGACATTTTTGTTATTAACAATAATGTGCCCGATGCTATTTTTTTTGTAAATAAAATAAAGTATGTCCAAACCATGTTAAGATAGCTGTAATTTTAATATTATTATTTATTTTTTAATGAAGGCTTAGTCGCCTTCTCGGCTATATCGCCTAAGTGACATACAACTATATAACAATAAGAATGACAATAAACTTAACAATAGCTTATAATAATTTTGTACAATTCTTTAGCATCTTTCGAAGTGGGGTCAGACAATAACGAATTGTACAAACCAGTATGGAACGAACCAGAAGCATTAAGCCGAGATCTAATATCTTCGTTTCGAACACATTCTGCACCACCATCATCGATGAGTTCACAACTCTAGCAGAGTGGTGATAGTACTTTACGCATCAGGTAGGCGAACTTCTTACATGGGATGTGTTCTGAGTGTGATCTTATTTCTGTGATTGCTTCCCGACTGCAAATCGTACTGTCATCAATCCATGGTGACCTTAAGGGGCGTGGCTGAATCGTTCTGTGTCATATTCGTTTTGTTTTAGAACGCTCATCAAAGTATTCCTTCCAATGCGAGTAACAGCTATTTTTAAATACTGAGCATACATCCAAGTAAGTTGGTAAAATATTAATAGGAGCACCTTCGGAGGATCCTTCGCTAGCTAAAAGATCAGCTCTTTAATTCCCAGGTATACCTATATGACAAGAGATCCATTGTAAAACAATTACTTTGTTTTTTGCTTTGAAATCTAGTAATTGCTTCAAAATAGTGTTTGTAGGCTATCGGTATTCCTCGAAAATTCGAGGTACATCGCGCTACGTGTTGAAGAACACTTTTTGAATCGGATAAAATAACAATCTTAATGGACTCAGTTGATTGTGCAAATAATAAGGCCTCTGCAATTGCTATTAATTCAGTGTGCATAATTGTAATATTTTCATCAATTTGAAAATTCATAAAAGTTTTGGAATTTGACTCAAAAAATGTGGCTCCTAAATAATTACCAGGTTTAGATCCGTCAGTGTATATTTTAACAAAATTTTGATAATGTTTATTTATATATTGAAAACAAATATCTTTTATTTTAATAACATCATATTGACGCTTTGGCTTCCAAATACCATCTACATTTATTTTAATTATATTGTGCAAATCAATGTTATCGACCCAGGTGTGTAAAGTGAACATTTCATGATTTATACTTGTTTGACTTGGAGTATTTTTATATTGAGAAAAAATAGTGTTTTTTTTCTTTTACGCCAATAGAGTGATTGGAAAGAGGTGGACAGTTCTTCTGATACATTAATTAGTTCGTTCTTTTCGAATGACTTAAATTTAAATAGAATTTTGCCAACTTAATATTGTCTCCTAAGATGTAACGGACATATGCTCAATTCGCTTTCCATAACATGGATTGAAACCATAAACATAATATTTTAATGAAACCCCCGATAACTCTCATGGCCTGAGAGCCATGGCCTCTTGTACTAAGGTGTCGCAAAAAAGTCTAGTTACATTAACTACAACTTTTTGTCTTTCGTTATCCTGGAGAACCCTTTGCGTTTTATGGGACAAAAATTATCCTAAATGTAACCTTGGAATATTAGTTATTATTGTGTCAAGTTTCGTTAAAATCGGTTCAGTACTTTCAGCGTGATGCGTGTTCACAGGGACAGAAAGACAGACAGACAGACAGACAGACAGACAGACAGACAGACAAAAATTGTAAAAAGATTATTTTTGGCTTCTATATCGATAACAAAAACTACTCCGATCAAAATTTTCAAAAAATATTTAATGTACATTCTTCCAACATTGCTGGCTCTTGTACTAAGGTGTCGCAAAAAAGTCTAGTTACATTAACTACAACTTTTTGTCTTTCGTTATCCTGGAGAACCCTTTGCGTTTTATGGGACAAAAAGTATCCTAAATGTAACCTTGGAATATTAGTTATTATTGTGTCAAGTTTCGTTAAAATCGGTTCAGTACTTTCAGCGTGATGCGTGTTCACAGGGACAGAAAGACAGACAGACAGACAGACAGACAGACAAAAATTGTAAAAAGATTATTTTTGGCTTCTATATCGATAACAAAAACTACTCCGATCAAAATTTTCAAAAAATATTTAATGTACAGATTTGACCTTGCTACAGTTTTATTATAGTATAAATTATTTAGCAAACCAACATTACACATACATAAAATCACATATAGTTAAGTACAACATAAAATTACAGTGTAATTCATTACGAGCACAGGGATGCATGACATTAGTATATAACAAACAAATTTTAATTAGGTACTATACAGACAGGATCAATGTATCGTGTAAAAGTAGAACTGTAAAAGTATGTGTATCATATTTCATATTTAAGCAAGGCTTGCTTGTGTGATCCGAATGCATAAAAAAATATGTCGATGCTGTTAACTGTCCGTGATATTTCATTCATCATATACTCGTACATATATATATTGTATATGATCATATATTATATATCATATATTCATACATAGTACATAATTATTGTATTACACAATTTGAAAGTTCCCCGCTTCTCTTATTTTGAAACATCTCCTCGATACTTTGAAATTGATGATCAGGGAATATCTTCAAGCTAGACAAAAGCTCAGGTTGTCTTAGGCGATATTTGAGGAAGCTAAATTAACGAAAAGGCTCCGACAAAGCGCACGTCTTTTCCACGGATCTACTTACACTTGGGCGAAGCATCGGAATGCAATTCGGGCATAACTGAAGCGGACAGCGGTCGATAATTGCATTTTGTGGTCGCAGCACGCTCTACTTAGCTGCGGATCTCACCGATTGCAGGTATCGCAAACAAAGTTCACGTTCTCTTAAAGAAGAATTTACCAAATAAATGGTGTTTAAGGGCTGCTTGGTAATAGTATCACGTTATCTAGTCAGCTTTGAAAGCTATAAATTCTATTGGATTTTTACTCTTAGAATTTAAAACCGCTTTTAAATTGATTGGCAAATATTTACTTTACTATATTTTTTCTTATATATTAAAATATAAACTACATGGTAGTTTTAATTTAAAAAAAAGAAAATAAATTCAGAGGATTATCGTGGATATAGATGAGCTTACAAGTATAGGTGGAAATAACAGAATGCGTTCCAGACATAACTGAGGCGAACGGCGGTCGATAATTGCATTTTGTGGTCGCAGCACGCTCCACTTGACTGTGAACATGACCGATTGAACGGAACGCAAATAATCTCGTGTTTTCTTCAAGAATTCTATTTTCGGTACACGGAATATATGACCAAGCATATATTATGATGCCTTACTTTAGAGTACTGACGAAATATGCTTTTCACTTTTGTTTATTTATCTGTACTAGTGGTCGCCTAGTGGTCGAAATTCAACCTTAATTCATTTTGACATTCAATAATACCAAAGATAATAATAATAATTTCAATGGTTTCATAAATTTTTTAAAGATATATTATTTATCAATTATTTATTTAAGTGTTTATTATTCTATATTATGAATTTACATATTATATTATGAAAAGTTAACCTATAGTTTGACCAGTTAATTCTAAAGGACATGCAAGGTATGGAACATAAGTCATGTTAAAATTATTGAATGTAGGATAAAAAAGGTAATTAGTGCGAAAGAGATAGTTTAAGTATTATTGTTATTAGAGTAAGGAAGAAAAAAAAAATATAGAAAAAGGAAGGATGGCGCAACGTATTTTTCATTTACATGTGTGTTATATGTTGTGTGTCATACAAGCAGTAGTGTGTGTAATGTTTATTTTAATTAATTTGAGATATTTCTAATGCATTTTAAATATAAAAAAAATAGTGTTATGCTCTTCTCCTTCATATAAACTTACTTACTATGCCAAATTTCACGTTCATCCGTCCGCGCAATTCTATTACAAAAGGGTTACAAAGTTTTCGTTTCAAGTATTAATATATCGATTCGTGTACTTATATGTTACATGTAAGTGAAATATATATCACGTAAAATACAACATTCAAATTAAAAAGAAATAACATATGTTCAATATATGAAAAACTATTACTCAGTAGTATGATAAAAAACAACATTAATTATAAAATAGCTTTAAATAAGCTTTTATATTATTTGATTATCATTAACATATAGAACTTGGTTATCATATAAATCAAAAACAAAGAAAATCGCTGACACGAAACATACCAGAACGATAGATTGCATGCAACAAGTCAATTAGATGCTTTTAAAATTGATAAAGTCGAATTAATTCCAAGGTAGTTGAACGACGGTCCATGATTGCACTCAGTGAGCGACCATTTAAGGGAGCAATAAAGACACGGTACGACACCTTGTCGACTATTGAAATTACGAGCATCACTGTCAAAAGTATTACAACTACGAAGAATAATCTGTAGACTTCAACACACTATTCATTTAAAATACATATAGGACATAATATTGTATAATTATTTATCCAAAATGAAAAACAATTTACACATTCGTTTTATAGTCAACAAAATTTCACCTAACACATGCCCAGTCCTGTGCCTACGCAACAGTTGCGGCTGACAGAGAGATTCCAATGCCGTAAAAATCTCTACGTCCCAAGGCGAGATTAAACGCTGTGCCATGTCAACTGCCACCTCCACGCGCTAAAATATTAAACTACATCAAAAAATAAAGGTAAAATAAAGTGAATTCGTTGATATAACCTCTTTTTTACAGAAAATTGTACACATTAACTTTTTTTATAAATAAAAAATGAAAATGAGAGTTCATTCATCCACTGAGACTTGAATTATATTTACTCATTCTACGTTGAAATAACGAGACATCCCGAGAAGAGTGCGCTAGTTATACTTTATGTTTAACAAAATGGAGAGAAAAAGCGTAAGGAATTGAAAGAAAAATAAAAAAAGTAATTCCGGGCCGCCTCACCAAACGTCTGGACTTCGCTCGATTCGTAGTTTTGTTACGACAAAATACAAGAGAAATGTCCGACAAATCGTGTCCCGCGACTACAACACGGCTCAAAAACAATGCTCGGTCGAGTCAATAGTTATTTTATGCGCACGGGACACTACCGTAAAATACCCGTTCAGCACTACCTACCTTAAAATAACTAAACTATACTTAAAACAATTTTCGAACAAAGTAAACAATTCATCGTTATTCTCAAATTGCACACAGTATTCGCTAGCGCATAAAATTATTTCACTGTTATACAAATATCTGGCTTCTTGACAACACAATAAGGGTTCTTATTATTATTTAAGTTTTAAGGGTTCTTATTTAAATGCTTCAATTCATTTGTTAAATCATCATATTGATTATTTTCGTTTATATTGCTTGTGTTACTTAAATGGGTACTTACGAAGTAATACTCATTTCATATCTAGGTACTGGTAAAATACACTAATATTGATGCAATAAATATTCACTTTTATATATAAACGTCAGTTAAAAGATGGAGCACCCGTACGTACAATTAAAGAAAGTAATGATCATTGTGTCGTCGAAATTCGACCACAGTTCATACATTTTTGAACTGTCAATATTATTTAGCGTTTTTTGACAAATAGTGTACAAATAGCGTAGATTACTAGATATATGGATCGTAAATATGTCGAATAGAGAATTTAAATAAATGTCTTGAGGCGTACCATCGGGTATGAAAAAAAGTTTTTAGAACATTTTATTGATAACGATAAAACTCGACAACAGCAACTAAACAAAAAAAAGTCTATTGACAAACACATGAGATAAATGTACTGAACTGTTTTGTCTCCTGTATAATAAATAGATAGATTAATATAAAATGCACTTGTATAAAAACAAAAATAAACTTGATAAAAATAAAATAAAGCTAATCCATAGAGTGCTTTCGTCCAAATCCACAGAAGTGTCGCGCGAGTTGCGAGAGAAATGGTCTACAAATTGCGTTCGCCTGACTGCGTCGGGCGCGGCCGCGCCATACGCCTGCCCGAGGCACTCGCTCTAAAATAGATAACATTACTTAAATATATGGCACGTGCCACGACTATCAAACTACCTTCGTATTTGCACAATACTTGTATGCGATTTTACAATTTTTGGTTTCTCATCGACATTGTAATGGATAAACAATCCTAGCTTTGTAACTAATTTTATGATTGCAAAAGTTTGTATTTTTGTTATACTTTCACACCTTTACTACTCAAGAGATCGTGAAATTTTGCATGCTGTTTGTCAGAGGTACAAAAAAAGACTTGGTCCCAAAGAATAATTTAAATCTACATTAGCGCAATCGAAGTTACAAATAAAGCTAATGTTTAATGCATATAATTAAGTAAGAAAGTATAACAGTTTTGTTTAACAGATCTACTTGTGTACTGAGTAGTCCGGTGAAGCTGTTAAGACCTTGCTAGGTCAATAGCGTAGTCAGTTCGAGAAAAAAAAACTTGTTTATTGATATTAATATGACAATTTCTATCGATTGTTAATAGCCACTTATTGTGAATCGTTAGCCCTGCAAAATTGCTTACAACTGGATAATGACGCTTTCAAATTAATCTATCTTACAAATTAACAAGCTTATGTTCAAATCTGAAATACATTGATAAACTTCGATTAAACTTTAAAATATACTATTTTATAAAATAGAATATTTTAAGAACTTCCAACAAATTATTCGATATAGTTTCGATAATTTATTACATAAGACAAGGAAGGAAAATATTTAAATTATATCATGTTCTTAACAAAATATCAAATATAGAAAAAATCGAAAGATAAACACTAAACGATAGGATTGCCAGAGACAAAATTACGACATAATAAAAAAAAAACAAATTTTCTTTTAATTCGCAGTTTTATGTCAAGGTATTGCTTCTCACAATAAAATACCTCCGTTGCAGGGAGCAGTCGACTTTCATGCCGTCCCCAATCGTTCATGAAAGCCATTAAAGTTCCTTTAATGTGTTTGTAGAAATGTACATTACACCTAGTACGAGATATTCAACATAAAAAAAATATTAATGCTCTATAAACAGAAATATTTACGAGCTGCCAGTAGGTACTTAAAATCGCGCTTGGAACTATTAATCTGTTCATTTCTTTTATTTTTAATCGAGTACTCTTTTGTAATCGTATATTCGCCATTACTACAATAAAACTAGTAAATAATAAAAAAAAAACAATCTTTTGTAGGGCTGAATATAATCATAAGTATTTTTTGAAGTAAAACTTTTTTATGCACCCTTGACTTAGGAAGTAAGGTGGTGAATGCGTGACGAGAGCTTTACAAAATGTGTGATCGGGCGAGGCGAACGGAAGTTGAGAGGGAGATATAAGTAAGTGAAGATAGAAAGAGAAAGAGTTATGTTTCGTATTATCAATGAAAACCCATAATAAATTTAAATATTTGTAGAAAATTTATATAAAGCATCTCTATAATGTACAACATCTACTCATAATTTTACATTTTTTGATACATTTTAAAAAAGCGCGTGCGGAGCCGCGCGTAACAGCTAGTATATGTATATACATGTATATATTATACATAAATATAGATGGAGCTAAAGAAGTTTTACTTCAATTGTGTGGTCTAAAGCACACTCGTTTTTTATATAGTTTGTAAGTGAAATTAGACAGTTAACAAAAAAAAGATTGTATATAAATATGTAGGACGTAGTACAATTTCCAGAAAGTTCTGTGATTCTAATTGCGGTAATATTTCTTATACAATATAAATCGTAACTAGATATTTAATATAAATTGTTAATACAGTACGTAGGTGTAATCGGGTTGCAATCAGATTTGCGTACACCTGAGTCTCAGTGATATAATAACGTCTACCACTGGGGACTTGCGTGGTTGACATAAATCTCACTTGTTTGCGTCTACAGTGTTTACTCTTACTGTGGCTTTTGTATAGAAAATAATCCCAAAACCAGTAAAACTCTTTGAACCGTTTCTTGAGAATAATGCAAATTTAGTTTGTTTGGTCTTTTTACCACCTCGCGTGAGCCCGAATGTCGTCTTTATTTTTTGATTTTATATTCGCCGCTGAGTCTTTTCCAACAAGAACGGCGTTGAAAAGACTATTTTGCAACGATCGAGTTCGTTTTATATATAGTATCAAAGTGAAGAAAACAAGGCAAAAGACCACTAGTAAATTGCGTTGATGTAGAGAACTAGGGATGGCGATTCTTCGCAAAAAAAAACAAGTTTTAAAACTATTCGATCGATTGTTCTCCGTGGAATCTAGTCATGAAAATATCTAGGTACGTCTAAAGGATTATAAAAAAATCGATGTCTTAATTTTTTTATGGGCTTTTTTGAAGTAAAACTTCTTTAGGCGCGACTAGGAAGTAACTGGACGACAATGCAACGGAAGTCCGTTACGGCAATATGTCGTCACGTTTCTGCACCATCCGGTTTTTAAATATTTTAGATTTTGTCAATAAAATTTTATATACAAATCAATCAAAAATTTTAGTAAAAAAATAATAAAACATATTAATTGAATAATAATAAAAATCATACAATAGAATTAATTATGTATATAAGAGCGCGCGACCGTGCTGCCATCTGGTTTCAGTGTAAGTAAGTAACAAATTAAAAAGTTTTACTTCAAACGCGTGTGACGGTTACACGCACTCATTTTTTTAAATTATAAATTATTGTGTGGTTTTATTTTTATCTAAATAGAAAAAGTCGAATCACGATTTGATAGTGGCAGAGATCGATTCACTGGATCGATTCGATGTTTAACAACGATAAACATAATTGATTTTTCTATGTCTAAAAGTCGTAGTCCGGTGAAGCTGATAAGATCATGCTAGTTCAATAGGGTAGTCAATTCGAGAAAAAAAAAGTCTAAAAATTGATTATTCGACCACTGATCGCCATCCCTATAGTGAACGCGGTGAGGCTCAGGGTATACGAGCCTTGTGGGTTGTGTCGCGCATTGTCACATTGTGACCGTGTGTGCATATAGTTCAACTAAAGAAGAATTCTAGTGAACCCGTCATCCACTGTGATAAGCGGCTCATTATTCAGTGAAAGCCCACGGCGTGCCTGCTCGGGTAATTGGAAGCTTTGTTCCTTTGCGCTCGGCATCGACGCTACCCGTGAACTACACGAGACGCCGCTGCCTGGGATTATTATTCGCACAATCAACGACGTACACCAATCGTAGATTATTCTGACAGTTGAGGTGGAATTGTTCGCGAGGCGCTTTCTATAAGGGCTTTCATTCCTTTTTTATAGTGTTTAATCTATACTTCTATACTAATATTATAAATAGGTAAAGTTTGTGAGGTTGTGAGTTTGTGACGTTGTGGCGTTGTAAGGGATAATCTTAGGAACTACTGGTCCGATTTGAATAATTCTTTCAGTGTTATATAGCTCATTCGTCGAGAATGGTTATAGGCTATATATCATCACGCTAAGGCCAATAGGAGCGGAGCACAGATGAAAAATGTTTCAAAATCGAGATGCTTTTTTTTTAAGAACTTCTGCTGTGTGTCAGCGTTAGCCCAGAGTAGTAACTATTACTACGCGGACGAAGTCACGGGCAGGGGCTATAATCTATATACTAATATTATAAAGAGGTAAAGTTTGTGAGTTTGTGACGTTGTAGAGGGTAATCTCGGGAACTACTAAACCGATTTTCAAAATTCTTTTACCAATAGAAAGCCACGTTATTTATGCGTGTCATAGGCTATATATTATCACGCTAAGGGCAATAGGAGCGGAGCAACAATGCAAAATGTTTAAAAATCGGGGCTTTTTTTCCTTTTGAGAGCTTCCGCTGCTTCTTAGCCCAAAATAACTATTCCACGCGTGCGAAGTCGCGGGCAGAAGCTATTAACTAATTATATTATCTATAATCTATACTAATATTATAAAGAGGTAAAGTTTGTGAGGTTGTAGGGGGTAATGTCATGGGGGTCGGAAAAAAATGGTCGAACGAAATCGTTTCTTACGAACGTTGCCTTAATTATGAGATATATATGATTGAGTTCTAGAGAAAAGTTGTAGCTTGATAATGCCTATTACCGCCCAACGAAGTGGGCACGGGTCGGCTAGTACTATCATAAAATAAGGTGGGATATTTCAGTTGTAAATTTTATTTGTAATATAACACCAATGCAATGTTTGAATAGAAAATAAATCATTGTAGTATGGCTTTAAGGAATGTCTTGAAGAAAAAATACTTGAGACGTATTTGAGCGTGAGAAAATTCCGCTAGGATTTACAACCAGGATTTATAGCTTCTTGTGTAAAGTTGGAATATATTTTTTATTTTTTCAATACTTGTATTGAATCTTTATCAACAAATAAGAAAGCCCTGTCCCATATTTTATTATTGCTTCAATTTTAAATGTGTTTTTTTACATATTTACAGGTGAGGCTCGCTGGCGACCGATTTATATTGGCTAAGCTACGAGTATTATGAAACAGTGACAACTGGAAGGTAAACTACCATGCCCAATCCTATGCGTTTTGCCAACTAGACTATTACTTGTATAATAGTCTCGAATTTATGAGAATAAAGCTGAATATTTGTGTATCTGATATGGATATAAACTAAAACCATTTGACAGTGATTACTTTAAAAATTGGCACAAAGAATTATTTGTTAATATTTCTTAATTTCTATAGAAAAGGATTTTATCCTATCCATTTTATCGTAACTCACCACTAGGTGGCACTGCAGGAAATAATTAAACTATTTCATATAAAAAATGTAAATTGAAATAAATAATAGAAACGTGTGCTACTATTAAATAAAACTCTAATAATTTGTCTTGTTCAATTATTGGTTTTTACATAAAAACTACTTTTGAAATATGTATCAATATTAGGCTACGAATAGAGCATTTGACGTTAAATGATTCACATAACAACACAGTATTTCTAGTATGAATAAAAAAAGTCTGAATAATAAAATAATATGCGATAATATTATATATTTTGGTAGGAAAATAAAATAAAATTGTATATAAAAAAGATAAAGTCCTCATCGTCATAATTCATCTCGTAGATATTCCAAACATTACGCTGTCCATTCATTACACCGTCTTTTGTTCACACATGATGTTATAATTAACAGCAACTTACTATATAATCGAAGTACCTAACTTCTCCCGTGATCTTAGATCATAAGGTCACTCATTAGAAGCCGTTATTGCAGTTATAATCTAATTAATTACAACTCGAGAACACATTGTCAGTTTAATTGGAGTCCGTAAGCCGAGGCGTAGCAAACAACCTGTCTAGTGTATAAACACATCATAAATAAGAGATTTTACGTACACAGAGCAAAATCTTAATAGAACTAGAGCTTAGCGAGAACATAATGTTACATGTTTTACTAACGGAAAGTTGTGTGTAATTATGTTATGTTAATATCAGTCCTAAATGAGACTTACAATTACTTTATACTGGCAAAGATTTGCATTCCTTATATTAAAGTTTCTTTGACATAACATGCAATGTAATTCTAACTAATTTTATAAATACGAATGCCAGTTTGTTTGTTTATTAATATATTTACATGCATACATGTTTTCAAGTGCGTAGAAAAGAGCATATGGTACCTTCTATCTAGAGAACTTTACTGTTTTCAAGTCATAAGTTAAATTGCCAATTACGCGAGCGAATTCGCGTACAAAATCTAGTTAATAATAGGATATAGCGTACTGGAAAATTATAGCAACCTGAGTATTATAAATAACTTGTCTATGAAAAAAACACTTCAGTGTGACAAATTTTATGATGATCAGACAAACAGTGTAGGGTCAATGCTAAATATACCAACATTCGTCTACGTAAGCACTAACAATTTCCCGTGGGTTCGCACGCATTTTCTAAGTAGTAATGATTGTTGAGTCTTTATTTTGTAGCTATATATAAAAGGATAATTATCTAAATAACTAACTAACAGAAAAATTACAAATTTTAAAACAACTCTCATCCTTTCACCTCTCATTCCTTTCCTTCATCAACTTCACCAACTTTCCGGTTTAATTTCAAAAAACCCTTCCGTAAGTCTCTCATACAATGTAAATGTAACCTGCATGTAAATTTTCACAGTACTAGCTAGCCTCATTATTTAGGGCTGTGTGTTGACGTGTCAGTCAGTCAGTTATTCTTTTATATATATAGATAAATATAATCAATAACAGGGTATTTAAACAGAAGTGGTTTCTAAAATAACAATTCATGAAGTTATATTTAAAGCGGTCATCTTTTAAATTTGGTCCAGTCTATATAACCGCCGACACGGTGTGGTGCGACGCGGCGCGGCGCTGCGTGGCGCCCCGTTAACGCAAGGCTCTCGTTATACTGAGCCCCGCGGCGCCGCGGAACAACAACTGCCATACATATACACCTGTCAATATTTATTTACTCCATTCTCGACCTTATGACTAACTCATAAATGCTTCATAAATATATTTAAAATGCACGTTTCACTTTGCTAAACTTTATAACCAACCTTCCTCACTACGTCTGCCGGCGTTATTGCCATCTCGTAGAAACCGCCACATCGTTCAGAAAAAATATTCACGTACATCTCTCATACAAATATTGTATGTAAAGGAAACGAGCACCAACACAGATGCAATAATTAAATATCAACTATAATACCAATAGGAATCCCTATTTATCTCAAGGTCAAATATGATTGCGTACCCAATTGTGAAAGTTTATAACCCGTCCAAATTGATAAATTGATATTATATTACGAGATTATATATTTATGTTACATTTTAATTCGTGTAGATTATTATAACATTAAAAAACTCCGTTTAAAAAAATACCGTTTTGTCTAATAACGTACTCCATATAGATTGCTCATTAAAATTTAGCAAATACGTTATCAATTGAAGTGAAAGTGTTACAAGTATAAATAAAATACTACATTATGTATTTCAACCAATCATGTATAGTTCATCTACAACCTTCAAGTAGCCGGCTACAGTGGAATTTATGAACAAGATTAAGATTAAAACGAATTAAGATGCGAAAGCACACCCACGCATATTTTCCCAGATAATATGAAATTCTATTGATGAGGCTTTTTGTATATTTTCTTGAGAATTTACTCCATGATTTTTATAAAGCCGTAAGCATTGTAAAGATTTCTCGGTATTTTATTTGATCCTTACTTATAAAACTTTCGTTTATCTAAATGTAAAGTAAAAGTTATATTATTTTTATAGCCTAATATTTTCATGAACTATATTACAAACACGATTTTATATGTTGAAATCATAAAAAGATTAATTAAAAAAAAGGAACAAAATTTTTAAATAAGAAATATAAAACGCATATAATAAAAAAACGTATAATAATATAAGAGTATGGTAGAAATTGATTTTTTTTTTACTGGTTCGACAAAATGACTGTACTGTACCTGATGGAAAGTACAGTACAGTCTATAAATATCGGCGACTGTCGGTCTTAAAAAGCAACTGCAGTCGTCGTTATCATGCCGACCTGCAAAAGTGCCTCTTCACGCCTCGTTTGAAGGATCCCATATCATATGAGGAATGAACACACTAGCTAAGAGGCGATTCCACATCTTCACAGTGCGACAAAGATAACAGTTTTCGAACTTGTTCGTTCTAGCTGGGATGGTTGTCACTGTGAATCTGTGGAGACGCGTATCCGCCCGTGTAGTTCTGTAGTAGAGAGGGGAAGATGGAATGAGGTTAAACAACTCTTCAGAACACTCGCCTTATATAGACGATAAAACACGCTCAGCGAGGCGATGTCTCTTCGTAACTGAAGCGGTTCAAGGTTTTTAGTTATGTCTGCATCATTCGCTATACGGACAGCCCGTCGCTGCAACCTGTCTAGAGCATCAAGGAACCATCCCAGAGATGCGAACAGTATTCCACGCACGGCCTAACTTGTGCCTTATAGAGAAGGTATAGCTGGCCGGGCGTGAAAAACCGTCGCACTCTATTCAGGGTACCCAATCTCTTAGATGATGCAGAGATAAAACACCCAATGTGGTCCCTGGGGTTAAGTTAATATTTAATTTAACTTATTAGAATTATCTCAATGACATTAATAATAGACATATAGTGATAAAATTAAATAGTTACTGCTCAATATTATATGTAAAAAGGTTAACTTAAATGTGATTTATATAAGGTACTAGCGGCCCGGGCGGACGTTGTCCTGCCTTGATAATAAAAAATAGAAATCCCAAAAGTCAACCGCAGCGCCACCTACCGGGTCCAATTGTGAATCTAAACCATTCTCGGATCCACTCGAACACGCACAAAAAATTTCATCAAAATCGGTCCAGTCGTTTAGGAGGAGTTCAGTCACATACACACGCACACAAGAAATATATATATTAAGATTTACCTATTTACGAACATAAATGAATTTGAAAGGTTACATTTTTGAAGTAAAAACTTCTTAAGCCGCGTTGAGCGATTTTTGGTAAAGGAAAATAAAGGGTTTGCGTCACTGATGACCTCGACATACTCGTGAAATATTATGCTTGCGGCAGATTAAAGACGCTTAGTATTATAGCGACCTGTGGTTTTTAAAATTATAAAATTATAAAAATTATTATCTTAGGTGGTAGAGCCACGCTGAAGCTATTACTGGTTCCAGCAGGTCGGCTCACCCTCTCACAGAAAACCGACGTGAAGTAACAGTGCTTGCATTGTTGCGTTTCGTTCGGCTCCTTCTCCTTTCCCCCTCCCCCCTCCTCTAACTAGTGTTTATGGACGGCGGTGATCACCTAACATCAGGTGACCCAACTCTTCGCTTGTCTGCTATGATATAAAAAAAAGAAAAAAAAGAATTTTGTATTGAAATTTTGCAGCCCATTATATGTTTGAGATTAATTAATAATCTTAATATAAATGTATCTGATTATTGCTAGGAATACTGTCAATTTACAAATTATGAAATGTAATTATTTAGAGTAGAATTGATTAAAAAAAAGTGTGTGTGTGTACTTATGTACACGCCTTAGAAGTTATACTTCTTTGGCGTAACAAGATAAAAACCTTTTCAAAAATTTTATCTTTCGCCTTATTCTACGTTTGTACAACACTAAAAATAGATAAAGGTATTTAATAGGTACATAGAAAGTTTTAATACAAAGAAATACAAACAACAAACACAGAGAAACAAAATGTTGACTATAACTAACATCAGGGTGTCAGTTTTTCGTGACGGTGTGCGCGCGCATCGTAATAACTTTATCGTAAAAATTTTCTCTCCTCATTTTTCCCTAACGTACCAAAAGAAGTATAACTTCAAAAATCAAAAAAGAACACAGTTATTTCATTGTTTTGAGTTTTCGCTTCTGTCGGCAGTCCTTATGACTGTCTCAAATTTATTTATTTTGTCTGGAACGAATTACTGATACTAAATAAGGCTTGAAATGTAATCAGCTTTCCTAAGTTTTATTAAACCGTGATCATAGTCTTTGTAAGTTAAATTATCGAATTAATATTGGAAGTTTTAACAAATATTAGATACAATGTCAATAACATATGCTGTCCCTGACTTTTTTGTAGGCATTATTAAGCTTTATAACTTTTCTCTAGAACTTAATCATATATTTCTCATCGTTTTCGGACGTTTTCGTTCGACCGTTTTTTCTCCGTCTTACTTTGCACATCCGACTACCACAAAAGACTCTTCCCATTTTTCGAGTTAATATATAGCCTATGACACTCACAAAAAACGTGGATTTCTATCGGTAAAAGAATTTTAAAAATCGGTTTAGTAGTTTCTCAGATCACCCCCTACAACCTCACAAACTCACTAACTTTACCTCTTTATAATTAAGTATTAAGTATAGGAAACGTCGTAGATACTTTGCTCATTCATATGATTTCTTCTGTTCATTCAAATTTATGGTAGAGCTTTATATTTCCTGACAGGTCATGAATCATTCTGACTTAACAGTTATTACTGTGTTCGTCAATTTGCCATTTACGGCAGCAGCTAATTGTTAACGGTGCATCTCGCGCCTAATATTGTTGCAAATCCTCGTTCTATTTAATTACTTCTGTTAGGCATTTACAGCGTACTGAGAAAGTAACTATATACAAATTCTGTTAGGTTTATGACCACAATTTGCATGTGTATTTACTGTCTGTATACCACTTCATTTCACTAATTTATGACAGAAGAAAGAGAGAATAGATAACTAATTAAGTAATGTACAAAGTATATTATAAGTAGTTTAATAAAATATTGCTATGTTTGGATATTCTCCAAAATCAGTGGTGATAGTCACATCAATAGATATATCGTATGAATAACAGTTTTTATGTTACACCTTTATAAACTATGAAAATAAGTATACACTTCATTTAAGTACAAATTTACAGATATATTATTTTACTTTGTTATTAAACTCTTCTAATTTTCTTTAGTCGGTTACCACTCAATGTCGAGTGTTAAGTCTCTTTCATTTTACTCCATTTTCATCTACCCCAGGGCAGTTTAAGACTATCGTATAATTGTTCCTGAGTTTTGTTTTTATTGTAAGTTAAATTAGTTGTTTATTTTAATTTCATCAGTATTGATATCAACATAGATCAAGTTTACCTACAAAATGACAATCGAATGCGTATCGGTGTGGTAATATCAGCTCCGGATTTAGCGGGGGGAGAGGGTGGCAGTTTCAGGTGTCGCCAAAATAATTATATAATATTGTTAATCAATAATTTATCTCAAACGCTGAAGAGAAGGGCGCCGCTATTAAGTTTCTGCCCTAATTCGAAAAATTGGTAGGTCCGGGATTGGCTAATATAAACCACAGTATTAATCAGGTCAGCTCATTAATGGCTTAGTGCTTAGTACTGTTGACCTACTATTGGCTGGCTACTATTAACCCGTACTAAATCACTATTGGTTCGTAGTGCACAACGACTAGTAACAATACTTGATTACTATTGGTTGTCTACTACTGACATAATGCCGCCGACGGCTATGGACTGCACACGACACATTCTCGTCTTTATCTCCAGCCAGTTCAAATATTTGTAGATATTTTTGAACTATATTCAAAGTTGTATTTTTGTATCCACTGTATGAGTATTACCTTTATTAATTAATAATCGATTGGACTTAGTCGATGTAATGATTAGAATAATAAAAAAACGTCATAATCTTAATGCTGTCTTATTGACGTTGTCGCGAAATTTACATTACTAAAATCGCTATAATCTGAATAATATATATAATAATAATACTACGCTATCAATCTTTACAGAAATACTTAATAAGTTTTGTTATAAAAACGACTAAAATACTACACGCATTTTTCATATAAATTGCACACTTTCTTAGCTTTTGTATAAATATACGGTCCACGCACTTACGATGCAAATAATTCAAACAGAGTTTATAAATTTTCTGTATATTATATGTGTACTTTTGAAAGATCAAAACTACTAAATATATATATAAATATAAAATCATATAACAATTTTAAAGGGAATCGATGTATTTGCAAAAGCCAGTCAATATACTAAACAATTAATCATACGTGCATACAATGTTATTAATAGTCGGAAGCTAAAGTTCTGACTGGAACATGTTTCATCACTCACACAAGTTTAAACATATAGAGTAACTATATGTACATAAAATAATATAATACAATGTTTATAAATCCTTTTCGCGTACTCATCGGTTTTGTTTCATGAGAACAACGTATTTTTTGGATTTAAATGTGGTATTATTTTATTTTTTTAAATATTTCTAATCTTTTTACGGAAAGGCGTAAAAATATAATGTCTAGATAATACTTAAATGTCTATCTGAGTAAAATTCACGTCTACAACCTAGACAAATAAGAAACGATTAAATTTTATTTATATACTAGCTATACCCGCGACTTCGTCCGCGTGGAACCTTATCTAAAACAGTGGTTAATAAAGTCATCTGAATGTATTAAGTCAATTTACTTGTCTACTTTGCTCTCGAATTTACGCCGCGTCGTCATTAAAGTTACAATTACTTTTGATAGACTGGACCGATTTTGATGAAACAAAGAGTAGGTAATTTTCGAAGATATTCTTTATGATTTTCTTGTGAAACCAGTTCTTTAGCAGTTATGCGTATTCATACGAAACAGACAGGTAGTTTTGTAGGTGGTAGAGCCACGCTGAAGCCATTACTGGTTTCAGCATGAATGGGTTAGCTCGCTCGGGGTAGTACCACCCTCTCACAGAAAACCGACGTAAAGTAACAAAGCTTGCATTGTTGCGTTTCGTTCGGTCAGTGAGAGCGCCGCATACCCCACCTCCCCTCTCCCTCACCCCTTCCCCACTCCCCCTCCGCCAAACACAGGGTGGCAACGCACTTGTGACTTTTCTGGTGTTGCAAGTGTCTATGTACGGTGGTGATCACTTAACATCAGGTGACCCACCTGTTCATTTGCCTACTATGATATAAAAAAAAGACAGACAGAAATTTCTAAAAATGATTAAAATGTATTTTATTACTGATTCCTAGACACGTGAAACATTTTTTTTCACGAAAATTGAAAAAGTACAGACACGTTAGATTTACATTCTTATTATATGTATAGATATATTATGGAACAGGCGATTAATCAGGGCACTATTTATTCTGCCCGGGTAAGATGAATAACGACAAGTCCAATTGGCCGCCTAATTAATGCTTATTCAAACTTCATTATCCTCTTATTAATTTGTGATCTGGATTGTGCTTTAATTTACTGAGGTTAGATTGGACTACACCTCTAGAAACAAATTAGGAGTCAGAAATTGACATTTCATAACTTCTAGTGCTAATAGACATAACCTCAAAATTAAAAACTCCCCGCAACTCAAAAACTAAGTCCCCAAAGAAACTCCGCAATAGACATACGTAGTTATAGCTATACGATAAACTTATGATTTTGCAAATTCAACCATACCTAATTGTTTTAAAGTTGTTTTTACAAGGACGCAAGCGACGCGAGACTATCATTATGCGATAAATTTATGATTTTGCAAATTCAACCTTACCTAAATGAGTTAAAGTTGTTTGTTATATTTATGATTTTGCAAATTCAAGCTTACCTAAATGAGTTAAAGTTGTTTGTGCAAGGATACAAGCGACGCGAGACTATTTGAAATGACTGCATAATGCGCTCATTTTTGTGTGCCAGCTGTGAGACGTTAAGTGTGCATCTTGGGTTTTTATATATATAAATGTTAAACAAGTATTAACCTAAAGATAAGTAACAAATAAATCCTAAGTCCCTTGGTACGTAAAATTTAAAAAAGTATGATTAAATCTTGTAATTTCTTTTACAAAGTACAAATACACTATGGAATCGAATAAATACAGTCGTCTTTACAATCCAAAGACAATGGCTCAGATCTTAAAGGATTTAAACTCAAGAAAAATGTTTCAGTATACAGTCACGAGTTGACTTAATCCAAACAGATAGATCTCGACGTCAGTGTCTTATTGTGTTAGGACAGACCGCGTTGGAAAAAGAGAAATATATTTAATCTGTTAGAAATAAAATTATACAATGCTGTACTATATATTGATTCAGTACATACATATACAAGCTAATAAATGTGATTCTTAAGGTAACTTCTAGTAATATATTATAATCAACCTTAAAGACGTATTAGGAGACAGTCGTACAATTTTGGTAGATAAGGTGCGTCAAGGTAATTTGCCTATACAATTTCAGTGTTTTATGTAATCTTAATATGGAATAGCCTTCAACAAATCATATTCGTACATAGTCATAATTATCTGGATCCTTCAAGTATAATGTAGATTGTTATAAATATGCGTTAATTTATTTTGATGGTTTGTTTCTAATTTATTATTTTTGTATAGGAAACTAATTTAGGATACATCGTCAATATAATTCTCTATTTATTTTTTAATAGTTCCTAGGTACATCAAACGTTTTTTTTGCAATATTGAGTTAGTTATATACATAAATGTATATTATATTCGTAATCGGGAAAAAATTACATCTAATAGATTTTTTGTTCACCTATGAGTATTTATTATCAAATTACACTTTTGTATTTTATCTGTACGCGCCTCTTTTCCTTATAGTAAGAGAGTAGAGAGTTAGGTAAAAAGGTAGAGTAGAGTTGGTAGTTGGTAGAGCCACGCTGAATCTATTACTGGTTTCGTGACGTGAAGTAACAGTGCTTGCATTGTTACGTTTCGTTAGGTCAGTGACGGCGCCGGAGGCCCACCGCTCCTCTCCTTCCCCCTACCTTCCTTCCCTCCCCCCAAACACAGGATGGCAACGCACTTATGACTCCCCTGGTGTTGCAAGTGTCTATGGACGGTGGTGATCACTTTACATCAGGTGACCCACCTGTTCGTTTGCCTCCTATGATATAAAAAAGGGAGAGTAGTAATTTCAGGTTCTAGACCCGTTTAATTTTTCAATAGCTATCAACACACTTAAACTGTGTCAAATGGGTATTTGTTAGCCTATTATGTAGAAAACCTATCGTGGCACGGTACCTCGCTAATATAGGCATTCACAATTCGGGCTTTATCGATAACGGTGGATAAACACCGAGACGCATCGACGTTCTCTGCCCCCGACAAAATCAAAATCAAATCAAAATACTCTTTATTCAAGTTGGCCATGAGAAGGCACTTATGAACGTCAAAACTACCACCGATTCGGAAAACAACCCAGTCATCGAGAAGAACCGGCAAGAAACTCGATCTGGTTTATTTTTTCATAATAACTAACATATTTTTTTTTATTATTACACCAATAGACACATAAAGCTACATTCGTTTTTAGTGGTTGCACAGAGAGAGGCGTCACTTCCAGACGTCGCTATCGCTCACATACTGATCCACCCTGTAATAACCTTTATGTATTAAGACCCGCTTGACATAACACTTGAACCTACTATCCGGCAAATCGGTAATGTGTTTTTTTAGTAGGAAAGTACTGCCCGTTTTTGTAGTAGGAAAATGGTGTCTATCTCAGCTGCGGCCCCCCACAACAAAATGCCTTAAGACATTAAGTTATGGAAGTAAGCGAAGTAGTCCAACCTAGCAGTGGCAATATCTGTTAGCTGGCGAATTTTTCGAATGGCGAACGCAGCAGAACTTAATTTTCCAGCCAATTGTTTTAAATGAGGACCCCATTGTAATTTAGAATCAAGTGTGATACCCAGGAACACAGTATTGTCAACTAAGCCAACTAGATTCCCTTGGTTCTCGATTTTACTATCAGTTGGTGGAACATTAGGCAAGGTAAATCTTATGCACTTTGTTTTGTCTGCATTTAGCAGTAAATTATTTAATGCAAACCAATCGGGAATTTTATTTAAAATACTGCTTAGATACCTAAACTCGGAATCTATTCTTTTTACTTGAAATATAAGCGAAGTGTCATCCGCGAAAAGAACTACATCTGCGCAATTATCAACCACTCATCATTTATATATACAAGAAACAAAAACGGCCCTAAAATGGAACCCTGTGAAACGCCAATTCGAGTCAAGGATCCCGCAGACGTTGCCCCGTCTATACTAACTTTATGACTGCGATCTTTTAAATAGGAGACAATGTCGAGAGAGACTCCATAAACACCGTAATGTTTTAATTTCAGAATGAGGGTACTATGGTCAACGCAGTCGAAGGCCTTAGATAGATCACAAAACACACCAATTGCATCCTGCGATTCCTCCCAAGCCCGCAATATATTACTTAAAAGCGTTGCACCAGCGTCAGTAGTCGATTTTGATTTTGTGAAGCCAAACTGTCGATCATCCAGAATCTCTTGCGCTTTAAAATATCCTACTAATTGCTTAAGCATAATCTTCTCAAAAATTTTGCTTAACGACGGAAGTACAGAAATTGGTCTATAATTTCCAAGACACGACGCGACACGCTCGCTCATACATCATACTCATTTAGAGTGTTACCTACACATATTACAATAATAACTCCATCTCGTAGTGTTATATTAGATAACGGTCTTCTATAAATAGGTTACAAAGTGCGAATAGACTTTGAAAAAATCTGACTATCGTTTCAAAGATTAATATCAAACAAACAAACGAAAAATGCAAACAATCTCTTGAACGTTGTCATAGTCGTACAGACCAGTGCCCTTTTCTATATGTTCATATAAAATCACGAACAAGATTTCAACCCAACAGCAAACATAATGATATTATTATGTGACTCGTTTTCTACCCATAAAATAAATAATAATACAGCAGCATTTGGTAAGGGAAAATAAAACAAAAATATTATGGGACGCACCAATAATTGAAACACAAGCTATTACGGTATTATTGTTCCCATAAAACATGTTCACTAGGGACCGAGTATTGTAACCACGCAAGTAGAACTGGCCGGTCACAATCTGTGGTGCTCCCATAAAGAATCGTCCCGTAGGCGGCACACTGTTCAATATCTGAGAATCTATATTATTGGTAGAGTTGACACAACGCTGAAATATGATATGTAACGAATTTTGTAGATTTTATTATTAAAATAAGTGAGTTGACAATAGAAGAAGAAATTTATAAGATATTTTAATAGTACCTACTCCGTAATATTTTTTCTTGTTGGATGTGCACATTTTAAAATATTCTTATAATTTGTACTTATGTACTATTTTAATCGAAAACTATATTGTACACTGGATATTATTATTGTATCAGTTATTTAAATAATAACAAAAAGTTGCTAGACTTTGCGAAATCATTACGGGATAGAAATAACTACAAGATTAATTAAAAAAATTACTACTGAAATTCGTGTGTTTCAAAATTAAAATATATTAAAAAAACTAAGTATTATAGTTATTTACAGTGCATGTAAAAATGCATGCATGTGAAATACAGGTATTATTATAACATTTAAATTATAATAATATTTTTACATTATATAGATAATACGTATCCAGTTGCAGTGGTCTGTTTTTATATTTTTATCAAAAATTTATATATAATTCATATTAATAATATATATCAGCCAGACCGTTTAGGTACCGTTCCGTTTACAAATACATGGAAAATTGATGGCTAATGGCTAAATTTGACCAAAAAGTAGCTAACGCAACAACAGTGTTGCAGGTTTCATTCGTTTGGTTCGAGCGACTTGGTTGCAATTTAACGTACCCTAAAATATCATGTCCGGATGCTCTGAATTCACTTAAGCACAGGTTTACGTTGCATTTCAAAATATATAGGTATCTCTTAATTACAGATGACTATGGAAGAATATAATTGAATAGGGAAGGACATTTTTTTTCGAAATGACTACGCTATTGACCTAGCAAGGTCTTAACAGCTTCACCGGACTACAATAGGGAAGGACATATAAACCTTACTGAGTCCTTAGGACGCTCTCTACCATAAAGGCATAATTCAAAGACTAACCCCTAACCCCACCTTTATCTAAAAATGCACTTTGTGTTATACATTACATATATAAAATTTACAAATTAGATTTATTGACTTGACCATATTAATTATATTACACAATTTAATTTATTGCAAGTCCTTGCAAGTTGCAATTGATTTATGGGTATATGATTGAGAGAAATCAGAATGCAGATAAAGTGCAAATATTAATAATGATATATCTACCGTTTAGACATTAAATTCCCACGAGAGCATTCATTGAAAATATTAACAGGTCATGTAACTAAACTGTCACATCTGTATAGTCTGTATTCTATTCTTATGATAGTACCTAACGGTACTTCTAAAACAGTGGGAGAAAGACATCGCTTCAATATAAACGTGCGTAGGTACACGCATCATTCCAATAGGTAATAATAATCGAAAATTCACTTCACTCTGACAATTCTAATACGAATTAAATGACATAATAAATAGTAAACTTAATATATTTTAAATGGGTTTGATAATATAATAAAAAAATTCTATAGAAATAAAAGTAACACGAATAATTGTGTCATTTCATTACATAGTATAAAACAAAGTCACCTACCGCGTCTGTCTGTTCGCGATAAACTTAAAAACTACTGAACGGATTTTCATGCGGGCTTCACCAGTGGATAGAGGGATTCATGAAGAAGGTTTTGGTATATAATTTGTCTGTGATTTTTTTATAATCAGGGCGGGACAACGTCTGCCGTGCCGGCTAGTATGCGATATAATCAGGTTAATTAAAACTTCAGGGTATTTATTAAATCACAAATCAATTAGGCTAGGTTTAACTGACGCTTAGTATTCAGTCCCGAAAGATAACTCTTACCTTACAAAAAAAATCCTTACTAGTGTTATAAATGCGAATGTGAATTTATTTGTTTATTACACGTTTATGCCTAAATTACCGAACCAATCGTCATTAAATCGTATACGTGTTGTCAAAGTTACGAAAAAGGATATAGAGTACCTTTCATTAAAAAAAGTACTACTGTGTGAGCGAAGCCGCGGGAAAAAGGTAATATTTAAATAACTTCAAATATTGCAAATAATAAATACCATTTTTCTTATCTATATATAGGATGTTGCTATATCTGAGCATGGTAAACTCGAACACTATTTCATATACGTATTTCCATGCAAGTGAGCACGATTAAGTGAATTTTCACTGAAAAGTTTTTATACTATAAATCAATTGTTTATTACAAGAAGTAGTAATTACAACAAATACTAGATAACAAAATATGTGTGGAGCCACGAACACTGCTATAGACACTGAAAAATAATCATAATCGTGTGCTTGGTTCTACTCTACGTCTCTTAAAGATAAAGATAAAAGAATAAAACATGCTAACAACGCAACACTACATAGAACTAGTTATTACCCATCTTAATTATAATGAGTAATGGTTCCTTTCAACATTATAAACTATCAAAGGTTCATAGTGTTTTTCATTTAATAAATATAAAAATTGTATCGGCTGTTCGACAACTATAAATAATTTTATATTCGTGTACATGACATAAAAAAATTTAAATGACCAGTTAATGAACATTAATCGTACATTTCTAAAGACAAACGCTATTTAAAAATTGTGATCGATGTAATTTCATAACATCATGAGTTTAATTATAATAAACAGACAGAAAGAGAATCGGTCCGAGTTATCGAATTGAAGTCATGTTCCATAGTTTCAATGACGTAATAAGATTTTTCTCATACATAATTTAAGAAGTTAATGAATAGTTTGGGTAATAAAGAGATCCGATATAAAGGTACAAATATGACTTAACGTTGACGCCCACGTTCAGTTGAAATATAAAGACAGCACGCAGTATTTGTTAAACAGTGTTAAGTCATAGAATAAGAGCGTATTTAAAAAAAAAATATTATTACAAAAAAAATATTATCTTTGTTTTTAATGAATTCATACCTAATTATAAAACTCATTACAAAATATTTCATAAAATTGAAGTGAAATTTCTTTAGCCATGGTAAGAATAATTGTTAAAGTCGAATTTTAAGATTTTTTATGTAACAATTTTAACGCAAAAGGACGATAAATAAATGCTTGGTTTAAGATAAAAAAAATACCT
This sequence comes from Antheraea yamamai, assembly GCA_036509395.1. NCBI lineage: Eukaryota > Metazoa > Arthropoda > Insecta > Lepidoptera > Saturniidae > Antheraea > Antheraea yamamai. The sequence goes on along the minus strand of AP028428.1, from coordinate 14,114,891 downwards.
ATGCTGTAAGTTAAAAGAGATAGATAAGCGTGACAGAATAAGATAAATCTAAACAAACGCGAAATCAAAGACAAAGACAAAAAAATAGAAAATTACAAGGCAGGTTATTGACTAATGAATATTACTACATACATACTTGTTTATATACTAAGTCGTTACTTTATTTTGAACAACATTTTTGATTGAGCGTTAATGTTAAAATATTTTAAACATAGTGTTAATGTAGTTTATGTATGTTATGTTCAAGGAATGTAATGACGGGGGCTTGTTAATATGCGTCTATCTGAGGCGTTTATTGAGATGAGATATCTTGCTTATTGAGTTACATTTTTCAAATCTATGAGTTTACGTGCAGTCGAAGGTCAGTCACATCTGACGGAACAAAAAGACTACCATCACCGAGTTGCGCACGCTATTCGATTATATTTTCAAATACTATTTTTAAATTGTTCAATTTAAAATTAAGTGATGATCGAATTGTTATAAAAAAATTTAAATATACTCGCTACTTCTTTTAATTTGTACCAAACATGATTTATTCGCTGCATCATGGCTTGTCAGTACGCCGGTTACAGGACCGGGAAACCACCACGCTCGAATGCCAACTCGGAGCATGACTCTACAGATTCTGCTCCATTTATGTTAAATTTTTATATTATCATAATCATTTACATAGCAAGCCGGTTGGTTGGATAAACGTTGCGTGACTATTATCGAACCTAATTATTGTTCTTTGTGCTTAAAATTTGGGGAGAATTTTTATTTAAATCAAGTCACGTATCGCTTTCGATGCGGGGAACAAAAGGACTTTAAGAATTGAGTTGTTAAGCCTATAATCATTTCATTATGGTACACGCCCAGAACATGTCGCGAGAATAAATAATAATTACATTTACAAGCAATGAAATTTGCAAAAAAGGTTTTCTACATTGAACATCCTCATCTTTTTCATGCTAATTATAATAACTAAATTCGTAGAATTTTTTTAAACTAAATAATAATTGCATACATACTTACCTAAATAATTTCATGAAAATTGAGCCTTTTGGCGGGATCTTGCAATGTCATGTTGTGGTCTTTATATTTTATTCACAATCTTGTGTTATTTGGCTCAAGGTTGTGTAATACTGGTGGTGTTTTAGGTAATATAGTTTGGTTATTGTGCACAAGTGAAGTGGATCGGAAGTAATACCGTGGAGCATGGGTTTTGACTTGCCACAAAAACCCCCTGGAAAGTTCTAACAAGACGGCCGCCATCTTGTTGGTTAATTGAAATTATCCGAAAAAACTTGTCATATTTGCTTTTTTTCTTATTCATAGGTTCATTTGTCTCAAGTGAGTTTTAATAAATAGTCAACTCAACCCTTATTAAATAGTGGGAATAATAAAGTAAATTTTCAAAAAAAGTATTAACCGACTTCAATATCAATCAAAAACCCATAAGGCACTAAAAAGCGGAAAATAAATAGTTTATCAAATTAACCAAATTAAATAAAACATATGAATATGTGTGCTACCTAGAGATGTATTGGAAGTCGGTGCCAACCGAAATTTTAAATTTGTTCCATGTAGAAATGTATTACAGAGACGCGAGAGTGGACTTAAGCTTTGTACCTATGTAGATGATATGATTTTCGGTTCGCACCGACTTCCAATACATCTCTAGGTAGCACACATATTCATATGTTTTATTTAATTTGGTTAATTTGATAAACTATTTATTTTCCGCTTTTTAGTGCCTTATGGGTTTTTGATTGATATTAAAGTCGGTTAATACTTTTTTTTGAAAATTTACTTTATTTTTCCCTTTTTAGTGTACATAAATATATTTTACTAGCAGTGCCCGCGAACTCCGTTAGTATAGTACTTAAGTATATTAAAATATGCGCATTTTTGCGGTATGGTATCTATCGGTATGGTATGCGATATGGTTTAAATTGGTTGTACAATAAGTAACGTTTGGTACGAATGCAACCTTATCAATAATCCGCGATAGTTTCTACCACCAACTCGGCTACCATCGCTTCACACATAATACACCTTAAGTAATGTAATTACAATGCTTGCGTCATGTTGCAACACAGCAACGAACATGAGCACAATAGGCTCCTAAGAATTGAAGAGTTTTTTTTATAATATTGGTGGCAAACCAACATACGGGTCACCTGATGGTAAGTGATCACGGCCGCCCATGGACACCTGCGATACGAGAGGAAACACAGATGCGTTGCCGGCCCTTAAGAAAGGAGTAGGCTCGTTTCTTGAAAGTTTTCTTACTTTGTCACGGATCCTATGATCAGAACCTAACCAAATTCTCATCAAACTACCCTTGAAGTACATCCTTTCCAATAAAAAATGAATCATCGAAATCGGTTAGCGTGATATTGAGTTATTCGTCTATTTGTCGTTTACATAATTAATGCAAATTTAAAACTTATACGGTTTTGCACTGGATGCCGTTGTCGGAACTGGACCAAATTGAAATGGGACCACACGGGAAGTACCAGCTTTCAAATAAAAAAAGAATAATCAAAATCGGTTCACCCAGTCCAAAGTTATGAGGTAACAAACATAAAAAAAAAAAAAAATACAGTCGAATTGATAACCTCCTCCTTTTTTTGAAGTCGGTTAAAAATATCTTAGAAGAAATAGTAAAGCATTTAAAGAATATAAAGGATATTCGGGAAAACGGGGAGAGTAATAATGTTTTGATAATACTTTCAGACCGTCAATTTAAAACGCATATTTTCTCGATTGAATTACTTAACACCTTATCTTTGCATTATCGCTGACACAAATACAAACAAATCGTGTTTATAATCCTTTCCATGGTCATACATTTTAGTTGCCGGTTCATAGATAAAGTTTTACTTTTACCTAAGGAATATATTAAAAGAAACGCTTCGAACGCTCACATAAATCCGACTGTGGCAGGGAACGTCACATAAACTTGATTTATCTTTCATGACGTAAGTTAACTCCTAACAAAATCTACAATTTCACCTTGTTAGATACGGTGTTCTTGTGTGGTACTTTATCCAGATAGAATGTTTGTTTAATATTTTGTTTCAACCATATTGTTGCTCATATGACGTGTTTAATCTTCAATGTTTGTAACGTAAATATATTCTTTTAACTTTAAAGTAATTAATATCAGGATTTAAATTAAATTAAATTAGATCAGAGGTATCAAGAAAGCAATGAACTATAAAAACTTGTTAGAATTAAAACAAAATATGCAAATTACTTCACTATTAGTAATCATTAAATACTGTTACTGCTATAATATCTTCAGAAATCAGTAAAACGGTTAACTGACATTGATTAGACAGGTGAGCCTACAGGTTCGATCCAATTGAATATTCATGTGATATTCACGCATACTGCAGAATCGAGCAAATTCCTAAGGTACGTAGCAATGTAATAAATAACTTAATAGGTTTTCAACAACACATTCGTGCTTGTACAAACCGGGTGATTAAACTAAACATTTATGTGTAAAGTCTGAACTGTGAAAAGATTTAAAGACCTATAGAAGCACCGCGATAGAGGAATATTAATTTGATTCGTTTATTGTGTGAATGTATGATTTATAAATAAGACCATACATATAATAAAATCGATTTTCCTTAACTCATTAGTAAGTGTAAAACGAAAACTGATAGAAATTTAAGGTATATTTATCTAGGTCTGTTTGTTTGGTTGAACGCGCTAATCTCAGGAATTACTGCTGTGATTTGTTGTATTTCAGTGTTAGATAGCTCATTTATCGAGGAAGGCTATAGGCTATATATCATCACGCTAAAACCAATAGGAGCGGAGCACTAATGAAGAATGTTTAAAAATCGGGGTCTCTTTTCCTTTTGAGAGCTTTCGCTGCGTGTTAGCGTTTGCCTAACTAACTATTCCACGCGGACGAAGTCGCGAGCAGAATCTAGTCTAATTATATATTTCAAAAACTTAATAGAAAATGAATTCAATATTTAAAAAATGATTAGGAACGTCTTTGATAATAATTCATATATTTCTTTTGCATAAATACGATACAGTTTCATTTTTAAATAGAATGAAATTAAATTCTATACACGACAATAGAAATCATGATATTCGAAAATACACTTTCCTTATAGCATGAAATGGTAAAGAAATTTAAATACCAATATAACAAAAATTTTATGAAACTTAAATGTGACGTACCTATATATATTTAGCTACGTGGTAGGAAGCAGAAACGGGCTGACATGGCTGCCGGGATCCAACATCCGCTCGGGTTTCCAGTAGGCATCACATTGTATATACAATTGTACTTACAATTTTGTAACTGTATGACAAATATAAACATGATTTTGATATTTGAATTTTATTTACTACCATAATTTTATGCCTTATTTTAATAACCATATAACTACATTTATATTATTAACACTAGCTGTACCCGCAGCTCCGCACGCGTTTTTAAAATCGTATTAAACAATTATAAAATTGTGAGATTATGTACAATTATAGAAATACTCTTTAAAAACAATTGTAAGTACGACACGCACGCCACTAACAGTAAAATGTAACGTGTACATTAGATATATAAATACTAACAGTGTGTCAAATGAGGTTTGTCATCAGCAACATATTTGGAACCTTAACCCACAATATAACTACCCCAGTGCTCACTTACACTGTATAAGGCACTATAGAAACAATAACTTAAAATATTATTATAAAGATTTACATTTACATTACATTTAATATACATTGCCATTATAATTAAGATTTTGTGACTATACCAAAAATAAACGCTTGTCTGTTCCGCAAGAAATTGTATTATGAAACTCTTTACGTAATACGTTTATAATCTAAAATCTTATTAGAAAGACCTTTATGTCATTAAAGTTAATAATAATTATAATGTCGAATTGTAAACAATAAGCTGATAATTATTTCTTTAATTAAAAATAAAGAATGACTTGAAATCTTGCTAAATTTCATGCAGGCAAAGTCGCGGGTAACAGCTAGTCGCAAATAAAATAATCTCAATTACTTTTTATAAGGTTCGCTACCTACCAGTGAAAGTCCCGTGAAAATCGGTTGAACATTTTCAGAGATAGCACTGCGGGCAAAGCCACGGTTAACAGCTAGTATAAACTAAAATTGCTTGAATTACTTTTTATAAGGTCCGCTATCTGCAAGTAAAAGTCTCGTGAAGATCGGTCGAACCGTTTTGGAGATAGTACTGCGGGCGAAGCCACGGTTAACAGCTAGTATAAACTAAATTGTTTCAATTACTTTTTATAAAGATAGATAGATATCTGTCAATGAAAGATTCGTGAAGATCGGTCTAACCGTTTTGAAGTTAGTACTGCGGGCGAAGCCACGGTTAACAGCTAGTTTAAATTCAAATAGATTATATTACTTGTTATGGTGTCCGCTATCTGCTGGTGAAAGTTTCGTGAATATCTGTCCAACCGTTTTGGAGATAGCATTGCGGGCGAAGCCGCGGTTAACAGCTAGTCTAATTTAAAGTAGCCTAAGTAACCCACTGTAATTTTAGCTATCTGCTAGTGAAATTCCCGTCAAAATCGGTCCAGCTGTTTCGGAGATTACACGGAACAAACAGACAGACAGACAGACCGACAAAAATTTTAAAAATTGCATTTCTGTTATCAGAAGCGTGTATACTTTCATACCCAATCGGTAAAAATTTTTTATTTTGATATTACATACAGACACTCCATTTTTATTATATGTATAGATTATAACTAACAAAGTTTGTGTGGACGGATGGTTATTTGTCACTGTTTCACGCAAAAACTACGTAACGAATTTTAATGATACTTTCCATTAATTATAGCTTATATATCATAATAACACATAGGCTATAACTTATAACAATGTTGTATACATTGATCGAAATACAACGGTGAGTGTCAGTCAGGTAAGTTACAAGAAATACTGAAATCTGAGATGATATGTCAATATACAATACAAAAACCGTTGAAAATACGCGAAAATAGTATATTGTGTCATATTTACTAATATTATTAATGCGAAAGTAAATTAGTTTATTACGCGTTCACACTTTAAATACTTGACCGATCATCTTTCCTCCATAAAAGAGCACTGTCACCGAATAATAAGTCTTCCCTATCGAGTATTGACTACGTAGGTCAATTACTCATCTTCCACGAGATCTCGGAGATCTCGGCATACGAAGAGACGGTCCGAAATCCGACTCTAGGTCCCATAACAGCGATACATAGGTTCCCAGCCATCTCGGCTACCCTGCAACGGCTCGTGCGCGCCGCCGTTAATAAATAAATAACTCATATAAGTTAGAGTAAATCCGTGTATTTGCGTCTAACTTCCCCTAAAACGATCGAGTAATAATAATAACTTTTACTATTTCTATTTTTAGATTCCGGCGCCGACGCCGTTCAGTTAATTTTAAATTCGATCTTTTAATATGCGTGTTTGCGCCCACGCACGCGTAACCTTCCCTGACGCCGCCGTGAGGGAAGGAATCCTCGTTAGTTCCCGCACACATCGTGGTTCTCAGTGATATCTCGAGCCGAGGTCGTCCCCGGTTGGAGCCCCCGAGATATCACTTTCGCGACACAGTGACTCACCTACATCACTTGTACTCACACATGAGATCAACTCTCACCACACGTGCACATACATACACATAGTGGACGGGTTTGTTTTTTTTCCCTTTTTTTCGAGCTGAATCGAATAGTTTAGCTTGTTTCATTCCGATATACACGTATGCATTTGTGAATCATGCAATTTCGATTGCATGATTCACAAATGAATATATGTATGAATAGCTTAGAATAGTTTAGCTAGGATAGATCCGAGATAACAGCAACAGCCCAAGCCGAGGTGTGCCGCGCACCCTTGAGCTAGTTGCCTAAACAAAATCGGCTGAGTGCCTTAAGCGCTCGCCTTAGTAGTCCGGTGAAGCTGTAGAGGCCTCTAAAAAGGCCAATAGGCATATATAGGCATAGTCAGTCCGAAAAAAAAAAAAAAAAAAAATAAAAAAATAATAAGTCAAATCAACATTAACACGAGTGAAGCAAAAACTAGGATATAGATTCGAACAAAGTCGCAAGCGGCGATTAGTATTCAATAATTTACTAGAACATGCTGTTCTCTACACAAAATTTGTTTTACTTACATTTACTATGATAATTACTATTAATACGTACACAACAAATAAATACCCCACCGCTGTCGAAATGCCTATTTTTAAGAATAATAGGTCAGCTTACGGTGTATTAACGATTTAAAATGAGGTAAAAGATCTACTTTAAATGAGGTTCCGTATTTGTGTAGTATATATTGTCGTAACATGAAAATATTTCAGATTTTTAATAAACATATATGAAGTTTCAAACCAGCAGAAATCACCGTTTATCATTTTGTATCATTATATCATCACAATTTTTATTATCCGACTGCAGAGAAGAAACACATATTTCTTTGACACGCTTTATACTCTGAACGGTTAAATAATTTTTAAACGATGACGTATATCGTTAGATTCCTCTTAATTGTAACAATGATATAGGTATAACATTTAAGTCTGAAGTTAAGAAATAAAAAATATGGAAAGAGGTAAACATAAGTTTTCAAGTTACCGATACTCAACTGAACAACTCGTTCATTAATATAATTTAAAGTTTCAACGATTTTGCAGTCACAAGTTATGTATTTTTATTAGTAATTGTGCTTGTTAACTACTCTAATTTATTACGTACATAAATTGTTAAATCAAGGTCAGAATACTAAAACAAAATAGTTGAGTCACGGTATATAAAAATATATGTTAATTGATAACATGTATAAACTCAATCACTTTTAACCGAAAATTGTCAAACTGAAACGTTTTCTCACTTAGATTTTTTTTGAACTCACTAACCGTTGTTGGCCTATTGGCCTTCACAGCTTCAGTGAGCCTTTTTGAGCGAGCATTTAGGGCGCTTAGCCGTATCACAACAAGCTCAAGGGCGCTAAAGTGGCTGAACATCGACCTAAGCTGTTGCCTTGAATATATCGCACATGTGTCTAAGTAAACCAAGCTAGCTAAACTAATCATACATGTATGCATTAGTGAGACAGATATAGTATATACCAGCATGTGTGTCTCAGTAACACGTCATCTATTTCGAATCTGGCCCTTTAGGTAAAACTAGATAACAAAAGTGATTATGAGATAACTAAGTTTTATTTGGGTGTCTCATGGAGACGGTTATTACGCACTTTGCTCCCTTATAACTCACCGCGTGATGGTAGCACAAGATATCAACTGCCATTTATTCCATTATGATATAAATTGATATGCGTAAATACACGATAAATAAAGAGAAAATAATATACATTTTACTACATTTCAACTATACACAACAAACAATTACAAACGCGTGAGAATCCGTAAGTACGATAGTCAATCTATATATGATAATCTAAGCATGACTAGTGACCGTAGAGATCCTTCAAACACCATAAATAACTAATAATAAACAGCTTTGAAAAGAATTTCTCAAACATATTCTTACCTGGATTACTTCCCGTTAATTAATATCTTACTACAGTTGTGCAGACGAGCAGGATATGAAAGTGATGACTGACAGACAGGCTTGACAGGCGTTCGTTAAGTTAATGTAGCGCCTGAGCCTTCGGTCATTAATTAAGACGGATGTATCACTAGAGGAACTTATGAACGAACGAAACTCGCCTCTGAGTTTACCCCTTTTAATATACATTCGGTTACATAAATATAACTGGCTTCATAGTGATAATCTAAAATAATTGCTTGTTTTAATAACTTCATTTCTATAAATCATAAATACTGACAATAAATCTTCATTAGAGTTTGAACTCCCAGAGATACGTGGAGTATTCCAAACAATGACATCAAAAATCTTACAAGTATGAGCGACGATGATATTTTAATACAATGTTATTTTTTATTAAAGTAAGCATCAAATATACTCGCAGTACACATGACGTTAAGTGGTTACCGGTTTAGTTAAATAAAAAACATATAATCATCCTTAAATAGGATCACTAAATCAAATCAGTTAATGATAGAATAATGAGGTATGAATGTGTACTTTGTACTTAAGTGCACTTTGTCATACGCATCTTTAAAACTATAACGCTTCTATTCTGTGTTAAAAATATGTACGACATGATGAAACAGCCAGAACTGAAACTTACGTAGATCATACTAATTATTTCAGGTATAACACCGGTCAACACGATTTTTGGGTCTAACTTCTACATGTTAAATTTTGGTTTCTCCTACGACAAAAATAAGGAAAAAATTTTTTTTTCTGATTAAAGTTTGCTTTTGTAGAAACTAGAACAATTTTTTACTTCTAACTTTAATAAATTCACCGCAAATAAAACAAAATGAATCAACATCATTTTTACACTGTCTTGATGCCATTTTTCAACTGAGTAATACACAAATATAGTTGTTACAGCTGTAATAAACAAGTTGACATTCACTACTGTGCCTCTTACAAATAATAATACAGTTTACTTTCGGGTTAATCAAAGTGCTGCCATATTTTGTTTATGAAATAAATTAAATCATACTTATCGTCGTAAATCAGACCAAAGCAAACTTTATGAACTAAATATGAATATTTAAGTGTTTTTCAATGTCTAGAATCAGCATTTAAGCAAGAGAACAGAAACCTGTGTAACAAATAGCTTAAAATCGAGTCAACAAGTTATTTACATAAATGGTATACTTTTGTTTCGCAATCGAAATATAAAGATATTTTGGAAAACTTACACTGTAAATTTCCTTTCCTATTTCCAAGTTAATTATATCTTGCAACAAAGTAGATCTACAGTCAGAATGTTAAAACACATATATTCTATACGCAACTGGTTGGCTGTTAAACGAGAGCCACGCAAATACAACAATGCCATTGCAAATAACCAACTAAATCTACAACATAGTCGTACACCGATCAGACCGATATAAAGACGGCGCCCATATTATGTTAACCAGGAACAAGCTCGTAAATATCTTATTTCGCATTTAACTGATCATAAAATATAATTTAAGCACTTTGTAAAGCAATAAATGATCGCGCTATGTCAGCGAGACGTGTGGTAACGTGTCAAGTAAATAATATACTAAGCATATAAGTTATGTCTTCATCTCATTGGTGGATTTGTATTAAGTACACAGTAAAACCCGGATAAGCGAAAGTTCAAAGGATAGCACGTTTTTCGATGACAGAGTGGCTTTTCTTTTGAAAATACAGCAAATATGTAATCATTAATATGAACGAGTTTGTGTTGTATAGGTATTACTCATTGGAATTTAACGTACATGTTTACAAAAACAAAACGAAGAAAGAATTACATTAGTATTTACTTTTTACCGTAAATTTTTCCTGTGTTTATTGTTTTTACATTTTGTATATGTTTTTCGAGTTCCTAAATATTCTCAAATTGTATTTCATCAACAACCCTTTCGAATAGAATACGTTACAAAAACAATGTCAGTTACTTCCAAGAAATTTAAGAGCACAAACACAATGTGAGGTAGTAGTTAATTTCATGAAATTTAACAATGAATAAATAAATAGCAGATGTTAAATACAGAGTATCGCTTATGTACATACAAGTAGCAGCCTCAGGGAGGTCATAGAGGAAAAACGACTATCTCTTATAGAAGTTTCTATCTCTAAGTTATATAGGTTATAGAGGGTTAAAATAATGGGATCTGGTAATTACCGTCACTTATAGAGTTTTACGCAGGTAGGACTGTTTTTATTTTTTCTATACTCATACATAATAAAAATGTAATTCTAACATATGTGTACATTTCAGAATTTTGTGAAAAGAGAATTGTTGCAAGTGTCTAGGAATAAGTAATAATATACATTTCAATCATTTTTAGAAATGTCTCTATGTTTGTTTCGACACGCATCACTGTTAAAGTACTGCATTCATTCAAATCGGTTCACTCTATCAAAAATTATTGTAATTTTAATGAAAATGCGAGAGCGACGAGAGAAAAGTAGATAAGTAAATGGACTTAATACATTCAGATGGTTAGATTAATCACTGTTTTTTTTTGCATTAAGTTCCACGCGGACGAAGTCGCGGGCACAGCTAGTTCATAATAAAACTGTTATCTATTTATCCAAAGTAATATTAAAAAGAGAAAAGATTTTTTGTTTGGAATGAATAAACTCAAAAAGTACTTCACCGTTTAAAAAAAAGCTACATTATTACAGTAACATTTGCTATAAGTTATTTTTAAAATGGATGTTAACACGTGAGGCCGTGTACAACAATTAGTATATAAATGTTATAACAAAAAGTTTCACATCTGTCTGTGCGTTCCTTTAGTTCTACTACACTACGCAAGGAATTTCGATACGGTTTTCATTTTGCATTTGGATAATTTGTTCCGAAATGTTTTACTTATAATAAAGTAGTAAAAAAGTCGATGTATTCTAATAAACACCTAAGAAAGGGTTTTTGAGAGGTAATATTGGTAACGCTAGCTAAACTTTATTAGATACACTAAGATAATGTACTACGGAATTGTACATCTTAGAAATACCTATAAAAAGTCGCCTAAAGATAACTCACAATATTAATTTTTATTATTATGTATTATCAGAAAATGCGACGTGATTTTGACTAAATTTGGTAGTAATTCTTATATGATTAAATATTTAAGGTTAGCATTTTTGCCCTAAAAATTGCCGTGTACAGAATATTATTTCAATAGATATCTTAAAAGACACTATTAGTGTTATTATAAAAAAGTTAAATACGTATTGAATACTTGCCTTAAAAAGGTTTCGTGTTAAATGCACCGCGGTCGCTGAATGTTCGCCATCTTGCTCTTTTGTCTCGCTTTGGTTAAGTAAGGTCAGACTTGCGAAAAAGGATAACGCGAACTTGCCTCGGGCGAGCGCGGTGCATTTAATACGAAACTTTTTAAAGCAAATATTCAATACGTATTCAACTTTTTTGTAATAACACCGCATATGTTTAAAATTATCCTCAACAAAAATCAATTTTCTTGTGTAAAGGTTTTTAAATTGTATATGACTTTGAGGAAATCTAAATATCAAAAGACAAAATACATTGAACCCATGTGAACACGGGACGGGTCGCTAGTTTCTAATATTATAAAACCTATGACTGTCTGTTACTATGTTATGTTTAGTAGGTGTCAAATACAATTAAACAGGAAAAATAAAAATGCAAATTAAAATTCTAATAACTACGTATTCCAATTATGCATAAATTATTTTGTACATGCACCAGAATTGTTATTGGAACAAATCCTGATATTGACATTAAATTATTAATGACTTGCTGTGCCCGTGAAATCGTCCGTGTGGAAACTTATTTAAAAACATTGATTAATAAAGTCATCTGAATGTATTAAGTCCATTTACTTATCTACTTTCCTGTCTTACTTACGCTGTTTCGTCATTAAAATTACAACAACTTTTGATAAAGTGAACTGATTTTAATGAAACAAAGACTAAGTTACACCCTAGGATATGCTTTATAATTTGAGGTTTTATTGTGAAACCAGTACTTTAGCAGTGATGCGTGTTCAGAGACAGATATTTTAAAAAATGATTGAAATGTATTTTATTTCTTGTTCCAATACACCTGTAACGATTTTTTTTCACGAAAATCGAAAAAGTACAAACTCGTTAGATTTACATTCTTATTATATGTATAGACTAGCGGGCCCGGCAGACGTTGTACCACCCTGATTATGACAAAATTCTTGACAAATCATTACATAGTATAAAACAAAGTCCCCTACCGCGTCTGTCTGTCTGTTCGCGATAAACTCAAAAACTACTGAACGGATTTTCATGCGGTTTTCACCAGTGGATAAAGTGATTCATGAGGAAGATTTTGGTATATAATTTGTCAAAGATTTTTTTATAGTCAGGGCGGGACATCGTCTGCCGGGCCCGCTAGTTATATATTAAAACTTTCCTCATCAATCACTCTATCCGCCGGTGAAAACCTCATGAAAATCCGTTCGGTAGTTTTTATGTTTATCGCGAACAGACAGACAGATAGACAGACAGACACGGTAGGGGACTTTGTTTTATACTATGTAATGATAATGTAATAAACAATAATATAAGTTTATTACGAGTTAAGTTGTGAATCAAATTATATGTTCAATTATAAACATATATTATTTAGTTATCGTACGATCCGATTCAAGGTGTATTGGTGTTTCAAATGATAATTAATATAAGGCAAGGTTTTGCACGCGCTAGTACCTTGGAACCAGTTATTGAGTTGAGTATTTAAATTCAATAGAAAGTGTATTGCGGTAAGGTGTTCAACGTGATATCGCTCCATAAGAGTAAAATGGAGCATTTAATAACCATATCGATATATAAGAATTAGGTATTTTTGATAAGATTATTTATTTAAATTGAATTAATGCTTTAAAAATATCCTTAGGTATATACAATATATTAATTAGGTTTCTAAATAAAATACAATTTGAACTACATACAACATTTGCACTAGCGGGCCAGTCGGACGTTACCCCGTCCTGATAATAAAAAAAACGAGATGTTAACTACGATATAAAATATAATATGACATAGTATAACTTCCTATTAGTAGCAGAACCTTGAAAACTCATCAGTAGTACCTACCGGAAGGAATGTCCTACACGTAAACTCACAAAAATCATTTTTTTATGATTTTTTTTTTATTTTATTTTTTATGATTTTTTTATGACATTTTATGACATTAACATAACATAATTCATTGATTAATGCATGTTTATTTATTGATGATTATATACCTATCATTTCTGATACCTAATGAATAAAAAATATAATATAATAATATAAATATACCCGACTCTGGAATACACACACAGAAACCATCCCCATAGTAATAGGCACAACAGGCGTAGTAGCAAAAAGAATACATAGATAAATTAGAAGCAAAGATAAACATACACATACTACAAAAACAAGCAGCCATACACACATGCACAATAATAAGTAAAGTTTTAGGAGACACCGTGTTCATAAATTCGTAGGAATCCGGACCTCCTCTGCCCTGAATGTTTCAGGGCGGGAGCTAGGGACTAAACCGAGCCAAAAACTTGAGAGGAGACAATTTTTCAAACAATAATATAAATATAATAAAAATAGTATTCATAAAGCCAGTTGTCAATATTTTAATACAAACAAATATGCAAATAAAGGAAATACTTGTTTATAAGCAACTAGCTGATACATGCGACATCGCCTGTGTTTTTTATTATCTTAATAATATGTTTTGTGTTCAGAGGAAAAGACGTAAAAAATATTGAAATAACAAATTCTTGACTACAAAAAGAAACATACATAGATGAACGCGTAGTCCTTATAAAATCATAATTTCTTAAAACTTTAATAATCTTGTATTAAATGTAAGATGTCTTGATGATATTTTTTAGAGAAGAACCAAGTGCCTAAGTGGTCATATCTATTCGCCTAGTTTATTGTGACTGTAGAAAATATTTTAACAGACTAATATGTATTACCGTTGTAAAATTTGAAGTGGGCACTTAGTTAAGCGAGGTTATAAGATATATTATATCTTTATAGTCGAGTTATGAATTTGCCTTATATGTATTTTAATATATTAGAAATAGGTTAATGGTCATCATGAAACTTAAAACTGGAATCATTAAATACAGTAGTTTACACTTTATTGAAGCTTTAATGAACCAACACCCTGAAGACCTCGTTCATACATCCAATAGACTTTATTGCTTAACTTAACGAGTTTATGTTTGAGAGATTTAAAACGAGATTTTGCACGAAATCAAATTACAACACACCTCGTTATCGGATAGTGTAATATAATTTTATTATTTTCATTCGGGTACCTTGATGACAAATAAATTTTCATATGTACCTGAATACATGCCAACTTTTTTATGCACTTATGAAATACTAGCTTCTGCCCGCGACTTCGTTCGTGTGGAATAGTTGCTTTGGGCTAACGATAACACACAGTGGAAGCTCAAGCTCAAGAGGAAAAAAAACGATTTTGAAACATTCTTCATTAATCCTCCGTTCCTATTGGTCTTAGCGTGATGATATACACCTATAACCTTCGTTGATAAATGAGCTATATAACACTGGAAGAATTTTTCATATCGGACCAGTAGTTCCGAGATTACCCCCTACAAAGTCACAAACTCACAAACTTTACCTCTTTATAATATCAGTATAGATATCACATAGTGTTATTATGTGTGTGTGTACAATTTCATTCAAACAACGATATTTAAATGGATGTGTGATATAACTACACTGGATTAGATTAAAAATGTATCCGTCATAGAAAGTATAAAGATAGTACCAGTGACAGAGAAGTTGAGAAGTAATACGTTAGTATGGTGTGTGCAATTGGGCATGTTATGAGGAAGGATGGAATTCATATACCTAGGAGGAGCGTTAAGTATGAAAATTGAGGGATATACGAGCAAATTTTGAAAAAACGTAAAAAATCGATATGTTGTCCAAAGCTAAGTTCAAATCTTAAATTTTCACAGGTTAGAAAACTTAATCAGAATTTATCTACTAATTATGGAGATTAGCGCGTTGAAACAGACAAATGAACAAAGAGATAAAATTAACCCTGGATAACTAAACATTCGTCCGTTCAACGAAGACCTCCTGCACGAAAGTCGAGTGGCCCTGCATCCTTGTCTACCTTCCTATTACGAGTAAACAGTAAATTACGCGATACGTTCGAGGTCATACACTTGTTAGGACGTAATTTACAGTCATCCCTGGCTACGAAAGCGACTTCAGATGATTACTTTGAGGCGCGATATCAAGGTCATGATACAGGATATTCTGAGCAAAGTATTCCACATAGAAGTCTCTGTTAATCCTACGTCGACTGTGCTATCTGTATCCGTCTAAGGCTAGGCTAATGACGAAACACCATTGCATGAGATGCAAGAAAGCTATTTGGGGCACTCACAATTCTGATACGTGTTGTCTCTGTGTCTAATAGTAATGCAATATTTCTTTTACTTTATTTGGATGCTAATTAATAGAACTTCCGTGCCATGTAACAAGTTCCTATTTACATTAAGTAATATTGTCAATATTTGAGTTTTCATGCGCGTAGTCCGCTCGACGAATGTTTAGTTATTACGTAACAATGAATATAGATATTATAGATTAGTTGACTAGGGTTAAAAAAAATAGTTATTGTATTTTTTATAATTTACTAGCGGGTCGGGTGGACGTTTTCCTGCTTTGATAATAAAAAAAATCTAAAATTCAACCGCAGCGCCACCTACCGGTTCTAATTGTAAATCTAAACTATTCTCGGATCCACTGGAACACGTACACAAAATTTCATCAAAATCGGTCCAACCGTTTAGGAGGAGTTCAGTGACACACACACGTACAGAAGAAATTTATATATAAAGATAGGTTTTTTAGCGTTTCAACGAACTCTCATCTGATGTTTAACATTGACTTTGTTATTTATAACAATATTATCTAATAACGATGGTAAACACATTATAGTTAGAGAGGGCTGGTTCTTAAAGACAGCTGCCAGAACACATCAACAGTTGCTAGCTAGCCAGGCAGATTTAGAAAACGGTCCTACCATAATGTTCTGCTTTCATTACGATATTTTCCTTTACAGAAATCTCCGATCCAGTTACCAGGATTCGAACCTACGCTGAGGAAGTGTCCGAACACGCTATCAAGTAACCCATCATCGCTATACATTATTATGTACCACTACATCACCCGCAACTAGTTTTCGATAAATATTTTCAATACAAAAACGACGGTTCTACTATTTTATTATAGTTTAGAAGGAGGCAGTATTTATATCATACTAATATATATATATATAGCTGACCCGTGCAACTTCGTTTGCAGCAAATCGGTTATTATCGGTTTCAATTGTATTTTAAACGCATTTAAAAAAAACCTAATCACCAATTGCAGCTATACCTACCGTTTCCAATTGTGAATCCAAACTACCCAGAGACTCACCCAAACATACCCTGTTGGTATGTGAGAACTCTTTTAAAATACGCCGAGAACCCGTCCGCAGCATCACCTACCGGGTCCAATTAAGATAAAATATAACCTACATATATTGGTGATAAATGTCTTCCCGATACCCTTTGAGTTACTCCTGCGCCACACATCTCCGTACCCATTCACAATTAGCGTAGATCCAGCTGCAGCGTCAGGGCAATAATTTTGCAGGCTTATAGTTTATATTTTGCATTATCTTCTGACTAACTTCATCAATTAACATTTTCTACATTAAATTTCTATTTTGATTTAGTTGTTTGATCCATAAGAAATTGTAAAGTATACGTAAAATTTGCATCCACACTAAAATCTGCATCCACACTTAATCTCTTCAATTTTATTTTGCTTTTGACATATAAACCATCTTTTTACTTGAGATATTAAACTTAGATATATGGTGTCGTAGACTTTTTCGTAAAAGTAATGAATATTTTTGCTATAGATTTTATTTTTTTATTCCAAACTCTTCAGGCAGTGCTCGCTATATTATAGATTTTTTTTGCCGAGATCAGTCACATTTCTTGAAATTAATTATTGAAAATATATATATTTGCCATATTTAAAAAATATATTGCTATAGCACCAAGAAAACTTTACCAAAATCCGTCAATAATTCCATTAACTACAAATTTTTAACTTTTATCCGTTATCTTTGAGAACCCCTTGTGTTTCATGGGACAAAAGATGATGAATATGTTAGAAGAAGATGTTACTTTATAATATAAGTTATCACTGTGTCAAGATTGGTTCAGTATTTCGGAGTGATACGTGTATACAGAAACAGACAGATAGACAAAAATTCTAAATTAATTATTTTTGGCTTCTGTAACGAAAACAAAGTCTACCCCGATTATAATTTTCAAAAAATATTTAATTTACAGATTTGACCTTGTTACAGGTTTATTATATGTATGTATAGATAATATTATAAAGTTTGTTTGCTTGAACTCGCTAATCTCAAGAAATACTGGTCAGATAAAAAAAAAATAGGGTTAGATAGCTCATCCATCGAGGAAGGCTATATAATATATATTACCACGCTAAGACCAATGGGGGCGGTCTAGTAGGTAGTCTATCAGTCTAGTAGCTTTTGCGTAGATTTCTTCTCTTTTGTGTTTTCTTAAAAGTAAAATAAACAGACATACGAATGTGATATATATGTAAAACATGGCCTAAATGTTATATCGGTGTATGAACTACTACCATACCAAATTTCGTCAAAATCCGTTCAGTAGTTTTTGCGTGAATCCTGTACAAACGACAGACAGACAGACATACCGACAGACAGACAGACAAAAATTTTAAAAACTATAGAAATGTGTTCTGTCTTTGATTGTAAACCCTCCCAGAGTATTTTTTCTTTAAAATATTTAATGTACAGATTTCGTCCCGTTAGCCTTTTATTATATGTATAGATATATCATAAAAATATTTATATCATAATACATTTTGTTCACGAAATATTTTTTTTAATTCTTATGATACAGTCTTTATAAGGATAAATACAACTCAAGTATAAATACATATAGACATATAATGTAACGAAAAATAAACATCATAACTCGATAAATGATTGATTGATTTACATTATACATTGTAAAATAATATCTATAAAGTTATATCACAGTATACATTTTTGTATATTTTGTGAAATTTATAAGCAAATATATAATATATCAATCAACGGTTAATAAATCTCCTGGAATGTGTTCGCAGGATACATGGGAACTTTATCGTGACCGCTATTATACTCAATCACTTCAGTAATTAATTACTCGTCTTCACAGCAGGAGAACGGACCGCGTTTGTTAAGGGAATTCCAAAGGACAAAAAGGAGAGTATTCTTATAAAGAAAGCTGATATATTATACTGAACTCGGATAAAAGTTTATTTGTTTAACGAACGATTTCTGACTTGTTGCAAAATTTGGAGTTTTGGGCTTCAATGTAATTTGTAAGTAGTTCGAATAGATTATTAGAAATATCATTCATTTTGCTTATTAGAACATATTCATACCTGTATATTGTCGTATGTACAAAACAAGTGTATTTTTATTACAAAACAACTGCACATACTAGCGGTTATAAACAAATCAAAAACTTTTTTATATATAGGAAGATAATTTTAAATGTCGGTTGTGTTTGATATTTAAACATTGGCGATACAAAGAAAGTACACACAAGTTATGTCTACAGATCGCGTTTCAGTTCATGATCGAGAAACATGCAATAAACTAAAATATTGTTTTGAAGGGTTACGTATTTATATAGGACTAGTGGTCGTCTAGTGGTCGAAATTCGACCATATTTTATTTTTACATTCAACGAGTTTTCATGCAATTCATGCAATCCAAAGAGAATAATAATTACTTCAGTGGTTTCATAAATTGACTAAAGAGAAATTATTTACCAATTAATTATTAATATATATTATGAATTTACATATTATATTACACTATTATAAAATTAACCTACAATTTCACCAGTTAATTTCAAAGGACATGATGGTATGGAACGTAAGTCATGTTAAAAATATTAAATGTAGAATGAAAAATGGTAATTGGAACGTAAGAGTAAAATGAAGGGTGGCGAAACGTCTTTTTCATTTACATGTGTGTATATGTTGTGTGTCATTTAAGCAGTAGTGTGTGTAATGTATTGAATTAAATTAATGTGTTTTTAATGCATTTTATATAATTTTTACACTTCTCCATATAAACGTTACCTATGCCAAAATTTCACGTTCATCTCTTCGCGCAATCTGCTTAAAAATTATTAAGCTCACGTATTAATATATAGATATAACAGAAGTATTTACGCCTCCGTTCAGTATTAGCTATCTGCAATTACCTTAATATGTACTAATTTAAAAGTGTTCAATTTAGTCTGCTTTGACAGTGTATGAACAAGGTTTTACAATTTTAAAATAGTATTATCTTAGAATTTCGGTATTGCTTAAAAGTTTGAAGCGGTGGTCATTCTTCAGTTATGTATTTAATCGACATAGACTCGTTAAGCCTGAGCCTCCGATGAAGAAAATATGATGAAAAAGTGATTATACACGGTGGTAAGAAACTGTATTTCTTTCCAAATGGCTCGCAACCATCGCACACCATCATAAGAAGTTACAATATAATCAAAGTTCGCAGGTAAACAATCAATTAAAAGTGGATTAGTTACTTCATCAACCATAGTAATTAAGGTTGATCTCGAGTAATTGACCTTGAAATCTCTTAATTTATGTAATGCGCTTTAAAGATAACCCACCTTCTGTATCTGATACGAGTTGGGCCTCATTTACACGGGTGATTTACGAGTTCACACATCGGGTTCGATCTCACTTAGCAATGATTTATGCTCAACATCTCCCCCTGCCGAGTTAAACGCATTATCGGACCACATGCCCTATCAACTTTGTGAGTCGTTTGAGCGATCCGGTTGTCTGTAACAGTTTGATAACTTTGGGAAGATTCGTAAGACGTAATATTCAAGTTACATAATGTATAAACTCATTTCAAAAGGATTTCTTTTAAAACAGAGTTTCTTAAATAAATTCTCGAAAGGCGAGATAAATTTATAGTTATAATTTAGG
The DNA here is from genome assembly GCA_036509395.1 of Antheraea yamamai. Classification (NCBI taxonomy): domain Eukaryota; kingdom Metazoa; phylum Arthropoda; class Insecta; order Lepidoptera; family Saturniidae; genus Antheraea; species Antheraea yamamai. The sequence continues at coordinate 14,094,180 of AP028428.1, read as the reverse complement.
CCCAGCAAAGCGTTATCCTAGACAGTCAGTACAGAAATATATGAAGAAGCCAGTAAATTATTTTAGTTGATTGTATTACCTTCTTTCCGTGCTTCTCGGCTGAGAATAACTGTGGAAGTTAAATTATTCAAGTTTTAAGTAGTTTTTGCTTGATCCGAGCACATCAAAGTGACTTCACTGTATGTGACAGCAATCTGAGTGCAATCAAAGTACGGTGATTACCATAAGATTTACGATCCATCGCCAGTCATCGCTTGATAATATTTTTTTGTAAAACTATAAATGTTTTACAAAACAAAATATGAGTAAAATTACAAATCAGTGTGTTGCCAACAAAATCTACAAAGACGGGTTGTAATTTTACAAACTTCTGTAGCCATAATTTTACCAAACTGTGGATCAGTTTTCAATTTTCCGATTTTTCAGTTTCATTCTTTGTAATTCGATTCACTACAGTTTTTCGTAGTGTTACACAAAATGTTGGAACTGGAATTACTATAGCGCCATTGAAAGTTTACAAACATTTTTAGTACTACTACAATTCTGACTTTGAAATTACGTGATGCATTGTAATTTTACCTTTACAAGCTTATCAACAGCAGAACATATACCGACTTATCCCAAAATTTGACAAACCTAAGGTCACTGTGATTGGTTGATCTCCATGTCCCTCGCGGTAGCCATCCAGTCGAGAACAGACACCACCCCGTAGCTCTCAGTAAGTAATACTTGTTATATTATCCATAGTATACACGTACTTTGAAAAAAAACCGGCACTCTCACTGACCGAACGAAACGCAACAATACAAGCACTGTTACTTCACGTCGGTTTTCTGTGAGAGGGTGGTACTGCCCCGGACGAGCCGACCCATTCGTGCTGAAACCAGTAATAACTTCAGCGTGGCTCTACCACCTTAAGCCAAGGGATAAGACAATACACATTAACGCGAGTGAAGCTGCGAGTAAAAGGTAGTTCATCAGAGATAGCGATACCATGAAATGTATGTACTGTATGCTCTAATTTACTAGGCAGAAAAAAATTAACAATAATTTATCTTACAGTACAAGATATTTACGCTACCTTGACATTATTCTGTCATGCATTCTTGCCTGTTTTGTGCACTTTTTGGTCTCCAATGGGTGCTATTTTATATTACCTTAATAGGTTAATCTTGCATTTCGACTTTCTACTCCCATTTTAATCAACAATCCATAGATATTTATTCTTAATACGCTATGAAGACATAAAAGACGTCACGAGATGAAAGCAAGTATAGATGACAAATATACTGAGTCGAACTAACGAGATAGCAACTTTGAAACCTTACTATCGTCTGCCTCGTAGTGTATTAGAACATTTCGTGGGACTTAATTACAAAGCAACTTTGAACTCCTGTCTAAAATAGAATTTTTAATTAAGCCACCTTGAATCCTTATAAAACAAAGATAATTCTCGAACCCGTTGTAATATACTTCAAGAGGATAAATCTTTCATCATCTTTAATAACTAGGTATTATAAGGCTTGTTAATTGTCTTTCTTTTTATTATTTTATGTATAAATAATTATAGTAATAAATAATAGAATAATAACAACATCTGCCTATAAGAGTTCTACAGTTCGGCCAAAGGTTTCTTCTTAAGAAATTTTATGGGTATAATCTTAACGTCCACGACGTTAAGTTAAGTTAAATCCTAACAAATATTATGAATGTGAGTTTGTTTGTTTATTATGATTTGATATCTTAGCTATTTATATTTATAATTTAGATAAATATAGTCGAATTCCGAAAAAAATGTCGGTACATAAACTTGCGAACATCGAATAAATATACCAATGATGAAAATTCTTAGCTACCACCAATTTTGTACTATTAGCTGTATATATATGCAAAGATAAAACAGTCTGGTACAATTTTCTCCAAAATTTTTCAACCGTTTTTTTTTTGTTTAGTTCGTTTTTGAAGTGAAACTTATGGGAGGGCTTCGAAATTCTGATCCGCAACCTTTTTGTATGACGAAAAGTAGTGGGGGTAAACATTGTGTCGGGTAGTGTAGGACCAGTGTGTCGCTTGCCTTCGGGTATGGGAGAACAGTAAGACATAAGCTCTTCTCGCTTTCATTTTGAAGCTATCACTTTTACCGCGTGTGACTTACACACACACATTTTTTATACCATTGACGAGTTCATTTATAAACGTGTATTCCACATACTTAAGTATTACAATCTATATAAAATTTGTGCACTCTTTGGCATAAAAAACCTTAATAATATTGAAACTTTAAAGATTAATTATTTCGGGTTCAATTTCGACCATTGGACGATCATTATTCTAACGACTATAGAACAACATTCTTATTTAAACAAATTTATACTCAACTCTATGTGTGATTTCAAACACTATTTCATTAGTAATTTAATGTAGTAATCGTAATGTAATAATACGTTTACTTAATAGTATATTTAAGACTCATTCCATTAAAAAACAGTTTTTATAAATATGGTATATAGTAAATGAATATTGCACACGTTATGATAAGCCACAATGGATCGAAATTATTTTTAATTGAACATTGTACTCTCATTACATTAATCGCTACATTTATAAACAAAAAACACTGAGGTTTTGCTTTCACTCTGGAGCACTGATACGTTCCAATTGAAATTAATGACGGCTTTAAATATTAAGTGTAGCACGGTTACATTGTTTTTATAGGTCTTTTTATGTTTTTAATGGCGTCATCCGAGTAAAAGTAAATAAGTGGATTTATATATTCGTCACAACGCTCGATAAAATTCCAAGAATATTTTTTATGTATATAAAAACCTCTCTATTAAATATATTGTTAAAATGTGATTGTTAACATATCAGTTTACATTATACGCTGTAATCTAATAATTAGGACTTCAGGAGGATTTAATTAATTATACATTTGTGATTGTGTACTCTTAAAAAAGTTATACTGCAAATGTTTGTGCGTGTGTCAATCATTATCCTTATAATTCCGGTGAGCGTGTGTGCTTCATTTTTCTCATTCTACAGGATTTAACCGATTTTGATGAATTATCTTTTTTACTTATGAGATAATTTGTTTATAGCCATTTTAAAATTATATTACCAAATCTTTGAATGAAATTTAGCCCGGTGTTTTTTCATTGACAATTTTTTTATGTTATTTATTTTAGTACAACTCAACACTAGGTGGTGCTAGTCTGTTGTTATTAAGTTATTATACGGTAATTTAGCCCAGACGACGTTGTGGACGGTTGCAGGTGGTATTATAGTTTAAATGTTAGAGAGCTGATAAATTTATCAATTAAAGAAAACGGGATCTGCTATTTATAATTGGACTTTATCGATATAACTATAGAGTGTTATTTTCAACTGCGGGAGAAAGATTGCTACAACTAGTTCTACCGCAATAGCGACAATGCTTATGCTAATATGTTCCATTTCGAAGGGTGTGATAGGCACACAAGCGTTCCAACTGTGTCCTCAAAAATTGTATAACTTATTATGACTGGAGTTTTTGATTTTGGGAATACATAGCTCGCACTCACTTTACGGCAAGTGAATTCTACTGAATCTTGGTTAATTTAAGTCAAGCAGAACTAGAACACAACATCAAATAATAACGGCAATCGATCAAAAAGTGTCGTAATTAAAAATTAAACAGGTCTCTCGAGAATATTTTTTTGCCTATATATATAAGTAATAGCTGAGAGACATTCCGGATATAACAGGTGCCTTTATCACAATATTTTTATAGTATATAAATTACCAGCATTTAAAGAGATAAATGAAGGAATATTCAATAAAACATTATATGGTTAGATACTAACAATCGCCTGCGACGAATTAATTACAATATAAACCTCAATAATATTCATTATTATGAAATAAATCAGTATCTTTTAATTGGCAGCATTAATTTCAGTTTTTAACAGTCATAATTTTATGAAATACTAGCTGACCCGTGCAACTTCGTCTGCACCAAATCGGTTATCACTGGTGCCAATTGTATTTTTAAACGCGAAAAATTTTAATATAACTAAAACCATATTGCAGCCACACCATCGGTTTCCGATTGTGAATCCTAACTATCAAGGGACTCAATCAAACATATACCCAGATGGTATGTGAGAAATCTTTTAAAATAAGCCTACAACCCGTTCGTAGCAACCAACATATATTGGTGGTAATGTGAAAAAAAGGTTTAAAGGTCTATGGACCCCCCAGTTTCTAACGAAGTTTCTTTCCCTTTTTTGTAGACGTTTACTATACAGTCAGTACAGTTTACATTATAAAATATCAAGTTGATAGAGTTAAATTGTAAATTAAACGATAAAATGTATTCATAAAATAAAATAATGATAAATGAAACACTGAATAATATCATAACTATTTTCAACTTGTATTAAAACTTTTTCACACTCCATTGTATTGAAGAAAAATATAAATATTAAAAAGATATGAGCACGACGCGTCAAATGTCACTTGCCTGTAACTATTTGTCTAAGAGCTAGCAACGGTTTCGAAAAAGAAAATAAGCCAGTTTTTATATATCTTTATGCTCTTCCGAACAGTGTGCGAGCTACCTGGCTGTAAACGTTGCGTTTATTAATGCATGTATTGTTTTTTACTAACTTTGAAACGCTACTAACACATGAAATTATTATCGCCAGACATTTTTGTTATTATCAATAATGTGCCCGATGCTATTTTTTTGTAAATCAAATAAGTATGTCCAAACCATGTTAAGATAGCTGTAATTTTAATATTATTATTATTTTTAATGAAGGCTTAGTCGCCTGCGCGACTATATCGCCTAAGTAACATACAACTATATAACAATAAGAATGACAATAAACTTAACAATAGCTTATATTAATTTTGTACAATTCTTTAGCATCTTTCGAAATGGGGTCAAACAATAACGAATTGTACAAACCAGTGTGGAACAAACCAGTAGCATTAAGTCGAGATCTAATATCTTCGCTTCGAACACATTCTGCCAGGATGTGGTGCACGTCATCGATAAGCTCACAACTCTGGCAGAGTGTTGATGGTACTTTACGCATCAGGTAGGTGAACTTTTTACATGGGATGTGTTCTGAGTGTAATCTCATTCCTGTGATTGCTTCCCGACGGCAAATCGTACTGTCATCAATCCATGGTGACCTTAAGGGATGTGGCTGAATTATTCTGTACCATATTCCTTTTGTTTTAGAACGCTCATCAAAGTATTCCTTCCAATGCGAGTAACAGCTATTTTTAAATACTGAGCATACATCCAAATAAGTTGGTAAAATATTAATAATAGCACCTTCGGAGGATCCTTCTCTAGCTAAAAGATCAGCTCTTTCATTCCCAGTTATACCTATATGAGAAGGGATCCATTGTAAAACAATTATTTTGTTCCTTGCTTTGAAATCTAGTAATTGCTTCAAAATAGTGTAGGCTATCGGTATTCCTCGAAAAGTCAAGGTACATCGAGCTACGTGTTGAAGATCACTTTTTGAATCGGATAAAATAACAATCTTAATGGACTCAGTGGATTCTACAAATGATAAGGCCTCTGCAATTGCTGTCAGTTCAGTGTGCATAATTGAAATATTTTCATCAATTTGAAATTTCATAAAAGTTTTGGAACTTGACTCAAAAAATGCGGCTCCTAAATAATTACCAGCTTTAGATCCGTCAGTGTATATTTGAACAATATTTGGTAATATTTATTTATATATTGAAGACAAATATCTTTTATTTTAAGAATATCATATTGACTCTTTGGCTTCCAAATACCATCTACATTTATTTTAATAGATTTTGCCAGCTAAATATTGCCTCCTAAGATGTAACGGACATATGCTCAAGTCGCTTTCCATAACATGGATTGGAGTACTTTTAATGAAACCACCGATAATTTTCATGGCCTGGTTTTGGACTTTTTCAAATTTATAGAGGTTAATCTGAGCACTCTTATCATAAAGAAAGCTCGCATAGTCAATTCGACTGCGTATAATATTGAAGTATAAACGAACTCAATGTTATGGATGAACACCCCAGTTAGAACCTGCTAATGCTTTGAAAACGTTAAGAGACTTAGAGCTACATTCTGCATCTGCATTGATATGTTTACCCCATTTTATGTATGATAAAGATAGTAATACTTGTGAAAGCGCCTGTTATAGACGCATGTAATCAAGATGGCGTCAGTCCCAAGTCATATGTCTACGTTTATCGTTGTTTTTCATTGTTTACGGTGAAATCTCAATATCATAATGGTTAATAAAATAAAATATGTTCTTTGCAATGGAAAAAATAAAATGGTTTGAAATGAATTATTTTATTTATAAAGAATATCATCGGGCATATTAGTGTCAATAACAAAATTCCCTGACAGTGATAAATTCATGTTTTAATAGCGTTTAATAGTTACTGAAAAAAAATGTTCCTTAAATTATTTATAACCCAAAATTTTGACCTGTAAAGGTGTGATGCGTATTAAAAACACAACGTTAACCGGCCACCACGTGTCCTGAATCCTGTTTGGAAGGGCATAATATATCTTCATATTAAAGAACCAGCTTGTCTAAAATTCTCGTTCTTCCAACGTTGCTGGCTCTTGTACTAAGGTGTTGCAAAAAAGTCTTGTTACATTAACTACAATTTTTTATCTTTCGTTATCCTGGAGAACCCCTTGCGTTTTATGGGACAAAAAGTATCCTAAATGTAACCTTGGAATATTAGTTATTACTGTCTCAAGTTTCGTTAAAATCGGTTCAGTACTTTCAGCGTGATGCGTGTTCACAGGGACAGAAAGACAGACAGACAGACAGACAAAAATTGTAAAAAGATTATTTTTGGCTTCTATATCGATAATAAAGTCTACTCCGATAAAAATTTTCAAAAAATATTTAATGTACAGATTTGACCTTGCTACAGTTTTATTATAGTATAGATGATCTGATTGTCATATGTAAATCTATAAACATGTTGTCACATGTGTTTTGCTCAATCTTCTAAGGTTTGATAAATACTGTAGAATTGAACAAAAAAACTAAAAGAAAATGATTTATGAATGTAACATAAAAAAGGTATTTTAATGAACATAATTACTGTTTAAGTAAAACTCGTAACCGCCACTTGACACATATCGGTGTTTATCTCGGCGGGTTAATTTTCCGGGTCATGCGGCCGAGGCGGGCGGCCGGTCGCGGCCCGCTCGGATGAATTCAATCAGAAGCAACAACCTAAGCAATCTCGACGCTACTGAAAACGATTGCCGACGAGTGTGTATTGAGTTGACCGCTAGACGAGTATCCGACAAGTGCCCTCGTCTCTCCACCGCTAACTCCACAACCTATAGAACTGTTTATACAACAATATCTAGTTCGAGAAATACAAATATAATCTTCTCGGCCACGAGCGTCGAGACTAACTGAGATACGAAATTAAATTCTGTGAAGCTCATTTAGCTGAGTACTTGGTAAACTTCAATACACAAAGTGCCCATCGTAAAATATAATACGGATCTGCGAAACCGGTGTTTAAGTTTTGTTTTGTCTCGGTTAAACCGCGGGGTTACCGTCATAATAATATGATATTGTGAATACAAGTGGCGGCCACTATTTACTTCGAGCTGCGGGCAACGGTTTAAGTGAAACAGACAGCGGACCACTTAACCTTCGTCTTGTATTTAAAGAGGAGGTCAACGTTGAACTTTAGCATAAAACCAATTGGACTCGAGCAACTTGGGTTACGCGATTGTTTTTTAAGCGTATATATTTTATTAAAGTGAAATATTTCTTAGAGATGTTTCACGATAAGAAATATATTTGTATAATTTTTATATAACTTTTTTTTATTGTAGCACCGCGAAGTGACTGCACTGTGCCTGATGGTAAGCACAGTACAATCCAAAAACAACGGCGACCACCGAAAGATACGCCCTCCTCCGTCGGTCGTCGTTGTCATGCCGACCTACGTATATGTATCTTAAAATTACCTACTTATCAATGTTTTAATGTACAACAATAAACTATGGTAGATAGTTTTATAAACGATTGTAATTTAAATGTACTATCATTATTATCGAGTTTGTCGGTTCTTCTTCATGACTGGGTTGTTTTCCGAACCGGTGGTAGTTTTGACGTTCATAAACGCCTTCTTGGGACCTAAATTGATTAAAAAATTTCTGATTTTGATCCATTATGAAATGTATAGCGAACCGTAAAAAAGAAAACTACTATTTAATCATGATAATATAAATACGAATGTCAATTTATTTGTTTGTTAAGCTTTCACGACCTAACTACTAAATTGATCATTATGAAATTTCGCATACATGTCAGGAGTATAGAAAATAACAGGAGTACCTTTGATAAAAAAAAAACCCTTTCCCAAGTGATAGGTCAAATATATATTAATTCGAGAGGAGCCGCGAACAGAAGCAAGCTTAATATAAATGAATTACTCAAGAAGTCACAAATAGAGTTTCACTTTATTTAGCTTAGCTAAGCATTGAGAATGATTCGTTCAAAAGACGAATTTTTATAATAAATATAATGTATGTGCAATGTTTGGAAAATAATTTAAATACTCGTAGTTTAACTAATGTGTTACAGTTATGCCGGTTACTAACTAGTCATGAGTAATCGCTGCCTGAACAGTTAATGGTAATCATTTCTCTTAAGTGTTAAGGCGTTTTAGACGCAACGACGTCACTCAATAGATTGACTCAATTATTTTACTTTATAGAATGTCTGTCTGTGACCTTAATATAACTTCCATTGACGGTAATATACGCGTGGTCACAACTCATGGTTCTTATTTAAAACTCTTTCTATAGCTCGCACTGGGCCATAGTTGTAGAATGTTCAAAATAGGGATACATTACATCACCTTTTTAAACTGTAACATTTTGAAACTATGGAAATTTTAAATTATAAGTAAACATGTCACCAGTTTCTAATTTAATAAACCAATTACAAACTTTATTAAATCACTAGAAATACAACGTTGTAAATAATGCTTCGAATGCAGTGTCAATTTTATTTAAACTGCGAAGTTATATTATGTGATACTGTTGACTCTGTCATAAACAATGTTCTATATTTCTAACTTTACCGGACTGAGCGTTAAATATTTTATCAGCTACGGACTATATGTAGTGCAACTATTAATTCCAATGATATTAGATATAACTGAGAAAAAAATAATTCGATATCTGAAATGATATTAATGCAAAAAATGAAAACAAAAATAAAACCGAACTCAAATATATTTAGTGTAAAAAATGCACCAGAATGTCCTTGACTTTAGAAAAGTACCTACCTAGTGTAGAGTTATTTTAAACCTACCAATATTTCAGTGACTATATAACAAATCTATGCGATTTTAATTACTCGTCTGGTTTACCCTCATAACCTCAAGTTTAATACTATTGAAATTAAAGTGGAACCACCTTGGAAATATAATTTTTATAATAAAAAAAGAATTATTTAAATCGGTTTATACATAACAAAGTTCTGGGGTAATATAAATAATATATATATATATAGTCGAATTAAGAACCTCTTTCTTTTTGAAGGCATGATAAACTTTTTCAATTTAATAGTTATATTTTTTTAAGCGGCTTGGAATATAAACTATGCAAGGAATCTGTGGTTCAATGAATATCATATTAAAATATAATTTTCAGAAACGATAAATATAACAAGAAATTTCTCTCTGTTGTTTTATATAAAGTTTTATTTTCATAAAATTCAAACAACTCACGTAGATATGTAGATTTTACGTGTATAGAAAAGCAAAGGAATTGATTATAAAAGTCAATCTAAGAGCAAGTCGTTGCTAAGCTTTTGACGCGTTTCCAAGAAAGTAATGAACATTAAATAGAACAAAAACAAAAGTCCAAACAGACGTAAACAATGATAATGAAAACGCTCGTTTAATTAAGAAACATTAAGAAATTAGGGCTTTTTGTAAGATTAAAAACATAGTCCGGTGAATTATGAGCATTTGACTTTTACGATCCCTATCAAATAACAACGCAATTCCCACAGAATAAATCTAAAAATGTTTCTTTATTGATTACGTAAGACGATTTCGAGAAAAAGACTTGATGTTTAGTGCTATAAAGATTTGTTGGATGGTGTAGTAAAACCTTATACAGTTCAATAAAAATATGTTAGTATGTCTGTCGTATAGTGTCCGACCACCTACATACGATATGAGTTTACGAGTTGTTGTGAGTCGTGACAGAATGGCTCGATATTCTGCTCATAACAAGATGAAACAGAATACAACTTGACATCTTTGCCAATATTTACGGATATTCCATAACACGTGAGACATGATTGATTTCTTTATCTATACGTATAATAAGAATTGAAATCTAAAGTGTGTGTACTTTTTGATTTTTGTGAAAAAAAAATGTTGCAAGTAACTTGAAATAACTAATAAAATATTTTTCAATCATTTGGAGAAATATCTGTGTGTCTGTTTGTTTAAACATGTATCACTGCTAAAATACTGCGTTCTTGTTAAAATCGCTTCAAGAAAATCTTAAAGAATATCTTCAAGTAACATGTAGTTTTTGTTTCATTAAAATCGGTTCGGTCTATTAATAGTCATTGTACTTTTAATGACAACGCGACTTAATTACGAGAGAAAGGTAGATAAGTAAATGGACTTAATATATTCAGGTGACTTTATTAATCGCTGTTTTTTTACATAAGGTTTGACGCGGACGTAGTCGCGGGCACAGCTAGTCCATAATATAATTTTATATAAAAGAGATAAGAAAATGCAAGCACCTAATCTCCGTATTAAGGCGTTCACTAGTCACAAATTAACGTTACCACTAAATAGAATTCTAATACATAATAGATGCATTCAATTCGTCTGCATAACTCCTGAGGTCGGCTTACTCCACCGAATGGTTTCAAGCTAATTTGGTTAATATTAACGATGGAAATTTCTGCCAGAAACGTTTTCGCTTGCTCTAATATATGGAACTGACTAGTCGGATTTTAGTTTGTAATGGGGTTTAAACGTTTTGCACGTTACATTCATTAATCTTGTCCAGTTATCTTGTTAGGCCAAAGTAGTTATATTACATTTCGTTGCAGTAATTTATCTAGCCTTAGTTATTGAGCTGTATCTGAAATAGAATAATACGAGCATTAAAAAATATATTTAAGAAATAAATAACACATTACTTAGAGGATTTTCTTAATCAATCTTAAAATTACTTGCAGAAAACCGACGTGAAGTAACAGTGCTTGCATTGTTGCGTTTCGTTCGGTCAGTGAGAGCGCCGGAGAACAGCCAATTCCCCCCTCCCCCTCCCCTTCCACCCCCGCAACACAGGCTGGCAACGCACTTGCGACTCCCCTGGTGTTGCAAGTGTCTATGGACGGTGGTGATCACTTAACATCAGGTGAACCACCTGTTCGTTTGCCTCCTATGATATAAAAAAAAAACTGTAATAGGTACTCCGTCTCTTATACACAAGTATATTTGTCGAATTTATATTTATAACACAATATGTCATTGTTTAATTTGGTTTCAGTTGTTAGGTATGAGTACCAAAAATATTGTTTATAACTGTACCCGCGACTACATTCGAGTCGAATGAAATGTAATATTACAAAATACCATGGTTCTTTGATGAGGTTGAAGTCCATTTACTTATCTACTTTTGTCTCGTACTTAAGTCGCGTCGTCATTAAAATTACAATAACTTTCGATAGAGTGAACCGATTTTAATGAAACAAAGACTATTACTCGAAGATATGTTTTATAATTTTTTGGTGAGGTTTATGTGAACGCAGTACTTTAACAGTAATGCATGCCCAAATAAACAAACAGACAGACAGACATTTTTAAAATTATTGAAATGTACTTGATTACTTTTTCCTAGACACCTGCAACATTTTTTTTTTCACAAAAATCTGAAAAGTACAGACACTTTAGATTTACATTCTTATTATATGTATAGAAAATTGATACACATTATAACAGAATAAGTTATTGTTGAATTTGACTACGTATGAGTAGAATATTTAAATTACAATATTTCACTTTTATCGTAATATCGATCATAAGTGCAAATAAAATGAGTGTTCAATCATTAACACTTCGAAGTTGTAATGCTTTTTATTCTACTATAAGTTTTATCTGTGCTAATATTATAAAGAGGTAAAGTTTGTGAGTTTGTGACGTTGTAGGGGGTAATATCAGGAACTACATGTCCGATTTGAAAAGTTATTTGAGTGTTATATAGTTCATTTATCGAGGAAGGTTATAGGCTATATATCATCACGCTAAGACCAATAGAAGCGGAGCAACAATGAAGAAAGTTTCAGAATTGGGATTTTTTTTTCCTCTTGAGAGCTTCCGCTGCGTGTTAGCGTTAGCCCAAAGCAACTATTCCATGCGAACGAAGTCGCGAGCAGAGGCTAGTTTAAAATAAAATTTCTAGTACATTGATACCATAAATTGCAACAGTAGTAGAAAGATGTACTTATAAACTACAATTCTATCAACAAAGAATGTAACTAAATCTTAAATAATAATTTCTAGTATAAGTATAATTATCACTGGTTAGTAACGCTTTAACACATTTGTGCAAAGAGGAAAAAATCCAGACATATTCAAAACAAGTTATATTATGATTAAATATTATTGAAAAAATCGAGTACTATCTTTACATACATAATAAGTATTACGCCAGTATATCTAATTTTATGATTGTATTCCAGACCAGAACAGAATTATTGACATCAGAAAGAATATCTAAACTATACATTACATTACTAATTCAAAATGGTGACATAGAAAAACAAAATATAAATATTATATTTTGTATGTATCTACACTTATCTCTAATATGACAAAATATTTCTAAGCTACAATCATCTCAGAAGATGTTAGTAATACTATCAATTTATGAACACTTGTCTAGCAAATGCTCAGTCAATAGATTTCACATATTTTACGATCTTCTGTCTAACCGCCGAGTAATTTCGAAATTACTTTGGATTCGTCTGAGAATATACAGTAAAGACAATTCTAACTGTATCGGACGATTCAACATTCAACTAAGTATGGTAATTACAATCGTAAAGTGTACATACCAACGTATTGATGGATCGTTCGAGAAGTGACAACTCTTTCGCTTGTGCAATCAGTGTCAAGTGAGTGGGATGGAATTTCGAATATATCATCATAATTATTATTATAATGCGTTTCTTTTCGTAAACAATATTAAAAGCTATTGTCGTTGTCAAACTTGAAACGGGTTCTCTTGAAAATAATGTCCGTTTAAGCAGAACTAATATATAGGAAACAATATTACTTAGCACAAATATATAAAAGTAAATGCTATACGTACTACTTAGTATAGCTGAAACTAGTTGAAGTGGCTTGAAGAAATAAATAAAAAATAAAGGGAGTACGCTTGAAAGAAGCTTTCTTATGAAATTATAAAACACTCCTTACTTAGTTAAGTGTTCACCACCGTTCATAGACACTAACAATACCAGGGGAGTCGCAGTCATTCTTTGGGGGAAGGAGAGGGAGAGGGAGAGGAGTGGGGAGGGGAGTTGGGCTTCCGGCACTCTCACTGACCGAACGAAACGCAACAATGCAATCACTGTTACTTCACGTTAGTTTTCTGTGAGAGGGTGGTACTACCCCGGACTTGCCGACCCATTCATACTGAAACCAGTAATAGCTTCAACGTAGCTCTACCACCTTCAAAAAATATCATAAAATATCAAAACACCAGAAACTGGATCTTATACCACTGAGAGACTTCTGAGGCCACATTATGCAGACATGCGAAGCCGAGATCGATCGTTAGTATAGTATATTTAAACATTGTCGATAAATTGAACAAAGATAACTTTAAAATACCTACAGATTTATCATTAGGAGTAGTATAATTATATGCCAATCCAATTATTACTAACTGCTTGTATCTAACGATTCATAATATCAGTATCCTAATAGGTATATATTACCTATTACTGAGTTAACGACTGCCTAAAAAGATCCTAAGGATGAGAAACTTCTTTCAGAAGCGTTCCATTCCAATACTGCACACTTACAAACTCTGATAACAAGTAAAGCAATTATATTTCTCCCCCATCACTTTAGCTCTGGTTCCTAGCATTAGTGAGTACCGTGGTGCGACACTGGTTATTTGTTTCTCACGCTCGCACCCGCCCACTGCAGGGCGTTCAGGGCCTGTGCAAATGTAAACTTAACTTGTAAAACCTGTAATCCACCACTCGGTAAAGGTGTTTTGTTTACTCTTTATACATTTAAGAAGTAGGTTTGCGTTGCTTTGCAGCTACTCTTACAGTTGTTTTACCTCGTGCCAGCAAACGGCATATATTAATATAACGAATAAGTCACGCTTCTTATGTTAACAAAAACGTGGGAAAGAGGAAAGCTTTTGATGTGAGTCATAGATGTACAATTATAGTTTACTAGCTTCTGCTCGCAACTTCGTCCTCATCGGAAGCTCTCAAAAGGAAAAAAAGTGATTTTGGCACATTCTTCATTGGTGCTCCGCTACTATTGTTCTGAGCGTTATAATATATACCCTATAGCCTTTCTCGATAAATGAGCTATATAATGCTGAAAGGATCTTTTAAATCAACAAGTACCTTCCTGTTTTATAATATTACTAGCTGTTACCCGCGGCTCCGCACGCGCTTTTTTAAAATGTATCAAAAAATGTAAAATTATGAGTAGATGTTGTACATTATAGAGATGCTTTTTCAAAAACATTTGTAAGTACGACACGCACGCCATCTACTGTAACATGTAACGTGTATATTAGAAATGTAAATAATAACAGTGTATCGAATGAAATGGGATTTATATCAGCAACATGCCTGGAACTTTAACCTACAAAATATCACCTTCAGTGCTCACTTAGACTTTAAGAAAGTAATTAAAGTTTTAAGCTATACATTATTGAACAATATGTGTTATGTCGATATAATTAAGTTAGACTTATACGTTGCTATAATCACTGAGTTATGTAGACGTAAGCGCGGTAAATAAATCAAAATGGTCGCCAAATTGACCAAAAAGATAATATAATTTTAATTACATACAAACATATGACTTTCAATTATGTATATTTATTCTTAAAGTCCAGTAAAGCACACGTCTCACTCGCTTGTTTACAATAAACAACATATTTTTAATAAATTTTACATGAACGTATGCACGGGTAACAGTTCAACAAATAAAATAGAATATGTCAACCGCTATAATTTCGCATATCTGCCAATAAAATTCCCGTTAACATAGGTCCAGCCATTTCGGACATAACCCGGAACAAACAAACAAAATATGAAATACCAACAATATTAAAAGAATATGTTTTGTTCCTTGTAGCCAAATCCAATCATCACCAAAAAGTTGTTATTTTAATTTCAGATACACACACTTTATTTTTATAATACGTAAAAGATTACAAATAAAAAATTGGAAACAAAACAAACGTAGAATAAACACGTTGAATAGAAACACAACATAAACTTTAAAAATGTTTGCGATAGAAACTTACCACGTTACCATGGCAACGTATATAATACTAACGCTGACACGAAGCAATCAAAACGAAAAAAGTGCCCAATTATGAAACATTCTTCATTGGTGCTCCGCTCCTATTGGGTTTAGCGTGATAATATATAGCCTAAAGCCTTCCTCGATAAATGAGCTATCTAAATCCGAAAGATTTTCTCAAATCAGACTGGTAATTCCTGAGATCATAGCGTTCAACCAAACAAACAAACTCTTCAGGTTTATATATTAGTATAGAAGTATAGACTATAGATTATAATATCAATCTGTAATATCTAAAGTAATAAACGTAAAATAGTTAAGTAGAAAAAATAGTAGCTCACATGCAAAACGATTTTTAACTAGACTAACAAAATTAACGACAGCAAAAAAAATGTGCGGACCAAGAGTCTGCAGAAAAAAAATCTGTAATATCCACTGTTGGTATAAGCCTTATTCCAGGAGAATATACAAGCCACAGGGTTAATTATCACGTCAACCAGTCAAGGACGTATTGGTAATTAGGAACCCTGAGAAATCCACAGTTCGATATATTTCCCACATACGATGGTGTTACAAGAATATTTCTTAGGCAACAAAATTTATGGTTTCGTTCACATAGTGTTACCATTTAAATTATTATTATCATTATATATATATATATTATATAGTATACATGAATTCTCAAAAAGTCGTTAGTGCCTGTTGATATTCAAACTTGCGAACATTCAATCAAAATAACGAAAAGCACAGTACTGAACTATCACGAAGTATAATGTTATTTGTTCCTATTATACATTGTTTACTCAGACAACCTGTAGTTAATAATATATGTAACAACATATCGTACAATAAAATTCGTATTACATATTTTAAATTGAAGTAGGTAATAAGATTATAATGTCTAATCAAATTGTATCTTCTATTTTTTATTGAATTTATATTAAGTAATTATAATTATAAAATGATTTGAGAACAATAGTCAGGACATGATATTAGCATCTTATTAAAATATGTATTAATGGTTTAATAAGTAAAGAAGATTTGAAATAAATTATTTTTCAGTCGTATGAAAAATCTGATACTTTTAGGAATTAAAATTACTACAGGTAACATGAGATAATTAACAAAAAAAGTATTCACACTTAGTATTCTTTTAGTATTCTGACTAGGTAGGTATGACATATATCGTTTATTTTCGTGTCATCTATATGCTATGTAATTTTTGTTTCAAAACTGTTGACCTCATTCGTCAAGTAAATAAATATAGCACTATGTATACTTTTGTAATTATAGCAATATAACGCGCCTACGAAACGCCCATACACCAACAAATAAACCTAAAACCATTTATGTAGTCATGTCAATAATAACCTATACTCATAATTGACACGTAATAAACGAGTCAATTGAAGCTGTGTCAGAGAGCCGACTGTGAAACAAAGTCATTATAATGTTTGGTTTCACTCGACTCATTCCGAGTATGACGTGTGTGACCGCCATAAGTGGCCGATTACTTAGATGCACACAAAGCACATTAATAAATTATATCGCATCGGCGGCACTCGTAAATACATTCTTCAAACAGTGTTAAGTGAGTCGTAATCTTGTATCTCGTACACGACTCCTAAATATAGTCAAGACTGATCAGAAAAATCAATAAAACCTTTTTACTAACGAGACTGGGAACAATCTCGTCTTTAGCAAAGAAGTCTTTTAGAAAACATTTTATAAAGATGCCGCCGGTGTTTCATTTCAGAGTACTATTCTACGATTCGGCCGTTCACAAAGAAGTAGGTATCCGTCGGAACGAATTTCAAGATTAGAAGTCTACATGACATTGTTTTTGTTTATTTCCTTTAATACTGAACGATGAAAGTAAACTTTTCTATTTATAATTGACTCGTTTCCTCGGAATTTGTTAGACATGTAACTGATTGAATTGTTATATATTTAATATTATAAGGGTATATTATAGTAATAACCAGTTCTCTCCGGCTTCATTGGGTATTACAAAATGGTAATGAGTCAATCGAATTCAAAAAATAAGTAGTCTCGAACCTTCTACGAAAGATTTACGCATTGAACGGTCAAAGTCCTATATACGTGATTGAGCCTCAAAGAAACTGTATTTTCATATACATGTGCATATATGCATGTATATATTACATTATATTTATACCTATTTACATACAAAATAAATAATACACACTCCAGAATATAATTATAATAGTTGTCTAGTAACGTTAGTCGAACTGTAAACTACCTATTTTCCAACTTCAAACGTAACGAGTATAACAGACAGCAAAGTTCATTCGCTACATCGTCATTCTGAGTAAACTCCTGTATGTAGTAGTTATCATTAGTTATTTTGAACTGGCTAACAGGTAAAGTTGGACTACTCGTCGCATGCTTACCAAATATAAACAGTTACTTACCAGCTAATATTGTAAATTTCATTCCACCAATTATTAAGTAAATGGTAAAGCATATATGGAGCTATAATTAATATATTTTCTTAAAATAAAAATAGTTTGAAAATATAAAGATTAAGTTTTAAAGATACGTTACAAAAAGAAACATTATTTTTAAGTTAAGTTTAGCAAAAAAATATATGGGGCATTCCATGCCAAATCACCGAGTTTTTTTTTCGACCCCTTTCGATTTGGCTAAAAATTTTTTATTATTTTCTACCCTACCAATAACATTTTTCTGATTTTTTTCAGATTTTTTTCCCAACCCAAAAAAAGTTACGAATTTAAAAAAAAAACGCTCTTTTTTTTTCAAATTGCTATAACTTTGACACAAATTGACCTTTTGGCGCTTTTTTTTTGTTTATTCTTTTTTTTAAATGTAGTTTTTAGAAAAAAAATCAAAAAAATTTTCAGAAGTAAAGAACAATAAAATATTTTAGTTTTTTCAAGAAAACCGTATTTAACCCCACTATTTCCATTTTGTGCCCACTTATTCTTCTAATTTTTTATTTCGATTGAAAAAAAAAGTTTTTTCAAATTTTGCTTATTTTCTTAAACTTTGCACTAAAACGATTTTGGTTGGCTTTTATAACCTCAAAAGTAAAAAAAAATTAAACTAAAAAAAACATAAACTGTCTTAATAAGAGTAAAACGTAACTTTTTTTGGGTTGGGTAAAAAAATCTGAAAAAATTCAGAAAAATGTTATTGGTAGGGTAGAAAATAATACCAAATTTTTAGCCAAATAGAAAGGGGTCGAAAAAAAAACTCGGTGATTTGGCATGGAATGCCCCATGTATAATATAATAATGTAAGGAATTTGTAAGGAAAATGGTTTTTCCATTATGTGCGTACATACATACAACATCAAATCTCTCTCATTTATATATTATAATAATGATCATAAGTTATAAAATTATTTGGAAAAAGTAAATATATTAAACAATTTTAGACATTCACAAGTAAATCATAAGTACTACTATTTAAACACTATTGACATTTGACAGTGTATTTAATCTGTCAATATACTGTTGTTTCACCTTACGGACTGTCACGTAATATACAATAATTTTCTATTAACTAAAATATAACAATAATGATAACCAATTTAAAATATAATAAGTAAATTTTTTAATGAAGATTTGAACAAAAATATTACTCATAAATTGAAATTGTGTGAAACATTTTCGGGATTGGAACGTACGTTTTTGAATGATGAGATCGAATTGAACGAATGCTATTCAGAGTTGTTTGCATAAAAAACTTAAATCAGATGTTTAGATAGAGACCGCTTGGACACGCTTTTGTAATCAAGTATTTTAAACATGACTTCAACTAGATTTTAAATTTTAGGCACTGCTTAGTAAAACTCGTGTTATACCCGTGTTTATTTTTGTTTTGTTCTTATGTTGTTGTAAAAAAAATATACATAGAAAGATAAACCCTATCGAGTTTTTTTCCAGTTCTTTTCTCAACTCAACTCGTAATTGAGTTGTTTTCCTTACTGGCGTTAGTGTTTTGACATACATAAACGCCTTCTCAAGGCTAAATTGAATAAATCATTTTTTATCACCAAAAGCCTAGAGACACATTATAGGATTCGAACGTACGTTATTCGACTCAGTTTTCGAACATGCTAGAAGGGAACTGTCATGACATAGCAAATAATCCCTAGTTATTTCTTAGATTCAGTATTTAAATAACCCAAAAAGGTCTTTAATCTGTCGTATGTATGCTTGTAATACTAATTACGATTTATGTGAAAACTAATTTTTACTCGCGGCTTCATTCGTATTAATGTAGATTTTACCTACCTGAAGAGTAGTACTGTAAGTCCAATTTTTTTTTAACATCGCAACAAGAATTATTCACGTTATATATATAGTTTAATTGCCTTTATAATTGTATAAGTCATAGACGTTGTACTTTATTTCGTCTTTTTTTTATCCCGTCCATAACTTTATTTAATCGTCTGGTTATATATAGTATTCATCTTTTATTATTGTCGATTGGTTGATTACTGTATTTGTCGCTGCGAGGTTCAATTCACGTGGAACAGTGCAGCGGCCTAAATTTCTTTAGCATCACCCGGGAAGTACGTGCTGGGGAATGAGAAGTAAGTCCATCTCCTGAAGACGCGAGTAACATCAGCCTTGACTGATATCTATACACAGTCTTATTGGAAATTGAGTACATACATGGTTTACAATTACGACTTAATTTATGAACTGCTTGTTCGTTTTCTACGTCCATTATGTGTGTAGATTATAAAAAACAGAATCAAAATAACATGATTTATTCGTTGATTATTACACAATCGTTATTTTTTGTAATACAAAAATTGTTTCTTATCTAAATTAGTAGGTGTACATAATAACCATCGTGGTGTGAGTCACTCCGTGAGAAGAGACGTCGAACGTGTCTACACGTGGGCGATCTAGTCCTGAGCACACAGATCTACCTACAAATTATCGTTCACCTACATCGAGTCGCAACATCAGTGATTTATCTCACCACACAGCTGTTAATATTTGGTTTACCAATCATATTTAGTGTACACATAAGTTTATAGTTAACAACATCATGCAAGAATTATCACAACACACTTATATAGAGATACTAGCTTACCCGGCCACGCGTTGCTTGGGCTCAGTTATGGAAAAAGAAATTCAAAATTGAATAAAATATCTATAACAGTCGGTCCGACAATTTGTTGTCAACAAACTAATTGAAGCACCATCTATTCAAGACTGACGAAACTTACAATT
The DNA here is from genome assembly GCA_036509395.1 of Antheraea yamamai. Classification (NCBI taxonomy): domain Eukaryota; kingdom Metazoa; phylum Arthropoda; class Insecta; order Lepidoptera; family Saturniidae; genus Antheraea; species Antheraea yamamai. The sequence continues at coordinate 14,073,346 of AP028428.1, read as the reverse complement.
AATAACAATAATCAACATTGATAATCATTTAATTGGCAATTAAAAAATATTGAGGACATTAATCGAAAGGATAATAAATTATCCTATCTTTCAAGTTAGACCAAATCATTACATAGTATAAAACAAAGTCCCCTACCGCGTCTGTCTGTCTGTCTGTTCGCGATAAACTCATAAACTACCGAACGGATTTTCATGCGGTTTTCACCGGTGGATAGAGTGATTAATGAGGAACGTTTTAGTATATAATTTGTCAATGATTTCTTCATAAACAGGGCGGGACAACGTCTGCCGGGTCCACTAGTTATACATAAATGCCAACTTTCATGGAGGTGGGTTGACTAGTTTCGGAGTACATCGTGGGCAAACATCATGACACAGGATTTTTATACATTTAAATAATATACTACTATTTCATATTATGAGGTGAGCGTCCTTTTATGTTATAAGTAGCACATAAGTATACATACAGTTTACGTGTTGTTTTTGAAGCGACCCAGAATAGTCAATTAGGAAAGAATTGCAAAGCCTCATGGTGCTTACGTTTATTTCTTACTAACTAACATACTTCGTGTGTTATTGATACTAAAGAATAACCTGATTTTACTCCTTTATAATAAAATGTTTTGTACATAATTAGAGTATCCTAAATATTATAACAAAGCGTGAAGAAATTAATAGATGAATTTCAGATTACACTTTTACTATGCGAATTCCTAAAAGTACTAGATGGACATAATTATGTGTATTGTATATTATACACTCTAGCTCATGAAAAACAGTAACCTCTTTGTCTGTATACCGCTCTAGAATATCTAAACAATCGCAAATTTCTAAGTAAGTGGTCAAAAAACGCGAAAATCCGAAGGAAGTTATCGCAACGTGATTCAATGTATAAGTAGTATATGCAGTTGATTTATAGAAAAAATATATTTGTAATATAATTAATAATTAAGTGGTGTATGTAGGTGCTAGAGCCACGCTGAAGCTATTACTGGTTTCAGCATGAATGGGTCGGATCACTCGGGGTAGTATCACCCTCTTACAGAAAACCGACGTGAAGTAACGGTGCTTGCGTTGTTGCGTTTCGTTCGGTCAGTAAGAGCGCCGGAGGCCCACTTCACTTCCTCCTTCCCCGTCCCCTCTCCCTCTCCTCCCTCCCTCCTCCCCCTAACACAGGCTGGCAACGCACTTGCGACTCCTCCGGTGTTGCAAGTGTCTATGGACGGTGGTGATAACTTAACATCAGGTGACCCACCTGTTCGTTTACCTCCTATGATATAAAAAAAAGTGGACGAATTTATTCCAGACTCATAGACAAAAAAGCACCAACCTACGTGAACTTGGAAAATAGGTAAGCGTTATCTAAATAGAAAAAAACATCATCCGAACTTTTAGAAATATTTTCCAGATAGAAATAGAACGCAAAGTATTAGAAATATATCTTTTGTAATTACTTTTGTTTCGGCCGATTCACTAATAGATCTTTGATCGCCAATCACGGGTATGGATACTCTTACCTCCAAACGGCAGACGTAAATTATATACGTTGCGCTGCAGCCAACATAAGAGACTATACTTCAACAAATCGCCTAACGATATAGTTACCATTTGCATTATGAAGGTACTAGGTACTCTAACCAATGACAGGTTCGCTCGTCACTACATTGGAAGACAGCCGCTATAGTACAACCTCTTTTCTAAGACTTTGAAGATATACAAAACTGTATATTGTGTGCGCCGCGTTCCTCGTGGGATCTAATGTTCGTGTATAAACTACATATTATATATATATACAAAGTGACGTGCTCAGAAATAATAATTGAAACGGCTGATACGTTTATATGTGCCTCGTGGACGGTGCTGCAACTGAATTGTGAAATATACTTAAAATTACTTACTTAATAAACGTTAAACGTAATAATATATATACCCGTGTACCAAATTTGATAAAAGTAGATACAAAAAAAATTATAAATTTTAAAAGTATTTTTGATAACTTGAGTGGCCAATCAAATGACAAATGGTACCCGTTTCCCGTGTATAAAATTTTCTTAAGATCTGTTAAGTCGTTTATCATTTAAATCCGGCTATACGACCAGACAAACAGACACAAAAAAAATTAGTCATAATCGTGAGCATTTATAATAGATGTCTAACCACAACATTTAGGAAAACATTAAATGTATAGACGGCATTATATATTTTATTAATATAGATTATAAATACTCATCAAAAATTAGCAACGGCCTTTTTTCTAACACGCATCAATATATTTAAAAACAAATATCAGCTTTATTCATTTTATAAATTGCAAAACTATATCGCCAACAAAATTCTGATGACCTTAAATTTTTACTAATAAATACGTTAAAAATATGTTACTATAATAAAATAGTAGATGCGAAATCTGCACATTGTAGATATTTAAAAAAAATACTTTGACTAGCTTTAGAATTAGTGTCTGAACATATTTCCACGATTTTTAAAATTTTTGTATCGCTGTTGTTTGTACGCGCATCACATGAAAACTATTGGACGGATTTTGACAAAATCTGATATGGTGGTGGTTTAAACACTGTTATAACATTACATACATATATTCATTATTACATACATATATACATTATTATATGCGGATATCTTATTTACAAAAAAAAAACACTAAACAAGATATTCACGGGAAAAGTACTAGACGGAATTTCACAAAATTTGGTTTAGTAATAAACTTATAGACCCGAGTAAAATATAAGATATATTTTGCATACATACCTATAAGGATTCATAAACATATATATTCTTACTTATAACAAAGCCCTAAAGGAACAAATTCAGTACATTAAAGATATTAAAAAAAATCCTCTTGGGGGCTTTATAATCGTTGGCAAACACATTTCCATGATTTTTGTTTGTTTTATTTATTTGTTTGGAATTGTTAAAACTTATAGAACCTTGGACTAGTAGTAGATTTCAGTGACAATAGTCCATAGAACTTCTTAACTTCTCTCAAAAACGTAGGTTTAGATAATCCAATTTTGCCATTTCTATGTTTACCTATGTTAGCTAACTTACAAAACTTAAAACCGAAACAAACTTTATCCAATAGACAGATATCCTGTCTGACTTCGAGTTCTGACTTTGAGACCTTTGCTTCATTCTATTCCCTCTTAAAACGATTGGTATTAAATTTATGATAAAAAAGTATGGTATGTTTGGTAAACTATATGGATAATTTGCACAAATCCGTTATTATAGTCTTTGACATGGTCCCCTAGCCGTTCGAAATGGTATTTGAGTTTCAAATGGAAGCTCTCGAGGTTTAGAAGTTAGCTCGATGATGAACGGAGCAAAGATTTTATCAGTAGATATATTTCTAGCTTGATTTCAAAATTCAATATACCTCGTTTCAAGTTTTGACACTCATAAAATGCATGTATAATATTATAAATTAAAAATTACAATAACATTAACGCTGGACTAAACCCGTTTATATTTCATAAAAATATGGCTTTATAATCAGTTGCCTTCGAAGAGCTAACAAAGTATACATGTTTTACGCAGTTTATAGAAATGCAGACTTACCATGAGCCTAACGTTATTTATAACCGTCAGGATTTTGATTTTCCTACCAACATGAATTACGGCAAAATCGCTTTGGATATATTCTGCCGGGAACCACAAAAATTAGCTTTGGTAAGAACAAAATATTATTATTTATCTAAAATATTACTTTAATAATAAAATATTGTCAGCTTACGTTGATGTTAACAATATTTAAATTAACAAAAACCTCATACAGTGATTCTTGACCGTCGTAATTTATCAATTTATGTGTTGAATGTCATAATGATAAAGATTTTCCACTTAGCTATACTTCATAAACTACCTACCATCCTAAGAAAGATGGGTGCAACAAATAGTATTTAATTTAAGTTATTTGTTAGCAATAAGTTCTCGAATTACAATATAAGAACTAACAATTTTTCGACTTTCGATTTTCTCCGATATATTTTTACTTCGATGCGTCCTTTTCACTTAAAAGAACTGTAAAGCATCTACATTCTAAAGCAATATTTCCTATAATGGTCGGTATAGACATCTATGGGTTACTTCTAGGTAAAATTATGAGATATTTTTTTATCTTACTATTTATATTAACCATAAAGAAAATGAAAGTTAGATAACTAATTTGTGTTATTAGGTATAAACTATAATTTCTAAACTGTTAAAAAACGCTTTCCACTATTTTAAATGTTACTTTAAGGTAATTATTTTTATTATTTATGTCGAGCGACCAGACAGAACTTATTTTTAAACGTTCAGAGTAATGTTTCATGTACTGACTTCTTGTAACCGACAATAAACATTTGTTATCACAGACTAACGCATACATTAAGGTGTTGAGCTCATACTTAAATATGATTTTGTAATAGTTATCTGAATAACATATCTAAAAATCCAGCATTTAATTATAACTGGAGTTCTTTCATTTGTCTCTGCGTTTTGAAGTGTCTGGCAAAATTTGTGGTCAGCGGAAAGTGTCTGGCGATACTGGATACTAGGGTGGAGTGAAAAAAACAAATTTTTTTTTTTTTTCTTAGCCTGGGGGTCAAATTTGTAGCTTATAAAAAACAAAAATTTTTGAAAAAAAAAAAAAAAATTTTACTCAACATCTTGAGCCAGCCCACTCATTTTTAAAACTAATTACGAGTAAAAATATTTGGTTGCAAAAAAAAAATTTTTGAAGGCGTTCTAGAAACTTCAGAGTATCCTCTTTTATGCCAATTAAAAATCACAAGTTAAAAAAAAATTTTTGTGACTATTGTTTTAATTTAAAAAAAAATCCCAAAAAGTACCATTCCTCTTTAGGGCACTAGAATAAAATTTGAGTTGGAAATGATCATAATTGTTAGTTCTTAGATGTTTTAAGAGATTCAAAGACAAAAAAAAATTTTTTTTTGCAACCAAATATTTTTACTCGTAATTAGTTTTAAAAATGAGTGGGCTGGCTCAAGATGTTGAGTAAAATTTTTTTTTTTTTTTTCAAAAATTTTTGTTTTTTATAAGCTACAAATTTGACCCCCAGGCTAAGAAAAAAAAAATTTTGTTTTTTTCACTCCACCCTACTGGATACTACTTTAAAGTAATATTTTACCAAACTTACATAATAATCATGCATTTAAATTGAAATAAAGTATTTTTGGTCACTTTTCTCACTTAGTATCTGTACATTTGTCACAAACTCAACTCTGTGAGTGCGCAAGCGTTCTAAGTACACGAAACACTACTCAAAACGTAAGGTTTCGTATATTTAATACTAGCCGACCCGTGCCCACTTTGGGCGGTAATAGGCATTATCAAGCTACAACTTTTCTCTAGAACTCAATCGTATATCATTACATAGTATAAAACAAAGTCCCCTACCGCGTCTGTCTGTCTGTCTGTTCGCGATAAACTCAAAAACTACTAAACGGATTTTCAAGCGGTTTTCACCAGTGGATAAAGTGATTCATGAGAAACGTTTTGGTATATAATTTGTCAAGGTTTTTTTATAATCAGGGCGAGACAACGTCTGCCGGGCCCGCTAGTATCTCATAATTAAGGCAGCGTTCGTAAGAAACGTTTTCGTTCGACCATTTTTCTTCGACTCCGCAGATATTACCCCCTACAACCTCACAAACTTTTCCTCTTTATAATATTAGTATAGATTATATATAATATAATTAGTTAATAACTTCTGCCCGCGACTTCACACGCGTGGAATGGTTATTTTGGGCTAAGACGCAGCGGAAGCTCTCAAAAGGAAAAAAATACCCCGATTTTAAAACATTTTTCATTGTTGCTCCGCTCCTATTGGTCTTAGCGTGACGATATGTAGCCTATAATACTCATAAATAACGTGGCTTTATATTGGTAAAAGAATTTTCACAATGGTTTATTAGTTCCTGAGATTACCCCCTACAACGTCACAAACTTTACCTCTTTATAATATTGGTATAGATAATATAATTAGTTAATAGCTTCTGCCCGCGACTTCGTACGCGTGGAATAGTTATTTTGGGCTAAGACGCAGCGGAAGCTTTCAAAAGGAAAAAAAGCCCCGATTTTAAAACATTTTTCATTGTTGCTCCGCTCCTATTGGTCTTAGCGTGATAATATATATTATAATACTCACAAATAACGTGGCTTTCTATTGGTGAAATAATTTTCAAAATCGGTTTAGTAGTTCCTGAGATTACCCCCTACAACGTCACAAACTTTACCTCTTTGTAATATTAGTATATAAATTATAGCCCCTGCCCGCGACTTCGTCCGCGTAGTAATAGTTACTACTCTCTGTGTTAGACTTAGTGGCTAACGCTGACACACAGCAGAAACTCTCAAAAAGAAAAAAACATCTCGAGTTTGAAACATTTTTCATCTGTGCTCCGTTCCTATTGGCCTTGGCGTGATGATATATAGCCTATAACCATTCTCGATAAATAAGCTATATAACACTGAAAGAATTATTCAAATCGGACCAGTAGTTCCTGAGATTACCCCTTACAACGCCACAACGCCACAACGTCACAAACTCACAAACTTTACCTCTTTATAATATTAGTATAGATATATGTATATTAGTCGCTCCGGGATGTCGGACTATTAATTTTTATATTCCATACTATATTTTATTCCAAAATATTGATTATATTCCATGAGTAAATAATTTAATTCTAATTATATACAGGCTGAAAGTTTAGACAGTAGCAATATTTAAGGAGGAAACTTTGCACTCGATTCTCGTTCTAAATCAATTAAAAAAATTGGTGCTTAATATTTGACCTAATTATCTAGAAAAATTCAAAAATTTTACGCAATCCTCTATCTACACGTCTATTTTAAAGCACAGTGTCGAGTGACTTCACTTTCACTTGAACGTGAACGTGGAAACGGCATGAACAAAACAAAAGGGATTGTTGTCCATTTTATTATCGAAGATTATTAACGCCGGGTCGCCCGTTGTAGCTTTCTACACCGGTCATTGCACCTAGGTTTATTACGTTTGTGCTTATACTTTTGAAAGTCTTATAACAAACTTAGGTTCTCTTTGTTGTTTATTAATATTTGTTTTGTTATTATTATTTTATATATTAAATGTGACCATGAACTATCATATCTTAGAGTATTGTAAGCGAGTAATCTAACACCTAGTATATTTAGAGATATTTAATTTGTCGAGTTGTTATTATATGTTTTCAAGATTACTGGAGCGACTGATTAACACATAACATTCGGTGAAATCGCACAATAAGTAGTAAATTTAGCCTCTTCCCTGACCGAACTGTGTATTAAGTAAGGCGAGGTTGAATCCATATGCTCTGAAAATCGGGAAGAATGTATAACCACAATGGTAACTAGTTTATGCGCCGGTGCCACTGCCACTTTCATCAATAGTGAATATAGTACTGGTAAGTAAAAATTTAGTTAATCGCGCCGGATAATTAGAAATATTACTGAAACTAAGATTCTGATAAAGTGATAAATGATATGTGATGATGTATTAAATTTGAAATTAAGTACTAAGCGATATGGAATAGGAATTGTATGTGTTAACTAGAGGCATATGGTAATTAAGGAAAGGAAATAAGGATTTTTTTCCTCGGTCTAGATATTTCTTACCAACCGAAATCAATTACAATATCTCATTCAGAAAACCTTTGTTCAAAACAATTGACTTTTTTTTTCATTGTGTATATCAATTTATTGTTTTCGTTACAATAATCATTTGAAATTGCGGGTAATATTTTTCGATTTTTTGGTCAAATAGACAACATCGAGGCTCCTAGTTGTAGTCAGTAACATAGATGACGCTGATATAGCGATATAGCTACCTTTTTTTTTTTTTTTTTTTTTATAAAGGAGAAAATCCTACATTGGATACACCTCACGCTGCCGGGGGACAGCGCGAGGGTTATGTGGGACTCTTACCCACTAAAAACTCCTGTGCCGCCTTTGCGCGTATGTAATCCAGGGCCGAGGGTTGGCGGTGAGCACGTGCTCCTCCAGACCCTGGTCACGCGCTTGGATCCCCGTAGATGGTCGAACGGGGGACCCACGCCTCGAGAGAGGAGTTCCTCCCTCCTGCTTCCATTGAAGCGGCGGCCGATACCGTGCTTCGCATCGCGGGCCTTCATTGTGCGGCAACGGACGCCCCCGCGTCCGTCACCTGAAGGCTACTTAGGGAGGCAATGCATGAGGTGCATTAACGCCTCTCCTCCGCCCGCGGCCGACTCTTCGTCGTCGGATTACCGGGGCATCTGGCTGCCTTTCCCTCAGCCTTTCGGCTTCCTCTTTTTGCTGGAGGACGTTTTCGCAGAAGGCGAGTACTGCATTCCATGACCTCTCGCTGTCGATCATGGACCTAACCAAGGCCGGCAGAGAGAGGTCATTCCCCACTACCGCCGCTAACTCGCTGCGCTCCGCAGACCATGCCGGGCACTCCTCCAGTGTGTGTTGGGCCGTGTCAACGTCACATCCGACGCAGTGGTGACACCGCGAATCAACCTCCTTACCAGCCGTTTGGTGCAGGTACTTACCAAAACAGCCATGCCCGGTAAGCACCTGCACCAATTGGAAGCTGAGGGCTCCATGGGATCTGTCCACCCACTGCGCCAGAACAGGACGGATGGCCTCCACCGTGCACAGACCAGCTCTGGGCGAGGACAACCTCTCCTTCCATATATCTATCATCATTTGATGTAGATAGACCTTGTGCGCATCGTCTTCTCTGGGCGCAATAGTTTCGCCCCGTGCCAGCTTACTTTTACGCCACCAGTACATATCTGCGTACATGTGGGCCAGCAGGTCCCAAGGTGGGGAGCTCGCCAGTAGGCACGCCGCTTCGTACGAGATTGTACGATACCCACGGATAACCCTGACGGCCATCACTCTTTGCAACTTCCGCAGTACCGCAGAGCCGCTGACCGTCAGGGTCTCGTGCCATACCGGGGCCCCATACATTAACATGGACCTAACCACCCCCAAATACAGGGATCGGCAGCTGGTCTCAGCGCCGCCGACGTTCGGTAGGAGACCCGCTAAAGCCGACGCACATCGCGTGACTCTGGGGGCCAACTGACTAAAGTGCTCGCCGAAAGACCAGCGGCTGTCTAGCACCAAACCCAAGTATTTGAGGGTGGCCCTGACCTCAATTCGTACTCCGCCGACAATCAGGTGCGTACCAGCAGGAGGCGCCCTGCGTGTGCCTTGAAAGAGGATGGCTTCAGTCTTATTCAGAGACACCTCCAATCCTAACGACCGAATTCTCTGTACCACCTGTGCCACACTCGCGGTCGCCAGGCGGAGAGTGTCCCTGAGCGATTCGCCACGGACTGTAACGAGAGTATCGTCAGCGTAACATGTGACTGTTGTATCGCGCAGGAGAGCGCCGCGCAACACCCAATCATAGCCGATGTTCCACAGGAGCGGACCAAGAACCGACCCCTGTGGAACACCGTATGATATTGTCCTCCTATGCGAGAGGCCATCCTGCCCGATACACGTCACATGTCTGTCCTCCAGATAGGACCCGATGATCCTACACAGGTACGGAGGCACCCGGTGGTGCTTCAGCGCTTCTTGGATACATTCCCAGGGGAGGCTATTAAATGCGTTAGCAATGTCAAGCGACACTGCCAATAGCACTCCACCCTGGGAAACCGCTTCCTCCGAGAGGGCCTTGACTCGTAATATCGCGTCAACAGTCGACCGACCCTCTCGGAAGCCGAACTGCACAGGTCGGGTCCTATCTGGGTCATGTGATTTACCAGTCGACGTGATATGACACGCTCCAAAAGTTTGCCGGCCTCGTCGAGGAGGACTATCGGCCGGTATGTAGACGGGGAATCTGCCGGTCGACCCTGCTTCTTCAATAAGACGAGGCGGCCTTCTTTCCACTGCGATGGGAACACACCCGATTCCAAACAAGAAGTGAACAGGCGGCGAAATCTATCTCCGAGGTACTCCAGTGCCAGTACCCAGGCACGGCCAGGAATCCCGTCAGGCCCCGGAGCGGTATTCTTCGCCCGGAGCCGTCTCACAGCCTCTGCCAATTCGGCCTCTGACACTGGGGTTAAATTGTCACGTCCGGTGTCTAACGGCGGAGCTGTGAATGGAGGTACATGCCCTGCCCTTTGTGGGAAGAGCACCGACAATATATCCCTCAGAAGTTGCGGTTGGAGGCTTTGCGTGACCGGGGGAGCCCACGGGCGCAAAAAGCCCAGCACCATACGATAGGGGCGTCCCCACGGATCACCGTCCAGTGTCTCCATCAGCTCCTTCCTCGCCTCAGCCTTTGCCTTCCTAATGGTTATCTGAAGAGCCCTTTTTGCTGTTCTGTAGGCATCATAAAGCTGGGCCTCCACGGCTGCGTCCCAGCCATAACGCCGTCTGCGATGTCTAGCGTGTTGGCGTCTTGCAGTTACGCACACAATGCGTAACTTCGCAATTTCGCAAGACCACCAATACGTCTGACGCTTCGGTGTATATGGTCGAACCCGGGGCATGGCGGCATCAGCAATGCACACCATAGCATTTCGGAACCACTGGGTCTCCGCAATGACGTCGATTGGTTCGTCTGGTTGACATGGCCAGGACGCAACTATGGAAGCCTCAGCTAGCAGCTCGGCGTTCAGCTTCTTTAAAGCCCATCTAGGAGACAATGGAGAATCTGTGTTAGGAACTGGGGTTGGTGGAGAGAAGCCTACGTCATACCTTATGTACAAATGGTCGGACAGCGATTCCAACTCTTCCACCACTCTCCAGCTCTGAACTCGCCGTGCGATAACAGGGGATGCGAAGGTGAGATCAACGATAGAACCACCATTATGTCGGACGCAGGTGTTTACAGAACCCCGATTGATGATGGAGAGGCTTGTTTCTGTCATCCAGTCTTCTAAGGTTCTGCCTCGTACGTCAGTGACGGGAGATCCCCACACCGACGACTTGGCATTAAAATCTCCCGCCACTAACATGGGGTAGGGTAGAGTCCGTATGATAAACGCCCCGAGGTGGTCCAGGAACTCTTCAAACTCCGACAGAGGTCTATTAGGTGAGAAATAAACACTGACCAATATTATTTCTCCCCATTTAACAGCAACAAAGCCATTGTCGCTAGTTAAGATGGTCATGATTGGGGACCCAACCGCATTCGCAGACATAATGGCCGCCATACCTGAGACGTCCCCAGCCCAATTATCCCTGGGAGGGACGTAGTACGGTTCCGCGACCACCGCTATCTGTATCGACCACTCGGCCATGGTCTGAATCAGAAGATCCTGTGCCACAGCCGAGTGGTTGATATTCGCCTGCAAACACTTATGGGCCATATTGATTAAATGGTATCCATTGCCTCCTCGTCCAATGGGAGAATAGAGAAACTCCCAGAGGTTCCGTGTACGGCCTCGGTCGTGGGGGCTTTAGAAGGCTGTGATTTGGCCATTGCTTTACCTTGCTTCTTGGGTGGAGGAGCACAGCCTTTGCTCCCCAACCTGTGATCCGCGGGTCTATTCCTGGTAGCGCACAGAGGACAGTGTGGAGCCGCCAAGCAGTTAGCAGATTTGTGACCCACTTGGCCGCATCGGTAGCACTGCTCGCTGCGATCTATTTCGGCAGTGCATTGCCGCCTGATGTGGCCCGGCTCCAAACAGCGGTAACATCGCGTGGCCTTGGGCTGTAGTAGTCTAACTTGAACCGCTACCCAGCCTATCAGCAGGTTCCCTTCTGTAGCCAACTTCTTTGCTGCTACCACCGGGCACCGGAGCCAGACCGTTCCGGATCCAAAAGGAGCCTTCCTAATTTCTCCCACCTTAACTTGTGCGGCATTACAGTTACCCTTAGTTGCCACCACTGAGGCGATCTCCTCTCTGGTGACAGAGTCGTCCAAGCCTATGAGACGTAGTTCGGTACTTTTCGTAGGTCTGGTGATCTCCACGACGTTTTCGCCGATGGCTTCGCTAAAAACCATCTTTAGCCGATCTGCCAGCTGGTCAGCTTTGTCACAGCTGGTGCTCCCCGGTACTACGAATTTGCGCGCACCAGTGGCCGTTTCTCTGAATTTGAGGAACGGGATGCCGAGACTGGTAATGTCGACCCTTTCCTTAGCCACAGCAACCACCCGCTTGTAATCAATCCCTTGCTCTTGGGCCTTCTCCGGAAGAGACAGAACCACAGCCGAAGACCTGGGAACGCTCAGTTTCGACGGAGTTAGCTTGGGTGGTGGTCCTTTCTTGTTAGGTTTTTTGGTACCCTTCTTAACTACAGTCGTCCACAGCTCTGTCTTACCAGCTTGTGACGACTGAGCTGCGACCTTCTGCTGCTGTGGCTTGTTTGCTGCAGGTGGTACAGCAACTTTGTTCTTCTTGCCTTGTTTCTTTTTATTGTCCTGCTTTTCTTGCGTTGCCACTGGTGTTAGAACAGGCAATACGGGCGGCTCCGACATGGAGGTCGTAGCGTTGGCCGCCTTTTCTGCATTCTTTAAATCCGCAGGTAACGCTGGTCGCAAACGTTTCTCGGGCAGGAGTCGATCTTGCAGAACTTCCAGGCGAGCATCCAAGACATTGCCCATTCGGAGCATCATGGCATGCATCGCTTGCTCCAGCTTCTCGATCGTAACCACTCCAGGAGACTCTTCTATGTTTACGGTACCGTGCGGTTGTGGCAGAGCTGGAATCTCATCTTCGCGCGTCCTTTTCCGAGACGGAGCAGCATCAGAAGTCGTAATTGCGATTGGAACGGTGACGGACATAGCACTGGGTGCAGGATCCTGTATGCGTACTTTCAGAATTTCCACTCTCAGCTCCGCCACCTCCTTGCGGAGCTCATTCAGCTCCACCGCCTGTCTAGCCTCTCTCACTTTTGCGTCTTTATAGGCCTCCTGTAACTTCAGGAACTCCTCTGAGGCAGGGCGCTGTGTTATGACTTTTATGGCATTTGCTATCGACGCCGCTGCCTCGTTGAGGGCGCCCTTTAGTGGTCCCTGTATGTTTTTAGATTTCTGGGCGACTGTGAGGATGATGTCCACGTCACCCAGAATCCTCTTATTGAGGTCGATGAGAAGCTGCTCTTCCGTCCGTGTGCCTTTTATCTTTTTTGCAACACGGTCCAATCTCGCTCTCGCAGCAACATCCGCTATTTCTTCTTCGACCTGAAGCCGGAGTTCTTCCTTCCTCAGCCGGATAAGCTCCGCCTTTGCCATCGCCATGCCAGCGTACTCGCCCGTTGTTTTTGGGTGAACGCTTTGCTTGTTTGCCTTCTTCCAGTGGTCTATCGGCTTAGGCATTGCCGAAGGTATATCCCCTGACGCCGTATACACAGACATTCCTTCCCCCATGTCTACATCCTCGACCCTTTGGTAGAACCTGCTGAGGCAGGGAGATTCCCTACCAGCAGCAGATCCTACCGACATCATTGTCGAGCCGCTGTGTCCACTTGTCATGGAGAGTCTATCCAGCGATGCAGCCCTCTCTAAAACTACGATCGGCAAAACTTTGCCCCCCCCCCAGACGACGAGGGGCAGCTTGAGTCCGAAGACTCAGGGAGGGATTCTCCTGCGCCAGTGACACAAGTACCCTCCTGGGGTATATGTGTGTTTAGAATTGCCTTATCAATCCTAATTTTTTCCTCAGTGGTCCGTAAACTAGCCGAAGTCGTCAATCCGAAAACAGGAGCATCTAGGTCGCATGCAGAATCGGTAGCCATTGTCTTTGCCAAAGTTGTCGTTGATCGTGTTCTTCGCAAAATTTTGCCCCCCCCAGAAAACAAGGGGCAGCCCAGGCCCGAGGGCCCGGGAAGGGATTCTCCGGTGCCGGAGGCACCGGTACCCTCCTGGGGTAGTCGAAAATTTAATTTTGCGTTCTCCATGTTTGCTTCGGTCTCAAAAGTCCGTGTTCGTGCGTGGGTCATCGTGTGATCGTCATCGGGTATCCATTTAGTCGCCAGGGTCATTGTTTTTAAATTGAGTTTTCGTACAAATTTGCCCCCCCCAGAAAACGTGGGGCAGCCTGGGCCAGAGGGCCCAGGGAGGGATTCTCCGGTGCCGGAGGCACCGGTACCCTCCTGGGGTAGTCTGCTTGAATTTGTACCGTCCATGTTTACTTAGATCGGAGTCTATTAAGCATGCCAGGGTCATCAAGAAAAGAAGAATCGAAATCCGTGAAGCAAGCCAAGGTCGTGTCAGAGATCAGCCGTTGACCGGTAAGCGGTCAACGTTGCCCAGGGTGCGCCACATGGAGGCTCTCTGACGTGCACCCCAGCGATATAGCTACCTACGCCGTCGGTGTTAACGTCACATGTAACGAAATAAGAAGAATCTAATAGTAGCATGCTTAGACTGAGCCTCTCCGATCTTGTTAGTTTATTAGAGGCTGGTTTAATACCCACATGTTTTGGATAACATAATAATTTTAAAAAATGTAGATTTTTGTTTTATGTGATTCAGTTGCCAATGTATCTAATTTCCAATTATGTTTTATATATGAATATACGACAGAAGTGTTTTATCATGTGTATGGTCGATCATAGGTAAATTTGTATAAGACTAACTTTGAGATAAGGGCAGACTCTACTAACAAGCTACATCTTCTATACATATAATGAGAATGTAAATCTACCGTCTCAACACTTTTTAGATTTTTGTGAAAAAAATTGTTGCAGGTGTCTTGGAATACTTATTCCACTTATGAGTAATAAAATACATTACAATCATTTTTAGAAATATCTGTCCGTCTATCTGTCTGTCTGTTTGTTTGAACACACGTCGCTGCTAAAGTACTGTGTCCATGATAAAACCTTTTCAATTTCAACGAAAATCATAAAGCTTATCTTCGAGTAACATTTAGTCTTGGTTCACTATATCAAATTTTATTGGCACGACGCGTTTTAAGTATGAAAGAAAAGGAGATAAGTCAATGGACTTAATACGAATGTAATAGGTGATTTTGTTAGTCACTGTTTTTTACGTTAAGTTTCACGCGGATGGAGTCGCGGACATAGCTAGTAAATAATATGATAGAGATGTGCCGTCTGAGCGCATTCCTGAAAACATTACTAGATAAATTACAATCATATTTCTGTTTGACTTCTTAGACACTTCGTCCTTATCTAAGTAAAAGATTACAGCACTAGGCTCATTTAGTATAAAGTTATTGGTGTTTAATAAACTACGATTTTTATAAGCAATGCGCGTTCAGCGATGTCTGCTTTCCTGCCGTAGAGAAGTGGAGCAAGCGGTGTATTACTTATGCTGTTCCTCTGTGCATTAAGATAGTAATAAAATGTACAACTTATAAAACATAATAAAAGGTTTTATATTTCAGCTGATTTGAAACATATCATCCAACTCTCGAAGCCAAAATATATGTTTCCCTCTACCAGTATTTATGAAAAATGTTATAAAACTGTCGAAACTATGAAACATTTTAATATCTAAATTATTTATTCAAAGATTGATTTTCCGATATCTGAAAATGATAAACTAATAACTTACAATGAACTTATAAGGAAGCATGTCGACATTGAAACATATAGACCTGTTAACTTCGATGGTAAGTGTGTGTCTAAATGATATACTGATATTCTTATTACGGCCATATTCCGTAATAGATACATGGACCCACCTAGTGACCATTTCTTAACAAGGACATCTGAGAAATATATATGATTAATGTTTATGTGTATTTTTCCTTTACTGTCAGTTTTCACCAAATAAAAAATAATAAAAACTTCGAAATAAACAATTACTAAATAATCTAGAAATAGTTCATGGTAACCTTAAGCATTAAAACAACATGTAATTAAAATTTATTTATTGTACTATTTCCAATGAATAAATTACGGCATGCCTACACTTCCCGTTCCACTTCAAACTGTTGTTTGCTGATATGTTTATAAATGTTCTATTTATTAGTTAGGTTCTTCGTATGTAACTCTTTACGTTAAACTCTTTTTAATATGTGTGACCTAAAATTGTTTGGTACAAAATTTCCGATATTGTTAATTATACAATATATATCAGAACACAGTATCTTTACTAGATGTTTTATATAATAATAAATAGAATAGCACCCTGATAATGTTTTTAGGCTTATAGTTATTCGGATCAAGTGTTAACTTAACATAATATATAAAAGTTAGGAATATAATCTAATGGTACTGAAAACATTTATAAGCCTTTTAATTGAAATAAAGAGAGAAATGATGGTAATTTTTTTTCTACAGATATTTATTTAATTACAAAAAATCGTATATACGTATCGTAATTATACGTATGTGGGGTAAGTAAGCGCACTGCTTCTCGCAATGAAACTAAATACAATAATTTAAAAGTAATGTATGTTGATTTAATAATAATAATAAAAGAAAGTGGTAGTTCAAAATCTTGAATATTAATTATGTTCGACAAATCTACTTTAGATCAATCAGCAATAATCAATTAGAACTTATGTAACTGGAACCATGCCGTTTCAGGCACCACCAATACAGTTATCACAAACAAACACACCTCTCACGTCAAAAGACTTGCATTCCTCGTACCACCAATCACTGCAATACTTGCACTGGATCATTTCCATAGTAGTTCGTTTTATATATTTAGAATTATTGTATATATATTATAAGAATTATTTTTGTGAGTTTTGTTCTTCTGTTTCTAGCTGCCTTTTGTCTTCCAACTGATTATATGGGCTGGCAACTCTACTTCTCGTATTCCTTTTTCCTTTTATTCGAGGAAGAAGTAACAGCTTTGCGACTGACACGTATCCTGTTGGATGTCTTCCTAGAATACGGACCATTTGATAGCGTATCAGTCATAACTGAAAATATGGCTTCCATATTTTTAGGTCCTCTATCGGTAATATTAGCGGAGGCGTACGATCGTCGGCGATGGCAATGTCGTCTCTGATTCCTACATTATGTTTATTAGTAACATCCAGTAGCTGATTCAACGGCACCAGCTCATCTTGATTTTTATTAGATAACCCTTCTTGTGAAATATGATGCAAGTTTTTGGTCTTAACACCGGGGTGTTGACTAACTAAAGGCTTATCCGTGGTTAAATGTTGATCGGATGATCCTTGTATTTCAGAGACTTCATTTTGGAGTGTTTGACCGCTAACAAACGATAAAGTAAATTCTGTCTCATCAAATAAATCGTCATTGTAAAGGTATATTTCAGTGACTTTAAAGCCATTTCCTATGGCGGCTACTGTTTTGTAAGATTTATTGAACAAACGCGAAACTTGATATTGAATAATGTCTCTTCCTGGGTTTTGCAATATTAACTTATCACATTCTAACGCATATTTAGCCTTCAAAGGACTGTAAACATATCTATCTAGGGGCTGTAACTTACGACTTCCATGTGACGGTGGCGTGGACATTACAATATTGTTCTCACGAGCATAATTTACAGCTTTCAAGTTAATATGAGATGAGTGATTATCTAGGTGTAGCAATATGGGTTCTTTCTGGTGAAGGCTGAATAAAATGCTTAAAATGATGTAACCAGTTAACAAACAGCTCTGTGTTTACAAAGCTACTATAAAATACCATGCAAATGCTTTATAAAGAACCGCTATCCGATAGATTACCTCAGGGTATCTTACACGGGTAAATCAATGCTGGTGGATTGTAATGACACTACTATACAGTAGATGGCTGCCATTGTAACCCCAGTCGCCACGTTCTGCAGACATAAATTTAGCTACAATTTCTTTACCTTTAGTAGTAACAACTTTAGGAGTTTTCTTAGTACGATACTTATTCCGATCTCATCGACTTTTTATATATGGTTTGATTTAAAATTATACTTCCTACTTATTGAATCCCATAGTTTTCGCCGAGCTTGTGACCACCGATTGTCGTAAAACTAAATGAGGATGATGTCACTGTTCGCGATTCTGCATAACTTATCAAACTGGTAATCAATATATTTAGCATCAGCGTACTCATATTCTAAACGTCTTAAATAATTTATGGTCAGACCTAAACACCTGTTACCTATTTGCTTGCAATGAATTAGAAACTCTGATTCTTGTTGTCTATTTAATGCTGGCTTAAATCGAGCCATTGATGATTTTTCGAAGACAAGACTTACTAATACCATTGGCACTTGTTGCATCTCTTTCTGTAGCGTAATGATAAATAATTGAAAAACAAAGGATCTAGAGGTGGCAGAGCCACGTTGAAGTTATTACTGGTTTCAGCGTGAATGGGTCGGCTCGCCCGGGGTACTACCACTCTCTCGTAGAAAACCGACGTGAAGTAACAGTGCTTGTATTGTTGCGTTTCGTTCGGCCAGTGAGAGCGCCGGATAACCCATCTACCGCCCCCTCCCCCTTTCCCACTCCTCCTCCCCCAAACACAGGGTGGCAACGCACTTGCAACTCTTTTGGTGTTGCGAGTGTCTATGGACGGCGTGATCACTTAACATCAGATGACCCACCTATTCGTTTGCCTCTTATGATATAAAAAAAAAACAAGATAAAAAGTGTTATTAAATATCACTTCTAAATAAACAGATATACGAACGAAACTTGCATGTACGTATGCGTACGCTTACCCATGCAGACTTTCTCCAGAACGCAAAATTTCTAATAAATGTTCATATAATAACTGCAAATAAATATAACTTCAATATATATTTATGGATATACCGTACGAATATGTTCTTTAATAAAAAAAGAAAGACAACTTACTGTTGTAATATTTATAGCAATGATGCCACACACTTTTCGAATATGCAAAAAAGGATGAATGCAAACACCAAATCCAGTTTTTTACGAAAAGAAAATTATCCAGTTATCACGCGCCAATTTTACGCGTCACCATTAGATTGCCACTAAAATGCCTTTATTTAACCCAAACAAACTATCTCATCATAAGGTTACATGCACTGTGCCCAGTGACCCCAAATGATTCTATAATGTAAATAGTCTATTTATTCATTTACGAGATATTCCAATTTCGACAATTATGACCTACTAAGATGTATATATATTATTTGCTCTTTATTCATCTAACTGAACACAAATTCAAAGTAAAATGAACATTTAACACCTGAATGCAAATACAAATTAACAATATTCAAGTTCACGTAGATTTCAACGACAAAATATTCTAATGGACAAATGAGAAGAACAGTAATCAAAAACCAAATTTATTGTACCTTTTATAACTTTTTTTAAATGAAAACAAACAAACTCATACATCCAGAACAGCTGCGTGTTGTGATTGCTACAACTAGCTGGAATAATATTTAACTAAGAGTTTGTTTGTTTTACACAGAGGCGATACAGACGGCTCTCATATATTATTCGTCTGGAACAATGGGTTTGCCCAAAGGAATGAAAGCTACACACCGTAATTTAATTACAGCTACACTGTAACCACCGTGAGTAGAAAAATTATATTACTTATGAAAAGTCGTATTAGGTATTATTACCTAGATATCATGATTTAAAAAATAGTAATTGCATTGAAATCTTCACGTCCGTTTTATATACCACTTCTTTATGTGGTCGCGTAGTTAGAATGTACATATTTATAGTCCGCGTCAAACTTTTTAACCGCTCTGAAGTAGATACGCTAAACACAAATTTAGGTATCAGAGGGACGCAGATGAGGTAAGAGGAGAGCAGGCTCGCCCGCGCGCATACCTCGCCTGCTACTTACTACACCCAAGCTGACACAAATATCCTGTCATTACTAGTTGCATACAGTCACATTCAAAATAGTTTTGTAATTGTTAATTACATTTTTTTGCTATTTTCGTTGCTTTATTTTTCTTGTTTACATTGTTATTATTAGATAACTCAGCCACTTCGAAAAATGTTGTTTCTATTGAAGGCGTTGTCTATTATAAATTATTTATATTATGAATGTACTTTATTTACAATAACTGTATTGTAACACGCATAATACGTGCACAATATATGCTACAAAATATATCCCACAGATAGTAATAAATACTACATCTACAAAAGCGGGATCATTCAATTAAAGTAT
Source organism: Antheraea yamamai (assembly GCA_036509395.1). Lineage (NCBI taxonomy): Eukaryota > Metazoa > Arthropoda > Insecta > Lepidoptera > Saturniidae > Antheraea > Antheraea yamamai. The sequence continues at coordinate 14,053,306 of AP028428.1, read as the reverse complement.
TTGATCACCCAAAGCTCACCAACCAGGTGATTAAATGTTATTTGCATTTAATTATAACTAACAAATACTTGATGTGGCGAACTGTTAATATTCTAGCTTTGTCTATGAGGCTATTGTTCGGCTACTAATGTCCATTTCTAGTTTTTAGTGTTGTTTTATTACCTCAGTAATGATTCAATTTTTATTGTCTGTTCATTTTCATTTTTTCTCGAACTGACTACGCTATTGACCTGGGAAGGTCTTCACAGCTTCACCGGACTACTTCATTTTCATCTCTAATCTTTTGCAAATATTCTATAATGTATTCTCGTATTCATATAAAGAAGTTTACGTAAATTTGCTGTCAAAGTGTTTAAAAGATAAAACAATCGAAGTCGTATCTTTATTCTACAAAATCTTCTGACAGTAGTAATGTGGTCGTTGTACTGCCACATTCTTATTACTTAATGTAATAGGCTTCTCTTCTTACAATAGATTAAAAACATAAAATATTGTAAGTATAATATCGAGATGTAGATTAATAAATGTAAATTTTAAATTCCTATAATAACATTTTGAATTTCTTTCGTATTAACTTCTTGACTGTACTATGCGCAAATCCGAATTCAAAGCTACTCAGACCGACCATAACGTTTGACGCGGACAATATTAAAAGAAACTCTTTTACACTCAGTACCACGAGAAACGCGTTATAATTCGGTATACTCCATACAACTTGATGTTCTAAAATAAAAAATCATTAAAAAATGTCCCCAGAATTAAATTAATATGTCATAAGATAATATGCTACTTCGAAATTTACGAGTGTCTGTTATCTACGTTATAAAGTCATTGTTATCATCGAAATGAAGTATTTAGAACATCGCAAAACATGGCCTTGGTATTATTTGACTTCGTACATTTCGTTTATTCACAGTGTAGTGTTTTCGTGTATATGTGTTTACGTTGAAACATTGAATTACATAATATTTTACCGCAATGTCAAACACCAGCTTCGAAAAAAATATTATTTACAGTGATCTAAATTTTTCCGTGCCTGGACACATGAATTATGGAAAATGCGCATTAGAGAAGATCTTGAAAAAAAGAGAAAAAGTAGCTCTTGTGAGTATTTAAAAGGAAGTACGTTTTTGGGAAGAAATTTAAACAGAAATATTAATATATGTTTACGTTCCTAAGGTCAACGGACTGACAAATGAACAGATAACATACGGTGAATTAGCTCAAAAAGTAGTTAATGTGGCCGCATCTCTTCAGGAGTTGGGTATCAAGAAAAGTGATGTTATAGCTATATGCAGTGAGAACCGTACGGAGTTTTTAATCGTTTCTATCGCTGTGTTTTGCTCTGGTGCTACACTCACTTACATCAATCGTGCCTATAGTAAAAGTAAGTAAATATATAAATACACCTATTTTATTTTAAGCTATTTTATTTTGAACTAATTGGTACTTGTGACTTGGTGTCATATATTTTTTATTGAAATATCGTGTTTTAACTGGCTTAAATTTTAACTTATTTATTGTAATTTCATCATTAATATTTAAGACGTATGGAAATGTCAAATGATAGATAGATAATTTCGAAAAGTTATGTATTTGCCTCTAAAAGGCTGATTAGAGTTGGTTCAACGGTTTTCGAAATTAATCCGGACTATAATTTGACACTTTAATTGTACTTATCTGTTTGAATGGGTGACCTTTAAAAATCGAATTATATTCAAGTTCATGAAATAGTATATTATTTTATCTGAAAAAGGAACCAAAGATCATAAATATACACACACAGAGTAGGCAACAATCTATACATATAATAAAAATGAAGTGTCTGTATGTAATATCAAAATAAAATAAAAAAACAGATTGGGTATGAAAGTATACACGCTACTTATGACAAAAATGCAATTTTTAAAATTTTTGTTGGTCTGTTTGTCTGTCTGTCTATCTTTTTGTTCCGGGTAATCTCCGAAACGGCTGGAACGTTTACAGGACTTTCACCGGTTTATAGCGGACACTATAAAAAGTAATTTAGTCTATTGTAATTTAGGTTAGCTGTTAACCGTGGTTTTGCCCGCAGTGCTATCTCCAAAACGGTTCGACCGATTTTTACGGGACTTTCACCGGCAGATAGCTGATCTTATAGGAAGTAATTTAAGTTATTCTATTTTAAGCTAGCTGTTACCCACAACTTCGTCCGTACGAAATTTAGCAATACATATGTTGTTCACTGTAAACATGTTTGTAAGACTTGCGTTGTACTGAAACTCCAAGAATAATTATAATTGAAATTCATATATCAGTATCTATATATGTAATTTGAATTATATTGTCTTTTTGGAAATATTGGTAGCCATTTTTTTTTAATTACCGTGCTTTCGTCTGCATAACTCAATAACCATAGTAACATATAAGAATATTGTATCGAGTTCAATGAGCACTATTTAAATTGTCGAATATCAAAAAGGTTGCTTAGGCTGATATAAAATTTCATATCTTAATTTATATTTATGCAATATTTCAAGACGTCAGCTCATTCATTGTTTTCATTCGACATTATAATTATTAATAGTAATTTTGAAGATAGAAAGTTGTTTCTAATAAGATATAAGATCATAAACGTATTACTTATTGACAATGTTATCATTATAATAATATCTGTCTTTGTTTCATTAATTCCTTATACTGTATAAGTAAGCACTGAGGTAAGTTATATGGTGGGTTAAGGTTCCAAATATGTTGCTGATGATAAACCTTATTTCACACACTGTTAGTATTTATATATATATATATATATATACTTAGTCTGGCCATAAATACTGTTACAATTAAAAATAAACAAAATAATACATTTGAATTTGGAATCTGTCATTTTTATATGATTATTAATTGAGTTTTCTTATTTTGGCGCCAATACATTGTACAATATTTTGCGATATTAAAATAGAGTGCGGTGATAAAGAGAACCCAATCGCGATGATTGCATTACACAAAGTAGGTATGGAGCCAAATGCAATATTTAAAACTCTCCATACGCTTGGTATTAGTAAAATGTTTGTGTACCGGGCTATCAATAGGTACAATGAGACCTCCTCTGTTTGTGACAGAAAAAGGTCTGGCCGTCCACGTAGTATGAGAACGAAAAAGGTTGTCAAAGTAGTAAGGGAAAAAATTCGAAGAAATCCTGTCCGAAAACAAAAGATTTGTATCTCGGGAGATGAAGATAGGACCTAGAACCATGTCGCGTATTTTAAAAGATGACTTAGGACTATCAGCCTATAAAAGACATACTGGTCATTTCTTAACTGATAATTTAAAAAAGATTAGGGTGGTAAAATCGAAACAACTACTGAAGCGGTACGTAAAGGGAGGTCACAGAAAAAATTTGTTTATGGATGAGAAAATTTTTACAATTGACCAACATTTTAACAAACATAATGACCGTATTTATGCTCATAGTTCTAAGGAAGCTTCCCAATTAGTCGACAGAGTACAACGTGGGCACTAGCCCTAGAATTTTATTTGTTTTTCAGTATTTATGGCAAGACTGTATATAATGTATACGTTACATGTTACTGTAAGTGACGTGCGTGTCGTACTTATAACTGTTTTTTAAGAGCATTTCTATAATTGTGCATGGTCTCACAATTTTATATTTCTTTAATACAATTTTAATAAAACGCGTTCAGAGTTGCGGGTACAGCTAGTTTATAATATAATTTATCTTCCAGATGAACTTAAGCATACAATAAATATATCAAAACCGACGTACATGTTTATGTCGCCGAGCGCATACGAACATTTTTACGAGACAATGAGAACTATGGATACTATCAAAAAGTTTTTCATCTTTGGTGCCTCGACTAATAAAGATATATTAAGCTTTACAAAACTTCTGCAAAAACATGTAGACATTAATAATTATGAACCATATGATTTTAAAGGTAATTGTCCTACATTATATAAACTTAGTCCTAACTTATATTATAAATGTGATTGCTAGTTTGCTTGTTTATTTGTTTGTTACCCCTTAAGTACTGAACTGGTCAACTGATTCCCAAGAAATAAGTCGCAAATCTATAATAACGCGAGCGAAAGCAACCCATAAAATAGATTTTGTATAAGTAACAAAACATTCTTTAATAATCAGCTTTCAATTATTAAAATTTTGAAAAGGGTGGTCCATCACTTACTGTAGTATAAAGAATTGGCAGAATTTCTCACAACACACTGTATTAAAATTTTTTAAGCTTTACGAGTATATTGTTATTTATTGTAGGAGAAGTAAAAACGGCTCTTATACTATACTCATCGGGAACAACCGGCTTACCTAAAGGAGCTAAGCTAACTCATCGTAACATGATTGTTGCAAGTCTTCGACCTCCGTAAGCTTTAGTATCAATGTTTACTTATTTTAGTTAAATAGGACCTATAATATATTAATACACTATATTTATTTGTAGTTATGCGAGTAAGGCAATGACAGTATTAACTTTAGCTCCGTGGTGCAATACAGTTGGAATCATTTTAACCATGTTAAAATTAATGAAAAATGACACTCTTGTTTATCTTAATCAATTTCAGGAAGACTTGTATCTAGATTGCATTCAGAAATATAAGGTAAGCTCAAATAGCCTTTACTAATGATTTTATATATTTCCTTGATTTCTTGCTAATCTTAATATTTACAGGTTAGCTTATTGTTGGCAGTGCCTCCATTACTAGTGGTACTAGGTAAATCGAAAATTTTAGGCAACTATGACGTAAGTTCTGTAGAACTAATGTACTGTGGTGGAGCGCCTTTGAATGCAGAAACTATGGCACTAGTTAAAAACCAGTTAGTATTTTTACTAATGTACTATAAAACTCACATCAATATTTTAAGACGCTAGTTTTTTTTAAGTTCACAAGAAGAAGTCAAATTAGAGTTAAATATATGTTTACAGACATACAAAGTTCATTTTTGTATATATTTTTGATACTTTTATTATATCGTCGCTTTAACGAATATTCCATAATATGATTTATTTTTCCTGAAAATACTCAGACAATAATTGTTTCCTTTATCATTTTTAAAATTGATATACTTTTATTTTACGCCTCAAAATGAAAATGAGTAAGATCCCTCTTATATGTACATATACGCCTCAAATGATTGCAAAATATGTGTAAATATGTAACAACGATCCATTTTTATCCACCATTTGTAATTTCATCAGAATGCCTAGCTAAACTAGGTTAAAGGGTTTTAAATCAATCGTCGCACATTCAATATTGTGATTATGTTAAGAACGTATCTACAGTACACGTGTAATTTTATTATGGTTTTCTAAATTTAAAGCCGGTTTACATAAAAAATATAATTCATACAGCAAAATATTTTCCTCAGCGTATTAGAGTTCCCATCATTAAGGTTTTTAAAAAGCCGTACACAGTCTAAATCTAATCTGATCATTTATTACATATCTAAGATTGGCCTTTTTTTAAGAAAAACCCATATATTTTAAACACATTACAAATATATTGAACTTATTTGGATAGTGGTTAATGATGCTTTATTACTCTCTGACAGATTTTCAGGTTTGAAACATTTATTACAAGGCTATGGAATGACGGAGACAACTGGAGCAGTCACTGAAGAAACAGACTCTATATTCAAGATTGGAAGTGTGGGCAAAATTGCAGCAGGAAATGTAATAAAGGTATATGTTCCACTAAATACTTACAGTATGTTTTTGTTTAATGCCAATAGAAGCTTACCACCCAACAATATTTAATTGAATCTTTTTGCTGTGGTCATATATTGAAAACTATAGCCACAAGTAATGTAGAAGATAGTTGTCGCGTAATTATTTCTCAATTCTCTCTGCTGGAATAGATAAACTATTGTACGAGTACCCTTTCTCTAAAATAGAGGCCGTATTACTTAATATACGATCATATATCATTACATTACATAATCACGTAAAATTAATTAGCATTAATTTTGTGACAACTATAATCTACCCTATTATTAAAACAGAATTTAAATTAAATTCCATTGATTTTTTTTTTCAAACTAACACACTGAACTCTTATGGATCTTGACAGCTTCACCGGACTTGGTGAGGAGCGTAGAAGATACTCAACATATGGCAAATAGCGCAAAGTTGCCAAATTTTCCGGAACTATATAAACATACAAATATTTAGTCCAAGTTAGCCCGGTGAAGCTGTAGACCTGTACTGAAACTGTAGTAGACCTTGCCAGGAGAATAGCATAGTCAGTTCGAGAAAAAAAAAATTTAGCCCAAGTGATAATTTAGGCTAAATTTTAGCTAGTCAAAATAAGTTTCTTACCAAACCCATACACATACTACATGAGGATGTAGTGCAGTATCGTGTATGTAGTAATCTGATGAATTTAAATATCTCAGTATCACACAAGCAAAGGACTCCAACATTCCTTTCAGGAGAATCGAAATTAAACAAATCCCCTCGAAAGAGGATTGTTATTTTAATGCATCGCAATTTTGCTTCAATAAGTGTTATAAACGATTTTTAATTTCTAAATTATTGTTAATTACCATGGATATTACTTATTCCATGCCACTAAAAATTGTGATTTCTGAAAGTAATGATTTGGCTTATAGGCTTTTAAAATAAATAATATTAAGCAAAATATTTCAGTACGTTCTGCAACATTACATTGTATCTACTTATTACCTTTTCCAACAGCATCTACTTTATTTTCTATAGACATTGATACAGCTACTTCACTCTATAAACCATATTAAAAATCAATCTTAGTAAATTTAAAGGAAAACGTACCTACAATATATCGATATTAGTAAAAGCTTATGTCGAGTTTTTTTGTATAAATAAGAGGCAAAAAAATAATTCCAAAACTATGGTACACTTTAAAGATAAACATCATTTAAAAATAATTTAATTTCAGATAGTTGATATTGAAACAAGAAAAACTTTAGGTCCCAATGAAACCGGAGAGATTTGTGTAAAGGGTCTTGTATTGTTTGAAGGTTACATAGGAAAGGATTTAAAAGATGATTCAGATGAAGATGGCTTTTTTAAAACTGGAGATATAGGTTACTATGATGAAGATGGATTCTTTTTCATTGTAGATAGGCTAAAGGAACTTATAAAATATAAAGCAGGACAAGTAAGTAGTTATTTTAAAATCATTTACAGATTTATTTACAGCTATAACGGGAAAGACATGTTCTTTAAGACCGATAACAAAAATTAATAAAAGCCAAAACGAAGCAAACAGGAATTTTAAAATTACATCAATAACCAATCGTCCAAATATTAAGTATTCTAGGAATTAAGTTACGACAATTTTCCATGTTATCCTTTTTTTAATTATATTAAACAGGTTGCGCCCTCAGAACTAGAAGGTATAATACAACAACATGAGAAAGTGAAAGACGTAGGAGTCGTTGGTGCACCAGATCCTATAGTCGGAGAATTACCAACAGCTTTTGTAGTAAAACATCCAGAGGCAATCGTCACAGAAAAAGAAATTATTGATTACGTGGCTGATAAGGTAAGTTATTAAAAATATATAATCGCAATCAGGTTTCATTTCACAGTTTATAGTGAATTGTCTTATAATAATAAAATTAAATTCGTAATTGAAACGACAATGTCTCAGTGGTTGACGTGTTCGGACCCCGTATCGATCGACGTAGCTTCAATTCCTTACGAATGAGCCGGGGATTTCGGTGCAGGATAACATCATAAGAGAATTATTGCTTCGTGGTACGGTTTTTTCTAATGCCGCCTGGGTAGTTATCACCTTCAAGTGGAAAATTTGTTGCACTGCACCTATGGATGTGTTCCGGAAGCTGTACATGAGAACCAGTCCCTCTAGGTTAAACCTGTTTACCATCTTGGACCACATAGTCTTTGAACAGTAGGTGAGAATGTAGTCAAACGCTAAAATCTGTAAAGCGTTTTAAAAAACAAGAAAGATTGTTTAAAAATGTATCAAACATTACGGAAATACCCTTTTATTAACTACAATCTTCATGGTAACGTAGGATTAAGCTATGACTAAATTTAAATTAACAAATATCTACATAGATAACCCTTAAAATTAACGTTTATACGTAACATATGGTAAGCATATTTTACATTCCTTTATTTACTTGATACTAATTTTTATTTTGTAAACAATGTAATACCACATTCTATAATTATTACTATAGCTAGTTAGATTACTTAATAGGTTACGCGGTATATTACATTCTTGATAATGTAATGTAAGGCTAAATTTCGTAAAATACCGACATGTTCTAAATACTAGAAACTGTGACAAACTGGTTGTTCCATGTTTCAGACTTAGTAAAACCAGTAAAAGTTTTTTTAGGGAATAGTGTTAAGTTACAACAAAGTCCCAAAGGATATTACCGATATGCCGGATTGTGAGTTTAAGTGCCATGTCAAGCGAGTTTTGGTGTCAAAAGGCTATTATAGAGAGGAATATAATTAATATGTGAACGATGGTGATGTTTGGGACTGACTCATCTCTGTGCATCCACTAAAAACGATTGTGACGTGTAATGTATACTAAATATTATATGTCTATATACAGATATATGTTAAAAGGTAAAACAAATCGAGTTACTTGTCGGTTCTTTTCGACGACTGACAATAATGGAACTTAGGACAATGAAAAAGGGCTTCTAAAATCGTCGATCGAATGTTGTTTATATTTTGGACAATGGGCTCCTATTGCAATCTATGCCTCGTCGCTGCCGAGCATAGCCAAGATCACACTCGGCAGGAACAAATCCCCCCTACCGCCGCAGCCCAGAATGCGACGCTGCCCCTCCCACGCAGCATACTCAGATAGAGTGTGCTGCGTAGTATCGTCGTCGTCAGCGCTTCAACCGTGGTATGCGGTGGTTGGCTCCCTGTGAGTAATCTGATGCATGTACCATGAACAACAATCATGACCGGAACGAACCTACACCAGTCGAAACGTCAGGCAGCCCTACTCCTGACTGCACCATTCCAGCAGGACCAGGCGGACGGCGTCTACAGTTTATCAACCGAAACGCGCGTCCATGTAATCGTACACGGAGGCAAGCACCCCTGTCTCCAGCTCCCAGGGTAAAGAGCTGGCGAGCGTAAAGGCCGCCGGTATTTCTCTATTCCGGTATCGCCCTCAATTCCATAATGCCAAGCGCACGCACATTGATAGCACCGAAAACGTAGACCCACACCGTATCCCTGTAGAGTGCCATCTCTCGCACAATTCCCATGTAGAGTCGCCGGCACCGAACGTTCGGCCCCCCTACATTGGGGAGCAACTGACCAAGTGCCGCCGCCGCCCCTACAATACGCGGGCCGAGGCCCTTGAAGTGGGTTCCAATCGCCAGCGCTCGTCCAGGCTGAGGCCCAAATACTTCACCTGGATCCCTACCCTGATACGGGCGCCCACCACAATAATATGGGCGCCAAAGTGTGGCCAATGCAAATGGAATACAGAAATCCAAATGTGTAAACAAGCACCGGTAAGGTTATTAATGCGGCGTTGCTCTTAACAGCACGATACAGCTGTACTCAAGATATTATACAGTGCCTTCTGTCGTTGCACAAACAACTTAACAGATGCCAAGAATACTGTCTAAAGCATTACTTCAAGTAGATTACTTTTATCAAGTGTTCACACGTCAGACCTCCTAATAATTTACAGCAATTCATGGGGCATTTATCGATAAATTTAATCTATCGATGATCATGCGATTTAGTAACCGTGAATATTTTGAATACTAAACCACACAACAAATACATTACATCATTGTCTATATTAAATCAACAATATCAGATAATAATATTATTTAGACTTATCGTAAAACAATATTCTACCTTTATCTTAGTTTATTGCCGTTTATGATATGGAAGATATGATACAAATTTTCAGGGTCGAAAGCAGTCATAAACCTCTTCTCTAAGATAATAGTACAGCTAGGAATTGTAAATATTTCAGAAAGTAATATTCACTTACTTAACCCATTATTCAAGACCTGCAATTGTTTTAATTAAAATTTAACGTAATTATTCAATACATTGATTAATGGTAATATCTTAATACAAAATAAATTAAGTATTTATTTAATTTATTTTGTATTAAGATATTACCATTAATATCATTTGATATAAAATAAATACATAATAAATTACTACCTAGGAATAACCCTACTTATCATATAATATAATTAAAACTATTTTTATCTTATCGCTTCCATGTTAGTGTACATTATTTTTATCATACATAATGTTACCATATATAGTAGATAAATAAAATATGTTTTTTTATTTAAGATTTGTTATTTGCCAAATTATAAACAAGAGTAGCTCACTGTTTCATTTGTATTTTTATCACGCTTTTATTAGCTTCACCTGTATGTATACTGTATGTAACCGACCCCTTTGAGCTCGATTTCGTCCTACTTTGAACGATCAGATTTAATTCAAACTTTGCACACCTGTCAAAGGTCGATGACAAGGCAATAATCCGAAAAAAAAAGTTAAAAAAAAAATTTAACTAAAAAATTAAAAATAAATAATAGTTTAAAAAAACACGCTTTCATATGAAATCCAACTAAAAAACAGAAAATAAAATTTAATAAATTAGGATTAAGAATAGTGTAAATTAGAAATAAATGTATATTTTTGTAAAAAGTGACAAAAAAATGATAAAAATACTGATATCTGGAGGTGCTGATATTAACATGCGATGCGTCACTGTTAATATCAGCACCTCTTTATTTTCGGTTTTTTAGTTGGATTTTATATGAAAGCGTGTTTTTTTAGTTTTTTTAAACTATTATTAATTTTTTATTTAATTCAGCATTACGTTATGAATATCATAAAACACATATTTATCCTCTGAAGGTATACATTGTTTCACAATAACGTACTGTTAAACTTTATATATCGCCTACCTTTAATTATAGAAAATTATGTCAGTGATAAGTTTAATTTATAATCGATTGTTATTTATTTATCAATTTATCAAATGATAAAAAACAGATCTACCCCACACAGTGTCACATTATCCCACGTAATTTATAATTTGTGAGTTTTCTCACGTTAACCTCGGGGACACATTGCGTGAAACAAAATTAATTAATTTCTACTTTCTTTAGGTATCGTCATGGAAGCAACTACGAGGTGGGGTGAGATTCATAAACGAGATACCGAAGACTGCAAGCGGCAAAATACTCAGACGTATATTACGCGACTTGTTAACTAAACCGCCGAACAGTAAACTTTAATAAGAAATTAATTAATGGTGCGATTTTACAACTTATTTTGTTTGAATTAATAACTTTATCTTTTTATCATAACTTTATCGATGGGGTATGAAAACAGCTTAATTTTATGAACCTAGATTTTAATAAATATGTCCACTACTTAAATAAGCGTTTAATATAGAAGGCCTTATTAGATTATATTTTCCACGCACCCGTTTAGGAGGCCGTACGTTAAATATACGTAGGCACATATTGTCAGTTATTGACCATAAGGTATTACAGAGCTTAATGTTCTCGGAGTAAATTGCATGGTGTGCCAAGCTTCGACCTCCGCCCACAACCGTGATTCCATCTAAGGACTTCATAATGACACGGTAAATAGGCCACCTTTAAAATATGGTCGTTGATTTTACGCTATTGCAATTTTCTAAGATGCGTCGGTAGATGATTTTAATATTTTTCAAGTAGTATTCGTATACTGGTATATCGTTGGTACTGATTAAATTACAAGAATAATTTGAAAGTCAATACAAAATTCCACAGAAATGTAACATTCAAACATAATTAATTGAATATACTATACTCTATTCGGCCGCAATGTTATTGTATACCATATTATGCCGTTGTATTAAATTGAAAGTCAATACAAAATTCCACAGAAATGTAATATTCAAACATAATTAATTGAATATACTATACTCTATTCGGCCGCAATGTTATTGTATACCATATTATGCCGTTGTATTAAATTGAAAGTCAATACAAAATTCCACAGAAATGTAATATTCAAACATAATTAATTGAATATACTATACTCTATTCGGCCGCAATGTTATTGTATACCATATTATGCCGGTGTATTAAATTGAAAGTCAATACAAAATTCCACAGAAATGTAATATTCAAACATAATTAATTGAATATACTATACTCTATTCGGCCGCAATGTTATTGTATACCATATTATGCCCTTGTATTAAATTGAAAGTCAATACAAAATTCCACAGAAATGTAATTCAAACATAATTGAATATACTCTATTCAGCCGCTATGTTGTCATATATATGCCGTTATATTTTGGCTTGCATTTGAATGTGTGTTCAAAGTCATTTCATTCCTTTAGATTGTGTGGACATACATATCATCGGTGACGAAACTGTAGCAATTTGCTAGATCAGATTAAGATGGAATTGTAATAAATACAAAAATAATAAATACACAGTTGCTTATTCAAATCCAGGAAACTCTTCATTCTGCGTGTTTAGAGAGCAAATGAGTTAATCTTCAAATTAGATAGGTAATAAACACATTAACATATTTCAGCCTTAGCGCTGATTTATATATACTTTGGGTGCTATAAAAATAAGAAGATATAACCCATCCGAGTGAATAGACAAATTATCATTGTTATTAATTATCATAATTATTAAATGTTTTTTATTATATTATTTATATTTTAAGCGACAACAAACAATTAAAAAACTTTATTCCATTTAAATATACTACGTTCCGTTAAACATATGAAGAAGGAATTTATGTTGACGCTATGAAGCACTAACGGTATGTGCATAGCACCTTCCTACACCACAATACATTTTATACTCGTTTGATATAAAGTGTATTCAAAGTTTGTGGAGCTAACGATGAAAGCATATAACATCATAAGATATGCACACAGACCCACAAAATCCGACACCTTATACGACAATAAACATTTACCTTTCAACGCTGCATTTACTCTATCCAAGTCGTAAAGCGACAATGGAAGTGGCTCGTTCAACAGCCGTAGCCGAGGTTTGTTGCCAACGTCCGATTCTTTGTTGTAAAAACCGTCACTCAAGAATAATCCAGAAGAATGTCTGTACAATTTGTAAGCGCAGTTGTTAGTTCGAATCCAGTCAACATACACTATTGCTCCGTTTAAATTACGTTCGTTACCCGTAGATATGTGATACCTCATCTCTTTGATATCTCCCTTCATTATTGATCGAAGGTATAGTTTGTAGACTATAATTATTTTTCCATTCGATTTCGTACCCCGTTTTATCTTCTTCACGTTTAAAACTCTAGCTGTGAAAATATATTTAGATTCGGACACCGCCGAAGAGAGAATGTCGTAGTCATTAGTAATTGTCCCGTTCAAAATGCATTTGTAACTGTTTACATCCTTCTTACGATGTAAAGTCTCCCGCTTTCTCGCTACACCCCTAATACGGAATTGAGCATAAATTACCGTAAAGCAATAAACCGTCAGCACTATAAATTGAATCTTCATCTTTATTGTTTATTTCTTGTTTTACGTCATTGACTACCAAAGCTGAATACACATTAAGTTCTTCTGCTCACGGACACTTTTGATCGGCGATTCGTTTACGCATTGGAATAGAATGTTGCGCAAGTGACAGCTTTGGCGCCATCGAGACGCGTGTGCTAGCGCAGCCTCGCGTATAGACTGGGAAATCTCGCAATTCAATGCAACCTCCATCAAAGTAAACAAACATGGGCTCACCTATTCGTTAATCTTTCGGTAAAGCTATATAAGCTAATTAGTATACTGCTAATTAGTTTCTTATTTATAAATGGAAAGTTAATGCTCATCCCGCAGATCCACTATACCTTAAACCGTAGTTTGTCAGTGCAAAAGCTTTTCCTTCTAAAATTATTACTTTAATAAACACATTTTTAGCGTTTACCATATTTTTATGACTTTGTATAGGTAAAGTAAGCGATTCAGATGAGTACAAATAAATGGAACATCGCAATACAAAACTGCTTCTTAAAAGATTTCAATAACAACCCTGTTTCACATAGTTTCATGTAGACATGAGTAATGTCATGTAAATAGAGTATACTAAACATAACCCCTATTACGTTTGTAAAAATTTTGAGTAATTTATTTATATACATTTCTTCAATTTTGTAAAATAGTAATCTGTTCTAATATGGTTACAAACTCTACTAGTGACCAGTTACATTGTAGCACCATATTATGTGTTGCAATTGCAAATGTTCGTGTTAGCATCTATTATATATGTTCTGGAAAAAGCGGCGTCATAATTCATATTAAAAACATATGTATACATAATTTTTTTTCTAAAACGAATGTGTAAACTTGCATAGAAGTTTATAAAAATAAAATTATAAATATGTTGTAAGACGACGTCGCACGTACGTAGGTGATTGCAAGCGCTTACACGAGGAATTTGGAAAGTAGTACGGGCGTGGGCGGGCGAGTTAAGACGGTCGCTTTCTTGACGAATCTTCTACGTTGCACTTTATATTTTTTCCTGCACTAGTCTAAGTGTTTATTATATAGTTATAACATATTGCGCATATATAAACTTACAAACATTACATTAGTGTTTTATAACCGTGGGATTAACCTAAGCAATCTATACTAATATTATAAAGAGGTAAAGTTTGTGAGTTTGTGATGTTGTAGAGGGTAATCTCAGGAAGTACTAAACCGATTTTGAAAATTATTTTACCAATAGAAAGCCACGTTATTTTTAAATGTCATAGGCTATATATCATCACGCTAAGACTAATAGGAGCGGAGCAACAATGAAGAATGTTTTAAAATCGGGGTTTTTTTCGTTTTGAGAGCTTCCGCTGCGTGTTAGCCCAAAATAACTATTCCACGCGTACGAAGTCGTGGGCAGAAGCTATAGCCCTCGAATTCATTCCAACTTAATCGTAGGTAATAACATCTTTTTCATAACATTTACTTAACATTAACATTTTCCATTTTTGCACTCATAGGTATAACAACTGACAGCGAGGACAATGGTAGTTAACTAATACGCCATATTGCGCATGTTTTTCTGAAATATGTCAATTAAAAAGTAATACCTAGTATATAGTCCGTGTTTAAATATGATTGTTGCTTAAAAAATAATAATTTGTGAGTAAAACATTTATAATATAATAAAGGATTACTGTTTTCACTTAGTAGTTCCGAGTAACTTTACCAAACAGGTCAGAAGACAGCATTGTATACGGCTCTTTTGAGATGCAAAATCATGATGTATTATTGTTGTGTATTATAACTATTGATTTATTTATAGACGTCTGCGATAGCATCATAAATTAAAGGCTCTATTTCACACAAGCCTCTTCGATACAGCATTTACTGTTTAATGAGACAGATTAAATCACAAATGTGTGGGCCGAATGCTTTATCTAAGAACTGTCGTGTGGATCGTATAGACGCTGCACAAAAACTTATCGTTTTTTCTTTTCTTCAATCGTGACGTTAATCTTTATTGACGATATCGTAGTTTTCACACCATTAACAAAGACATAACTGTAAAAATAAACTATTGTGATATCCTGGTTGCCGATACTAAAATTTCAGAGTTGCTATTAGGTATTATGTGTGTATATGTCTCTTGACACTTTTTATACCTAGCCGGTAATCGCAACTTCGCTAGTGTTGTTAATATATATATATAAAAAAAAAAAATTATTATTATTAAAAATATATTTACCAGAATTGAAGGCAAATTTACAAACTTTTTTTGTAAACAATTTTATCTGTTTACTTCCCCTCTCCTGCGTATGCACTTCACTTCACTAAATCGCTTGCCACACTTCACACATCACAAAACTATGCACTTATAAAAATTGTGGTGTCATAAACTTTTTATAATTTTTTATTAAATGAATTTATCGCAGTGATAAAATAAAATAATAAAAAAAATTGATAAAGAATTTGTGTCTAAAAAGTAAAACTATGTATATATAACTTTCATCGAAATATATACAGTAGTTCTTTCGTGATGCACGTACACTTACACGTATAGATTTAATGTTATGGTTTATACAATTTTGAAATTTACCCTAACTTATAACATATCTATTTTATTTATATAAAAGTTTTATTAAGTGTCGAATCTGCGAATTTTTGTTCTGTGCTCATAACATGGTATGTATTGTATTATAAATATTAAATAGTATCGCGACCGATATAAATCATAGTACATTTTGTAAAACCAGGACGGCGATTTAGAAAGACTGAACCATGAAAACTTAACTACCACTATACCATTTAAACTAAGGACTAAGGTGTCAAGACTTGAAGGTGAAAATTTGGCCTAAGGCAATAGTTTCAACGCATTCTCAAAGCCTCATTTAAGAGAAATCCCATCGCGGCTGCAGATCTAGTGTTCAGTCACGTATGTGAGTGCTACGGGACGCAAACGCAGCTTTAATATATCTGAGGAAAATACGCCTATGATGTGATTATAAGGTTAATATTTACAAACTGTCAGGAAATATTACGACCCTGTTCTTAATAATAATATGATATAGTATTTCGAGTATTCGAAAAAAGTATTTAATACACCTTTAACGGCTACAACTGTCTGATTCAAATCTGTTTTATATTTCATGCATATTCAGAACTCTGGATGCAATGGAAACTCATCTTGTTTCTACCTGCGGCTTAAGAATAAGAGAAAAGTATATAAAGAATATCTAACTACGACTATATGGATCTAATGATGTTAATGACGCTTGTGACAAATAAATTTAAGATATTAAACAAAAGTAGAGGCAGTCATAAGGACTGCCGATGGAAGTGAAATCTCAAAAGAATGAAATAAATGTGTTCTATTTGAATTTTCATATTAATTATAGTGTGAATGGCAATATTTAAATTTCAGAATTTGTTTATTGAAATTATTAACATTATTGTGGTTTTCATATCTATTGACATTCGGAGCAATAGTTATATACATTTTTATAAAGTCTATTAATCAATCAAACGTATGATGAGCTGCAAAATATCGCCGCTAGTCTGAGCGCAATACGGCCAGTCATACTTACATAGCATGGCATGACGCGAATTTAAGAAAAATATCGATCTACGCGCCTAAAGAGGTTTTTACTTCAAAAATTATACATGTAAAGATATTTCTATTTAGCGTTTAGTAATGGACTTAGCATACCACATTCAACATTGTGCTTTGGTTACCTTGTTATAGAAACTTAAGAGAAATTAAAATTTTGTTTAAAAGAAGGTATAGTTTATCGGATATTAGGATGTAGCAATTGTGTCTGACAAGAACACGTTGACCATACACTAAATATAATACACGGCGTAGTGGCAAATTTAGACATGCCCGGTATTATTACAAAAAAGTTAAATACGTACTGAATACTTACTTTAAAAAGGTTTCGTATTAAATGCACCGCGCTCACCCGAGGCAAGTTCGCGTTATCCTTTTTCGCAAGTCTAACCTAACGTAACCAAAGCGAGAGAAAATGACAAGATGGCGAACATTCTGCGACCGCGGTGCATTTAATACGAGACCTTTTTAAAGCAAGTATTCAATACGTATTTATGTTTTTTGTAATAACACCGGCCGCGTTCTAGGATCAGCCGACGTATTTCAATAACCATACGGAGTCATAAGGTATCTGTACTTGACTGGATTGCTACAACCATGAACTTCGTAATAAGTTTGTCACAGTGCCTCTCTTTTAGTGTGTCGTGCTTTTTTACACTTTATAGGTATCTGCGTTGGGCCACAATCTTATCTGATGCTAAATAATCATTTATTCTAAGATGGTAAACACACTAAGCCTACCGGCTGACTCTCAAATGCAACTGCCGGGCACACCTATATGTGCTTGGTGATAGATTTTCAGTTTGAGGGTGATAGCGCACCAAACGAGGTTATAAAATTCCATACCAATCAACAAGATTTTTTCCTCCTGCGAAAGTTTCAGCTGATTCCCAAGGACTTTGAATGATCATAGCTATGCTATAAGTTTTGAATCAACCTGCCTTACATACAGCCAACGCTGCCAACAGGCTTACAGGTTAATATGTCAATAACAAACTCCAATGGTTTGCAGATTTCTTGGCGGTCGCTGTTGTTTTTATACTATACCGTTCTTATCCCCATATGTAGAGCTATCACTTTTTCGTAATATAATAGAAACTTATAATGGGAACTATAAAGACAAATGTTACTGACATTTTGCTTTCAGCGTGCTTTCATGTACTGTGCTCGTAAAACTAAGAGTGTATGACGCGATTGCTTTGTAACTGTTTACATCCTTCTTACGATGTAAAGTCTCCCGCTTTCTCGCTACACCCCTAATACGGAATTGAGCATAAATTACCGTAAAGCAATAAACCGTCAGCACTATAAATTGAATCTTCATCTTTATTGTTTATTTCTTGTTTTACGTCATTGACTACCAAAGCTGAATACACATTAAGTTCTTCTGCTCACGGACACTTTTGATCGGCGATTCGTTTACGCATTGGAATAGAATGTTGCGCAAGTGACAGCTTTGGCGCCATCGAGACGCGTGTGCTAGCGCAGCCTCGCGTATAGACTGGGAAATCTCGCAATTCAATGCAACCTCCATCAAAGTAAACAAACATGGGCTCACCTATTCGTTAATCTTTCGGTAAAGCTATATAAGCTAATTAGTATACTGCTAATTAGTTTCTTATTTATAAATGGAAAGTTAATGCTCATCCCGCAGATCCACTATACCTTAAACCGTAGTTTGTCAGTGCAAAAGCTTTTCCTTCTAAAATTATTACTTTAATAAACACATTTTTAGCGTTTACCATATTTTTATGACTTTGTATAGGTAAAGTAAGCGATTCAGATGAGTACAAATAAATGGAACATCGCAATACAAAACTGCTTCTTAAAAGATTTCAATAACAACCCTGTTTCACATAGTTTCATGTAGACATGAGTAATGTCATGTAAATAGAGTATACTAAACATAACCCCTATTACGTTTGTAAAAATTTTGAGTAATTTATTTATATACATTTCTTCAATTTTGTAAAATAGTAATCTGTTCTAATATGGTTACAAACTCTACTAGTGACCAGTTACATTGTAGCACCATATTATGTGTTGCAATTGCAAATGTTCGTGTTAGCATCTATTATATATGTTCTGGAAAAAGCGGCGTCATAATTCATATTAAAAACATATGTATACATAATTTTTTTTCTAAAACGAATGTGTAAACTTGCATAGAAGTTTATAAAAATAAAATTATAAATATGTTGTAAGACGACGTCGCACGTACGTAGGTGATTGCAAGCGCTTACACGAGGAATTTGGAAAGTAGTACGGGCGTGGGCGGGCGAGTTAAGACGGTCGCTTTCTTGACGAATCTTCTACGTTGCACTTTATATTTTTTCCTGCACTAGTCTAAGTGTTTATTATATAGTTATAACATATTGCGCATATATAAACTTACAAACATTACATTAGTGTTTTATAACCGTGGGATTAACCTAAGCAATCTATACTAATATTATAAAGAGGTAAAGTTTGTGAGTTTGTGATGTTGTAGAGGGTAATCTCAGGAAGTACTAAACCGATTTTGAAAATTATTTTACCAATAGAAAGCCACGTTATTTTTAAATGTCATAGGCTATATATCATCACGCTAAGACTAATAGGAGCGGAGCAACAATGAAGAATGTTTTAAAATCGGGGTTTTTTTCGTTTTGAGAGCTTCCGCTGCGTGTTAGCCCAAAATAACTATTCCACGCGTACGAAGTCGTGGGCAGAAGCTATAGCCCTCGAATTCATTCCAACTTAATCGTAGGTAATAACATCTTTTTCATAACATTTACTTAACATTAACATTTTCCATTTTTACACTCATAGGTATAACAACTGACAGCGAGGACAATGGTAGTTAACTAATACGCCATATTGCGCATGTTTTTCTGAAATATGTCAATTAAAAAGTAATACCTAGTATATAGTCCGTGTTTAAATATGATTGTTGCTTAAAAAATAATAATTTGTGAGTAAAACATTTATAATATAATAAAGGATTACTGTTTTCACTTAGTAGTTCCGAGTAACTTTACCAAACAGGTCAGAAGACAGCATTGTATACGGCTCTTTTGAGATGCAAAATCATGATGTATTATTGTTGTGTATTATAACTATTGATTTATTTATAGACGTCTGCGATAGCATCATAAATTAAAGGCTCTATTTCACACAAGCCTCTTCGATACAGCATTTACTGTTTAATGAGACAGATTAAATCACAAATGTGTGGGCCGAATGCTTTATCTAAGAACTGTCGTGTGGATCGTATAGACGCTGCACAAAAACTTATCGTTTTTTCTTTTCTTCAATCGTGACGTTAATCTTTATTGACGATATCGTAGTTTTCACACCATTAACAAAGACATAACTGTAAAAATAAACTATTGTGATATCCTGGTTGCCGATACTAAAATTTCAGAGTTGCTATTAGGTATTATGTGTGTATATGTCTCTTGACACTTTTTATACCTAGCCGGTAATCGCAACTTCGCTAGTGTTGTTAATATATATATATAAAAAAAAAAAAATTATTATTATTAAAAATATATTTACCAGAATTGAAGGCAAATTTACAAACTTTTTTTGTAAACAATTTTATCTGTTTACTTCCCCTCTCCTGCGTATGCACTTCACTTCACTAAATCGCTTGCCACACTTCACACATCACAAAACTATGCACTTATAAAAATTGTGGTGTCATAAACTTTTTATAATTTTTTATTAAATGAATTTATCGCAGTGATAAAATAAAATAATAAAAAAAATTGATAAAGAATTTGTGTCTAAAAAGTAAAACTATGTATATATAACTTTCATCGAAATATATACAGTAGTTCTTTCGTGATGCACGTACACTTACACGTATAGATTTAATGTTATGGTTTATACAATTTTGAAATTTACCCTAACTTATAACATATCTATTTTATTTATATAAAAGTTTTATTAAGTGTCGAATCTGCGAATTTTTGTTCTGTGCTCATAACATGGTATGTATTGTATTATAAATATTAAATAGTATCGCGACCGATATAAATCATAGTACATTTTGTAAAACCAGGACGGCGATTTAGAAAGACTGAACCATGAAAACTTAACTACCACTATACCATTTAAACTAAGGACTAAGGTGTCAAGACTTGAAGGTGAAAATTTGGCCTAAGGCAATAGTTTCAACGCATTCTCAAAGCCTCATTTAAGAGAAATCCCATCGCGGCTGCAGATCTAGTGTTCAGTCACGTATGTGAGTGCTACGGGACGCAAACGCAGCTTTAATATATCTGAGGAAAATACGCCTATGATGTGATTATAAGGTTAATATTTACAAACTGTCAGGAAATATTACGACCCTGTTCTTAATAATAATATGATATAGTATTTCGAGTATTCGAAAAAAGTATTTAATACACCTTTAACGGCTACAACTGTCTGATTCAAATCTGTTTTATATTTCATGCATATTCAGAACTCTGGATGCAATGGAAACTCATCTTGTTTCTACCTGCGGCTTAAGAATAAGAGAAAAGTATATAAAGAATATCTAACTACGACTATATGGATCTAATGATGTTAATGACGCTTGTGACAAATAAATTTAAGATATTAAACAAAAGTAGAGGCAGTCATAAGGACTGCCGATGGAAGTGAAATCTCAAAAGAATGAAATAAATGTGTTCTATTTGAATTTTCATATTAATTATAGTGTGAATGGCAATATTTAAATTTCAGAATTTGTTTATTGAAATTATTAACATTATTGTGGTTTTCATATCTATTGACATTCGGAGCAATAGTTATATACATTTTTATAAAGTCTATTAATCAATCAAACGTATGATGAGCTGCAAAATATCGCCGCTAGTCTGAGCGCAATACGGCCAGTCATACTTACATAGCATGGCATGACGCGAATTTAAGAAAAATATCGATCTACGCGCCTAAAGAGGTTTTTACTTCAAAAATTATACATGTAAAGATATTTCTATTTAGCGTTTAGTAATGGACTTAGCATACCACATTCAACATTGTGCTTTGGTTACCTTGTTATAGAAACTTAAGAGAAATTAAAATTTTGTTTAAAAGAAGGTATAGTTTATCGGATATTAGGATGTAGCAATTGTGTCTGACAAGAACACGTTGACCATACACTAAATATAATACACGGCGTAGTGGCAAATTTAGACATGCCCGGTATTATTACAAAAAAGTTAAATACGTACTGAATACTTACTTTAAAAAGGTTTCGTATTAAATGCACCGCGCTCACCCGAGGCAAGTTCGCGTTATCCTTTTTCGCAAGTCTAACCTAACGTAACCAAAGCGAGAGAAAATGACAAGATGGCGAACATTCTGCGACCGCGGTGCATTTAATACGAGACCTTTTTAAAGCAAGTATTCAATACGTATTTATGTTTTTTGTAATAACACCGGCCGCGTTCTAGGATCAGCCGACGTATTTCAATAACCATACGGAGTCATAAGGTATCTGTACTTGACTGGATTGCTACAACCATGAACTTCGTAATAAGTTTGTCACAGTGCCTCTCTTTTAGTGTGTCGTGCTTTTTTACACTTTATAGGTATCTGCGTTGGGCCACAATCTTATCTGATGCTAAATAATCATTTATTCTAAGATGGTAAACACACTAAGCCTACCGGCTGACTCTCAAATGCAACTGCCGGGCACACCTATATGTGCTTGGTGATAGATTTTCAGTTTGAGGGTGATAGCGCACCAAACGAGGTTATAAAATTCCATACCAATCAACAAGATTTTTTCCTCCTGCGAAAGTTTCAGCTGATTCCCAAGGACTTTGAATGATCATAGCTATGCTATAAGTTTTGAATCAACCTGCCTTACATACAGCCAACGCTGCCAACAGGCTTACAGGTTAATATGTCAATAACAAACTCCAATGGTTTGCAGATTTCTTGGCGGTCGCTGTTGTTTTTATACTATACCGTTCTTATCCCCATATGTAGAGCTATCACTTTTTCGTAATATAATAGAAACTTATAATGGGAACTATAAAGACAAATGTTACTGACATTTTGCTTTCAGCGTGCTTTCATGTACTGTGCTCGTAAAACTAAGAGTGTATGACGCGATTGCTTTGTAAAAGATGAATCGGTTGATAAGACCCATGCAACACTGCGTACGAAAGAAAATATATACGCCTGCACTCCACGAACGATACTCATCTCGTCGTTGGATTATGCGAAGCTTAAATTGGATCTTCTTGGAATTTTTAGGTTAAAATGGCTTTCGCAATAAAATTTATTGCGGAGTATTTGACTCGGAATAAAGTCTATTCGTGACCCACAGCGAATTCAATTAAAGACCATCTTGGCGTAATATTATTTACATTCTTCAGAACTCGGTAATCCTGTTTTATAAATGGTTTAATTTTTTTCATTTATATTTTAATTTATATCTTCTTGTATGAGATGAGATTAAAGATTCTAATAGAAAATAAGTCACTCTTATACTTATCTTGAGTAGGTTGCACTATGCTTATCACTTAATACAGTTCCATCGATTTGTTGTCAATATAGAAAACATTAGTTTAGATTTATTGCATTATTTATGAAATCATCATTATTAACCTTATCTCAGCTAAGTTTTTAAAACGATGATAGCTTAGTGGTAACATGTTCATAGATCAAGTCGATTGTCAGAGTTTCGAATTAATCCTTGCAAATAAGCCGGAACTTTTGGTGAAAGAGGACATTGTGATGAGACCATACCATAACAGTAGAGCGTGTTTCTAAGCCCACCTCGCTAACTACCAATTCCAAGTAAAAAGCCAGTCGCCGAGCACCTATGGGTGTATTCCGATAAAAAAAAATATTTTTCCAATTTTTTTTATTGATAACACTAAAGCCCATTTATGACTACCAAAGAAAAAGAGACCGAAGAAAATCGGATGGGAAACAGAGGAGGAAAATGTTCTTAACTGTTCTCCCATTGCCGATTTATATATAAATAATTTACATGTCATCTATACATTGAAAATTATTTGATTTAAAACCTTATTTACTAGGTATTACATTCACATAAATATAAATATTGACAGAAATATAATCATAACATTAGTATTACAACTATCACAAGTGTGAATATACATTTATGTGAATATTCATTAGCTATATAAGATAATGAATTTTATTTTAAGACTAACTGTACCCGCAGCTCCAAACGGGTTTTTTTTCTTAATTATATTAAAGAGATATAAAATCGTAAGTACGACAGGCACGCCACTTACAGTAACATGTAACGTATACATTACAAAACTAATAGTGTATCAAATGAGGTTTATCATCAGCAACATATTTAGAACCTTAATCCACCATATAATATATTGTATAATGTTGAATTGTAAACAATGAATCTTGAAATCTTGTGTTAAATAGTCCTCATTGAACTCAACACAATATTCTTATATGTTACTATGTTATGTAGACGAAAGCGCGGTAAACAAAACAAAATGACCAAAAAGACATTATAATTCAAATTTCATAGACAGATACAGATATATGAATTTCAATCATATTTATTCTTGGAGTCTAGTACAAAGCACGTCTTATGCACATGTTTACAGTGAACAACATACTTTTGCTAAATTTCATGCGGACTAAGTCGCAGGTAACAGCTAGTCTAAAATAGAATAATCTAAATTATTTTTTATAAGGTCAGCTATCTGCCTGTGAAAGTCCCCTGAAAATTGGTCCAACCGTTTTGGAGATAGCAGTGCGGGTGAAGTCACAGTTAACAGCTAGTCTAAATTAAGACAGACTAAATTACTTTTTATGATGTCCGCTATCTGCCGGTGAAAGTCCTGTAAAATCGGTCGACCCGTTTTGGAGATAGCAATGAGGGTGAATCCACGGTTAACAACTAGTCTAAATTAAATTAGAGTAAATTATTACTTATTATGATGTCCGCTATCTGCTGGTGAAAGTCTCGTGAAAATAGGATCAATCGTTTTGGAGATAGCACTGCGGACGAAGCTGCGGTTAACAGTTAGCCTAATTTAGAATAACCTACGTAACTCGCTGTCATTTCAGCTATCTGCCAGTGTAATTCTCGTCAAAATCGGTCCAGCCGTTCCGGAGATTACCCGGAACAAGCAGACAGACAGACTGACAAAAATTTTAAAAATTGCATTTTTGTTATCAGTAGCGTGTATACTTTCATACCCAAGCAGTAAAAAAATATTATTTTGATATTACATACAGACACTTCATTTTTATTATGTGTATAGATAGATAGATTGACTTGCTAGAGACTAGCAAGGTTTGCATAACTAATTAGAACGCATTCGCGTCAACCATAATAATGTTCGTAGCTAGTACGTTGATTGATCCTTGTGTGGTTAACTGAACGTATGTTTGTTATGCGTCATGCCAAAGCACAAACGCTCCGAAGGCATTCACTCACATTAAGTTAACGAACAGTTGTCAAGATTTCGATCAAAATCACCTCTTAATGCCTTCGCGCTGTGTTCGCCGGCACATTATGGATAAAAACACCCACATATCATTATTTTCTTGAGATAAACTGACCGCGTGTATTAAACTTTATTGCTGATTTCAATCATATAACTAACCGACTCACTATTGATGTGCATGAGTTTAAATGTCGGATTTTCTTAATACCTTTCATATAATAATTATAAGCTCATATTCGATATTTTAATGATTAATAGATTATATTGGAAAGGTTAACATGTTCTATGTTAATGTATGTTTTAGTATCAGAGATTTTGGAGAAAATCTAATACTGATTTACTAGTTACACCTGTATTCGTTATATATACCCTACTGAAAGAAAATTTAATAGGACAAAAATCCGTTGGTGTCTGATTGAGTAATATACTTAATTGACCAGAAATTGTGTAAACATCTTAAAATTACAGCTTACATGCGTTATACATTTTCTCACAGTCCATGAAACCATTACTATCTTAATCAGCCATGGAGAATGTTTAAATAACTTAGTAATTGAATTCCTAATTATTATACCTATAAAGAAATTGTATTCAAATATTTATAAAATAACAATAGTTAAGTATATTGATAGTTAGTCTTGTTCACTGTATAATCTACACTACACTTAAATTTCAGTAATAAAACAAATTAAATTAGAAAATAAGTACGTATCAAGAGTCTGCAGAAAAAAAAAGTGTGTGTGTACTTATGTACACGCGTTAGAAGTTATACTTCTTTGGCGTAACAAGATAAAAATCTTTTCAAAAATTTTATCTCTCTCCTTATTCTACGTTTGTAGAAAAAATGACACTAACAATAGGAAAAAGGAATTTAATACATTGAAAGTTATAATACAAAGAAATACAAACAACAAATACAAAGAAACAAAATGTTGACTATAGCTAACTTCAGGGTGTCGGTTTTTCGTGACGGTGTGCGCGCGCATCGTAAAAATTTACTCTCATAATTTTTTCCTAACGCGCCAAAAGAAGTATAACTTCAAAAAATAATTACAGAATTAAAACCATCACTCAAGTTTAGCAGGAACATTAAATGAAATATTGTAATATAATCTAATTCTTACCTTTTACAGCGGCATTAACTCTATCCAGATGGTAAAGTGTCAAAGGCACGGGATCGGTCAAGATTCGTAGCCTCGGCGTTGGCCCTCGTCCTATGTCAGCAAAGACTCCCTCGTCACTAAGAAATATTGCAGACAGGCGAGGACGAGGCGACGGCGTACAAGATTCCTTTGCTCCGGGACGTTCTACCATCAACGTCGAACCACTGAGTGTTTCCTCCGAAGATTCATCCACTTTCACAAACGTTCTCAACTCATTCATATCCCCTTTAAGAACCCTTCGCATATGAACTCTGTACAGATTCGACCTTCTGCTTTTAGTATCGTCGAAAGACTTCATCTTTTTCACATTCAAAACTTTCCCGGTGAATATATATTTCGAATTCCGTATCGCGTCCATCAAGGACCACTCATCATCGATTATAGTCTCGTTGAAAGTACACGGTGGTAATACAGCACGGTGTCTCCTGTGCCCTGTAAATCTTTTCCTCACTTTACCGCGTATTTTAATTTCGCCTCCGACGATGATCGCCAGCGCGATAAAATAAACAATCACCACAGACGGCTTCATATCGTTCAATCGACGGATACACACGACTAAATGCGATCGCAACAAATGTATCTGTCACATTATGCACGTTATTTATGTCCTCATGGACGCATAAAGTGGCGGCCACAGTTTATTAAAAAGTCGAGGCGTTGTCATCCCACTGTCAGATATTACATTTAATTTCTAAGGAATATTGCATGCTAAAAATTAAGGCATTCGAAAATAACGGCTACTCTGAGTATTCTCATGACCAGCCGTTCACGCAGTGTTGTTAGTAAACAAACAGACGCGTATCTTCAATCGGGACTTCGTAAGCCACAACACGTGCGCACGCGTTGAACGCCGGCGCTTACTGAAGGCTGTCACATGTTACCTCCCAGGCTCCCAATAGGGAAAAGGGAAGAGCACATAACTCATGGATGACATGTAGACAGTGTTCTTATTAAACGATAAATAATAAGACTCGACACATCACGGATGTTTTCTCAATTATTAAAATTTATATTAAATGTAATATTTTACAAAAATAACATTTATTAAATATCACATACAATCGTACATACTGCACGGACGGCACACTTGTTTAAGTCGTCGCTTCGCCGTTACCGTTGGCCTGAAAGTAGTGGATTCTAATCTCATAGAGGACAATTATTTATGTGATCCACAAGGTTTGGGTGTACGGTGTACCTGTTAATTCCATATTTACAAAGTCCCCCGCAATATAGAGTTTGAGTCTTATTATGAGACCTATCTTAAATTTATTCAAAATTCATGTATCGTTACCATACCTATTAAGGACTTTCGTAGTCCAAAGGATTACTTTTAAGTTATATAAGTATAGAATATCATAAAAAAACATATACTATGTTGAATACAATATACATAATAGCTTCAATATTATTCTGTTCAGGAGCAGTAAACAAAATCTTTAGAACATATTACTAAAGAGTAGAGAATGAAAATTATATACGTAATATACATGAATATTTCTGTTATATTCTTTACTTATGTCACCTAGAAGTAAGGTTTTTGGACAAGGAAAGTGTTTAAACTTAAATTATACATATATGTGTATATATATATATGTATAGCTGGATGAGAGAGGGAGAGAGGAATCTTAAGTTCGGAGACGATGGTTGTGAAAGCTCGCGATCGCGATACGTGCGGCGCGTGGGTGAACTAGATGTGGCGCCGCGCTGCGAACTACTCTGTACTATAAACGAACGAGCTAAAAGATGCAAGCGACAGCTGATAGTTTCTTGTTTATTATGGTTCTTCATATTTAATGTTCCATTTTTACTACGATCACGCCTTTTGGAATGTACACTAAAGATATATCACGTTTGCTCAGTAGATATTAATTTAAATTATTCTTGAAAATCTTACCGTCGTCTAAAATACAGAACACAGGGCGAGTTCAAACTTAGCAAAAATAAAAAAAACGGTAACCGAATCCCGTAAGAGTACCTTACATTTATATTTAAGTCTACGTGTTGTCATCTCGCATGATCAGATTAGAAAATATCCTTGTCCAAAGTTTCCCAATGTTACACAAATATCTAAGGAAAAGGCATATCTAATAAGAGAGTTGCAAACGTAAAGAGAAGATTTCTTTCACAAATTATCATAATATCTCACCTCTCCTATCGTGAACCATATCAGGACTAGTTGCCAACAAATCTTTGAAATGTAATTGCAGTATACCTACGTAAATACATAAACGCGGGGCCACTAAACGGGAATGTTATCTCCATCGCTACAAACTACAACACTAATGGCGAAACGTTGTATCCGAACGAGTGAGATAATTTATAACAATATTTTATGGATAATAACTATATCTTTTGATAAAGATTTCGCTCTAACGTATTTATATATTCTCAACAAGAAGTCCAATATTTACATCAATGAAGAAAATATTTTATCGCAATGAAGAAATAATTTTCTGCTTTGTATCTACTTCGTATTGGTTACAAAGATATTGACTGATGACAACATATCGTATAATTACAAAAGTTTATTAGACAGCGGGAGAGAAGGGTCGCAGGGCTCTTAGCAGAAAAGTGGAGACCCACGGGTTCCCATGGGTACTGTACTCTACTGAGTTGTAAGCATCATGCACATAATTATAAAACCATCGCAGTCACCGTTTTCCAGTTTGTCGCGTTTTAAAATTATCTATCGTATCTCCAAGGCTGCTGTTGTTCTGGGATTACAGAGTTGATACTTACCGTAATTCACAGTACCGTAACTTTGCCGCCAAAAAAATAAAACAATTATACAAACCGTGAAAATATCAAATCATACTGTGAACGAAATGTTTTTAATAATATGAAATGAGAAAAAAACAGTCTGAGTACACACGGGTTCACAAGATAGTAAAAAAAGAAACGGTTTGTACGCACAATGCGCATCTTCCCACACACAGAGCTTTGTTTGTGGCAATAAGTGCATACGTTTCGCTCCTTTGCCACAAGATATAAGGTAAAGTTTTTAAAAAATATATACGAATCGTAATTAAATTTATCCAAGACTTCGATCAATGTAATTTGAACCACAAAATATCTATAGTACACCTATCTTATCTTCACTTTTCATTTGTTTCATCGTAAACTACATAGCATAATTTTAAAGGATACGTGGACAACCGTTTATAATTATATTACGAGTGCTAGTTTAATAAAAAACCTTATAGAAATTTTACAATAGTATTTATTATAAAGTATATAATGGTATCATCTTAAAATAAATTGTATTAGACATACTTATTCTACGTTTTAATTTCCAAAAATATGTACATATTTTTTTTTATATTTCTTGCTATATTTATTACATCGACTACACTACATCGAATAGATATCAATGATATTTATTTATAATCTCGCCTACGTTAATTTAACCTGTAAAAATAATAGGAAACTAGACTAAATCAAACTCTACATATTCAAATAACAGCATATAACAAAACGAGTAAATATGATAGGATATTTCGCGTAGAAATAGAGGAAATAAAGAAGGTATCTTAGGAACATTGAGCCATCTGCAACTATTTCTTTATGGTCCGTATAAACACATTCGAGGCTTGTACGAGTTGTTGGCATGCTTTTGTTCCACCCGTGCCATAACGTGTAATTGATGTGGTTGTGAACCACTTATGCTGAGCGAGTATAAACCAAAACATCTCCTGGAAAAAATGTCTACTTTTTAAATGACTATCGGTACCTGTGCTAAACTTACATATATGGTTAAATCAAATTAGCGGCAATATTTCAGCGACAACGAAACAAGGTAAAATTTTTTTATATATATTTACGACATTAAGTACGTGTCACTATGATATATCGTCCATGTATTTAAGGATAGATGGAATGCAAGCGAAATGTATGTGCATACAATTTTTTTTTAAATACGTTAACGTCATAGTACTTTTGTTATGATCGCTTTAATTTAAATTAATGATTCGATTTCGTTTATTAATGTATTGTTGTAACAATAAAATCGGAACTTCTGAATAAAAAAATAGGTATATCGATATGGAACAATTTCTCATTCTTTTTTTGACCTTTATGCTTTATAAAAAATATTAATATTAATGCTTTCAATAAAATTGTTCAAGAATTTTTTAAGTGAAAATTTAATCAACCGCGTTGAGCGATTTTTTGATAGGGGAAATCTTATGGGATCGCACCACCGTTGACCTCGACATGTTCGTGATGTATTGCGCTTGCACCAGACTAACGACGTGTAATATAGCGGTCTGTGTACATGTCATATTTTATATAGATCTTGTGCTGCCCATCATATTTTTAATTAGTTTATAAATTGTATAAAACATATTTAATTATTGCTGGAAGTTCTAACAGATGTAAAAATTTCAATTTACAAATTATAAAAATTAAATAATTCAGACCATACTTAATTTAATAATTAAAAAAAAACACACGGTTATTCCATTGTATTGAATTTCCACTTACGCAACCCTTACGACTGTCTCCTCGATTTTTTTTGGTGCAAACTCGAAAGCACCAAAAATCCCATTGTTTCATAATTTCTTAAACTGAATCCTGATCAAGTTTCATATCAATCTTAGAAACTTGTATTTGCAATAAAGCAATATAGAATATTTCATAAATTCATTACGACAACGAAAACACATTCCACGTAAGTGTAACACTGACTATTACCATATATACCAAAAAACTGTATATCTAGCTAATATATATCAGCTGATCGTAAAATACAACACACTGCTATATGTCGATTAAAATTTGCACATTAACGATACAGTATCATAAAAGACACATAGTTTTTATAAAATACAGCAATATATCGTGTTACGGATTTAATAACCACAGTGTGCATCGGCCTGCATCACC
The DNA here is from genome assembly GCA_036509395.1 of Antheraea yamamai. Classification (NCBI taxonomy): domain Eukaryota; kingdom Metazoa; phylum Arthropoda; class Insecta; order Lepidoptera; family Saturniidae; genus Antheraea; species Antheraea yamamai. The sequence goes on along the minus strand of AP028428.1, from coordinate 14,021,709 downwards.
TTATATGAATTGATCACAGCGCGGAATTGCGCGCGGTTTTTACCATACGATAAAATATGACCGGTTGCGGATTTAAATCGATTCGCAGTTAAATTAAACCAGTATGTATATACACATCCACATACATTTATAAGACATAAAATATTCTGATATTTCACCAATCATCGTACGAAGCTGGCTTTCAAGGAATGCTCTCTAATTATAATAAAAGTAGTATAGCGCAATGTAGGATAAATTTTGCATAATTATTAGTTGCAAACAAATTTGTTACATCATTTGTTTAAAATTATAGAATATGTAACAATGATTATGTTTACGAGCATCTTTTCAATCCCCGATCAAGGCCCAAGGCAAAAACACATCGCCTGCATCGGTAGCTTTTATATCGATGATTGTCACTGTTTTGTAATCAATATAAAGTTCTAAATATATGTTAAAGGACTGCTTGGTGAGAATACTGAAAGAAAAATCATCTTAAAAAACATATTTTTTTATTTCTTCTTACCTTATTCAATTTCCCGCTACATTGGGCAAAGTGTGATTTGCTTTATATACCATTTCATTCCAACTCTGATTTCTCATATCGTTTGTTACAGATATCATATTGTAAACAATATTACAAAATTGCTAAGCTACTCCTCGTCTTTACATACAGTGTAAACTGCAATATTAGCGAGAAGGTAATTAAATATTTTATACAAAATACCCAAAATTCATCATTGCCCTAATAGCACATTCCCCACAATAATTTATGCTTCGAACTCGCCCCGGACTAAGCCCGATTTACTGAAACGATCTCGCTACGATGTTAAATCAATCTGTCAAACTACAAACGCGGTACTCATTAAGCCCGCCCCGTTAGTAAACACCGATACACCCTTATTATAGATAACTAACTCAATTAATATACGAAGCGAAAAATTAGAAGCGCCGTAAATGAAAACAATCCTTTCATTCTACTATCTTCTTTATGTGCAGAGCTTAGAATAAAAAATCGTCTACAACTATGACATTGAAAATGCAAATCGATTGAAACAGTGGGCTTATTAAGATTACTTTCTCGTATAAAATATTCTTTATAGGATATACGCACTACGCACAGAGGTATGTCATCGCTAAAAGTGATTTTCTCGTGGAATTATCATAAAATTTTACCGTCAATTTCCTTATATTTATAGGCAACCTCGTTGGGAGGTCTATTTATTGGAAGAAGGGGGCATGTGCGTGTTTATACATTATTTCGGTAACCAGTTTTTCTTTTTTTTACTAACTAGTGCCCGCGACTGCGATCGCGTGAAAATGTATTTTTTGTTTCTTGAGAACGTGTCTTATCTGAATTAAACTGTCTTTTATTGTTTAAAGTAATTTTGTGAATAGTACTTAGATTCCATATTTTTAATTACATCTGTTAACTTTTATTATTATTGCTCAGTCCATTTGGAAAAGCGTAATGATATGTAGCCTTGACAATATTCTGAAAACTGCTTTATCTGTTAACTAGCCGCCCCGTGCCCACTTCGTTGGGCGGTAAAAGGCATTATTAAGCTACAACTTTTCTCTAGAACTCAATCATATATATCTCATAATTAAGGCAGCGTTCGGAAGAAACGTTTTCGTTCGACCATTTTTCTCCGACTCCCCAGACATTACCCCCTACAACCTTACAAACTTTACCTCTTTATAATATTAGTATAGATAATATAATTAGTTAATAGCTTCTGCCCGCGACTTCGCACGCGTGGAATAGTTATTTTGGGCTAAGACGCAGCGGAGGCTCTCAAAAGGAAAAAAATACCAAGATTTTAAAACATTTTTTATTGTTGCTCCGCTCCTATTGGTTTTAGCGTGATGATATATAGCCTATAACCATTCTCGATGAATGAGCTATATAACACTGAAAGAATTATTCAAATCGGACCAGTAGTTCCTGAGATTACCCCTTACAACGCCACAACGTCACAAACTCACAAACTCACAACGTCACAAACTTTACCTCTTTATAATATTAGTATAGACTAGTATAGATATAGATAAAATAAATCTTCTCAAAAAACGATTCAGCAAGCTTGACAAAAACAAACATGACACATATTTTAAAAATATCTGCTTACTTATGCTTCGTAAAGTATGAAGTAGATACAATTTAAAACTGTAACTAAATTTTAATTCACTGAAGAAGTCACGTTTGACGAATATTGTATATTTGGTTTAGTTGAAAACAAACAATTTGTATCTCACTCTGTACTCTGTAGAAATTGAAAATTGGCTATTACAAACTAGTTTTTCCAAATTGTTTATATTACCATTACCGTATTTTAAAATAAAAAGTATTTATAAGTATCACTGCCAATAAAGCTCTTGGTCGCACCACAAAGGTTTTTTTTTCACAAAGGACGAGATTTTTACGACAGAATTTAAAATAAAGTGGACAATTTAAACGGTGAACATCATTAGTCTCTGCGAATCACGGTTCAACAGAGCAAAAATTCCTCAAAGCACAAAGGTGTCGAATTCACAGACGGGCGGGACAGCTTTGTACCTCAGCGACGATGCATTTCACAACCGAGATGTTGAAGCATTGTAAAATTCTGTGACAAGTACTAGCGAATTCCTTTGATAGTTATAATATTGAGTTCCTTATATATGAAATTGGCGTTTTGTCAAACTGGCCACTTTGATTTCAAATATCTGGCGTTTGGTTAGGAATTCCAAATTCAAATTTATTTCAAATTTGGGCTTATGTATTTGTTTATTTGTTGCGCTTTCATGCCTTAACTACGTCATACTACAGGTACATCATGAAATTTTGTATACACGTTTCATTCAGAAAAAATGTACTGTTCCCAAGGGGTAGTTCAAATCTACATTAATACGAGAGAGCTCCCAAGCAATAGCTAGTATATTGATAAACTCCGACATAACTTGTCCGTCCACCTGACGGTGACGTGACGAACCTATCTGTTGTACCATAATTCGCCACTCGGTGGCGCTAGAGCTCACCAACTTTTGTAGCATTCAACTGTTTGTCATGAAAATTATGTCTCACTATGACAATAAGTCATCATCCTATCCATTTTATCAACACTCGATTATTTGAATTTATTGATTTACATAGAATAAGTAAGTAGCCCGTATGGAACAGCGAGGCAACAGATAGTGTTAATATACGTAGGTAATAATTACTATATAATAAAACTTTGTTAACTTATACTTAGACGTGGATTTTACACATTCACTGATATTACTAAATTATATAATCAAATTAAATAACTTGTAATATTTAAGCACCTACCTTCTATGTTTATAATAAATTACAAAAGAATATTGCCTAAAAAATTTTGTTATTTATTTTTAAATAACTTAAAATTTATTATCAAGTGCTTACGGTATGTTAATATTTCAAAACTAGGTAATGATTGCAAAAAACATTTTGCTAGATGTACATGCGTAGTGAAAACTCATTTTACGTTCGTGTTATAATCCTTGAAAGTTGGAATAGAATAATAAATCTATACACATAGGCAGAATCAAAGATTTTGTAATTTATCCGGACTAATCTCCTTTTACAGGGAAATACAAGATTTTTTGTGAGTATTAGCTAGGCTAGGCTTAGCTCGGAGCTAAGCGTTAATTATAAAATTTAACTAATGTATTGAGTTTTGGGACTACTGAAATAGTAATAGGCGTTATGAGTAGTACAAAATGTAGTATGAGTAGAGTACAAAATAATAAACTTTTATTCAAGATAAAATACGTAATACTATTCGCATTAGAATACGAAACGACTATTTTCATTAGAACGAAGTAACAGTATATTGATAAAAGCCTGGCTAGTAATAACAAATCAAAGAATCAGAATTTAATTTATCACATAATTATAACCTAAAAAAATCAACCTACTCTAAAATTAGTCGGCTTGCTCTGAATAATGTAAGCAGACTGGTATAAGAAGATATTTATTTTAACAGCAAATTCGAAGGACTAAACTCAGTTAAAGTGTTTTAAATTATATGCTACTCAAACACTTGTATTGTCAGAAATAAATGTTTACTGAATATAAGATATTACAACTTACTTCTAAATCTATCACTTACTATAATTTCATCGATATTATGATAAAAGAGAGGTCAATTTTGTATGCTTATAGAAGATCTCATTGTTTTTTTTTCCTTTATAGGAAGCTATATTTTCCTAAGTGATGTAGTCTGTATTGTATGTATATGTTACTGTTATTAAGTGTGATACTGTAATCAAGTTTTTGAAGTTACACTTCTTTTGGCGCGTTAGGGAAAAATGATGAGAGTAATTTTTTACGATGCGCGGGCACACCGTCATGAAAAACCGACACCCTAAAGTTTTTACGATGCGTGCGCACACCGTCACGAAAAACCGACACCCTGAAGTTATTACGATGCGCGCGCAGACCGTCACGAAAAACCGACACCCTGAAGTTAGCTATAATCAACATTTTGTTTCTTTATATTCGTTGTTTATATTTCTTTGTATTAAAACGTTCAATTTATTAAATACTTTTTTTTCAATTGTTAGTGTCATTTTTTCTACAAACGTAGAATAAGGCGAAAGATTAAATTTTTGAAAAGATTTTTATCTTGTTACGCCAAAGAAGTATAACTTCTAACGCGTGTACATAAGTAAACACACACTTTTTTAATTCACGGACGGTTGTTAGTTCTAGATAAATTGCCTCACTTATTTCATATTATAAGCAATCTAATATTGTAAATCGAAAAACCAATCTGAATATTCAATAAGTGGACCACAAAAGAGTACGCGAAAACAAATTCCGGGTTTGCACATTTATTTACCAACAAAGGGAATCAAATGTGACGTACATTCCGTTTGACTTACTAATATCATGAATATAAATTGAAACATCATGGATATTTATGCGGGGCTTCCGGCGGGAATGGTACACAACACAGGTAGGAAGGTACTGCGATGGGCAGGTGTTCAGACAATGCGCCCGCGAGCTATAGATTTCTGATACCAGTATTTATGCCTATTAGGTACCGACCCGTTCAAAAGAAAACACAATGTCACAATTTCGGGCCACAATATTTAATCGATACAGTTGTATGGAAAATCTGAGAAAAATAAGTTAGTAGATACCACATGTGATACATATTTGTGCCGTTACATTTTTTATCGATATTGATTTGCATATCTTTATTATTATCTGTATATTATTAAATATGTCTACATATTGATTATTAAAAAAAAAAACAAATAGGACCTCTTTGGAACTTTATATTATATATAGTATATACTAGCTGCCACGCGCAACTTCGTCTGCGTGAAAACGGCTACCTACCGGTTCCAAATGTATTTCCAAACTCGAAAAATCTTTAAAAGCTTAGTACCCGATTACAGCGACTCCTACCGCATCCAACTGTGAAACCAAGCAATTCAGGGACTCACTCACCTAGTACTTTCGATGAGATGGACGTAGCCCCATCTGGCATTCAGCAACATCAATAATTTCGTTCTGTCTGAAATACGAACGACCGTTCCATTATTTGGATATTGTTCATACAAAAATAATAAAATCGCGAACAAAATATGGGAGGATGGGGTTAGGAAGCTGAAAATTTGGGGTTGTAGGTATCTTTTGAGAACGCAAATAAAAAAAATACAAAAAATAAAAATTGTCAAACAAATTAAAAAAAATCTGGATACGGACTCTAATCTAATCACCTAGAGGTTTAAAAGAGATATACGTACTTTACGACCTATTCTCATACCTACCAATATAAATTTTATAAAAATTGGTCCAGCCGTTTCGAAGAAGTTCAAACACTAACACCGTGACAAGAGATTTTTATATATTAGAAGATATAATATCAATATATTCGCCGTTCTCTGAAACTTTTTAAGCAACATATACAACCTTAACATATGTCAAAATTGTAAATCCTAATGAGAGTATTTTTTAATGGGCTCATATCTGGAACCAGACATATTTACATTCTATAGGTTTTTCATTGAGGAAGCCTATCAGATATCGTGCTACGACCCTTAGAGTCGTAGCAATTGGCATTCAAAATGTAAAAACATTCGAGAAGTGACAACACGGACTGTTGGAAACGGAGGGCGGCAAAAATGAAACGTGTGAGAAACCGCAGCACACAACTAACTAGCTGTTTATGAAAATTTAAATAAAAAATACCATTAAATTGAAAAAACATAACATACATATCGCACGATGAAAACCACATTGAACGTAATTACAGTAATCGTGTAAAGAACACAGCGTGTAAATTGCTCTCTGAGGTTTCGGAGTGCGGCTTATTAGTGGAATATATTTTAAAGTTAAATTTTAGTTTTAAAAGGCTGTATAATGTTTCGAATAAAAGTTTGGTAAATGTGGACGTGAATTTTTAATAATTCAAATCAAAATCGAAAGAAATATTAAATCTGTAGATTTAATGAGATCTGTATTTTAAAGAGAAAGGTTTGGATTTGTTCTCTTTTTCAGATAAACAAAAAAATACTTAACCGATTTTTTAAAAATGTTTTAAATTCAACGAGTGATATCGGCTGTGTTTTATTCTCAAAATCGTACATTAACGCGAGCAAAGCCACGAGTAAAAGGTAGTAATCATATATACAAAATTAATACAGGAAATAAAGTATGTATAGAATACAATAAAGAAATTAGGTAAGTGTGTATAATACAAAGTAAGCGTTAATTAAATGGTAGTGTTTAAAATGTTGCAATGTCACTGAAATATGAAATTAATCAAGTAATTAAGTCGTGAATGTAGTGGCATTTTACGTGCCTATTGATAGAACAAAAGAAAGTATTATAACAATGTTTGATTATTCTATAACTGGAATTTGATAATTGTAAAGAAACATAAGTTCGTGGGCTAGAATCGTGAAGTAGGCTTGTAAATGTGACCACACGTCGCGAGACGCGCGGCGCCGATGGTAGATATGCGAACGATCCCTAGACGGCACCTACGGCGAGATTGCATACCTCGTTGAGATATTGACCGTCCGACATATGTGGGCGGTAATCGATGGAAAGTATACTAAAACTGATTTAGGGCATGGTTAGACTATACAATAATATTTTATAGACAAAAATTTTTAACTTGTGACTATAATAACGGCATCCAAAGTTCGTTAGAAATCAAAGTATTGGCCTATAAAAAGTAATAGAAATAATAAAACGAAATAAAGTTAATTACATTGATTATTCGACAATCAAAACATTGTACTATTATTATTGGCTATGTGGTTAAGTTATACGCGGTAGAAGTAGGAGCGAGAGGTATACCAGCAAAATCTCTCTACAACCTTCTGAAGGACCTTGGCCTGTCGAGAACTGCAGTAAGTTCTATTTTAGAACGAGTATCAAAGGCTGCACTAACAGGTTCCTACCAAATTTGGCTAGGCAGGGCGGGAAACTCGAGCAGTGAAGGTGAGCGTTGATGCGCATCTCAAAGGGGGCCTCCTTAAACCTACACCTGGGTCGCAAGTCCTGGGAACTGCTCTGCGTTTCTCCCTCTGCCACACGATGGACCCGGCACCCGCACGGTGAATCCATGGAAGGCTAAGAAGTTCGTCTCTCTCTTTAATGAAATTCAGAAGCTTGAGTTATATTTTTCTCTTCGGTGTTCGCATAAACCTGATTATACAAAAAACACCCTTCAGTGTTTCATGTATATATTGGCTGTCGTTTATTTAACCGGCAAACTTTTAATCTACAATCAGCAAGAACTAACATAGGCCAAAATTGCCTATTGTATCGCATGCTTCCTTTTTGTGGTACGTTTCAAATTTGACATATTTTTTCGAGTTTCCTTTGGCCTCAACTAGAAAAAGAATTATTTAAATGTTTAATTTATCTTTGTTTTAATGCTGTGAAACATTTTATTTTGTTCATGTTGTGTATACATTTAGCAGTGTTCATATAAATATTTGTTTATCAAATTTAGTTTTGTGGACCTTAAATAAATGAGGCAATGTAGAGGAAAGTGCGAAGTGAAATTCAGAAATGAAAAGTAATCTTTGAACAGACTAAGTGCATGACTATGTGCACACTGAAACCAATTATTTTTCGTATTTTCACTTATTTTAGTACATCGTTATAATAAGTTTAGAATATACATATTAATATGACTTCATATAGAGAAGTTTCCCAAATATTAATATTCTAAGAACACTACAACACCCGTAAGCGTCACCTCGACCAGCCACTACTATTCCTAACTATTTCCCAAGGACATAATAGACTTCCTAGAGTAATACTTGAACGGATTAATACGTGAGCACTAGTTCTATCGTGACCACAAAATAGAGAATATACAGAATGCCTAAGTTTTTAAAATACATAAATACCTATACTTATTTTGGGAAAAATTCTTCTAGTAGATTATTACTGCCATTGACGAGTAGGTATATTGCAAGTTTCTTGTGATCATTTCAATGTACTAACGAGATGGTGGCTGTCTTGTCACAATTTTCCAAGGACTTTTTGTGGCATCTCAGACTTAATGCTTCGTGGTATTATTTTCCATCCCCTGTACTTGTGCATAAACTATGTTACGTAAAGCACCACCAATCTTACAAGATATATAGTCAAATAACACAAGATTATGAATAAAATATAAAATCCAGTATATGACAGACTAGGATCCCACCAAAAACTCTAAATATACATTAAACTCAATCGCTACTTCAAGCAAATTGTTATTATAATCAAAGGCAAGGAAAGTATATCATAAAAATATTGTAATAAATTATTTAGATAGATATTATTATACATAAAGTTTCTATTAACTGAAAGTCGATATGGAGAAAAAGAATCTATCCCACAATTGTTAATGAATATTAAAAAATTACAAGAGTATTTAACAAACATTAAAAAATGATTGCTTATCGCCTCAGATGCAAACTGATGTAAATTAGAAAAGTTAATTCTGTAATATCGCCATTTTTATAAAGCTATCTAAGTCGATACAAGTCTAACTACATACATAATAGTCATTAAAGTATTCGAGATCAATCAGAGAAAATAAACTTCAGTAACAAAGTATTTTTCAAAAAAGAATAATTAACCTTACCAAGTAGAACCTTCTTACGTGTTAGTCTATGGCACAGCTTCTATCAATCCCGTTCGATTGTGAAGAGAGCTACGAAGCTCAGTCGTGTGCGGTTGTGATCTGTCTCGGTTGAATATAGATTCGATTAATTAGCAGCCAACTGAGACCCACTCGACAAACAATCCAACAATGAAGTATCATAGCAGACATGTTTGCATAACAATTGAAACGTAATCAAGAGTAATTGTATGGTACATGAGAATTTACCTATCCTCTTATAAAAATAATAATGTTCGGAAATCCAGTATTTCTAGTATTTATAGGAATATATTCAAATGTAAAATACCTCAACATATCACTGCGGTAATATATAGCAAGTTTAAGATAGGAGAAAACTTTATGCGAACTTGTTCTGAACTATAAATGTAATCAACCTAGCATGTTTTTAACCATTTAATAACCTATCTTTTAATTTAATGTCTGATACGCTACCAAGAAAGACATCCTTATTTTATCAGTCTTACAAATGTATAGTGACTAACTGATTCATTTTTCTTGCAGGTGGTAGAGCCACGCTGAAGTTATTATTGGTTTCAGCATGCATGGGTCGGCTCGCTAGGAGTAGTATCACTCTCTCATAGAAAACCGACGTGAAGTAACAGTGCTTGCATTGTTGCGTTTCGTTTCGGTTAGTGAGAGCGTCGGAGGCCCTACTCTCCTCCCCCCCCTCCCTCTTTTTCCCCCAAACACAGTCCTGCAACACACTTTCGACTCCCTTGGTGTTGTTAGAGTCTATGAACGGTGGTGATCACTTGACATCAGGTGACCCACAAGTACGTTTGCGTGCTATGACATAAAAAAAAATGAAGCTCGCAGTTATTATGTTTACATTTTAATAATTGATGTGGGACATTCCGAGACTCGAATAATGAGATTTAAGTATATCATATATAATAACCTACACTAATATGAATGTACAATCGCAAATGAAATTGCGACTACTCAACAAAGTTTGAAACTGTTGAATGACAATATCATTTTTACGTATCTAGACAATAAAATAAAATATTATTATTATATATTATTATTGAAACTATATAAATAACAATTTGTTAGTTTTGTGTAAATAGGGTTTAAGGATTTCGATCTTCACTAAAATAACTCAAATATGAGACAACAACATTTAATTAGTAATAAAACATAACCAAGTTTGTTATTAATTACAAATATACTACAAAGAAAGAGAGAGAGAAAACAGAATAACATTAATTAAGAAATAAACAGAAAGGTAACAACGTAATTATTTTGTTTTGAGAGTAAACCGATGGTGTATATATTTTTTAAATTAATATATACTTTGTTTTGAAGTCAACTTGATACCGAAACCGAATCTAACATTAAAATATATTTGGGCGCCTGTCGTTTTGTTATTTTTTAAGGTTTCCAATTTTTATACACCGACAACGAAATTCAAATTTTGCCGTCCGTAAGGATTTTTTTACATGTACAAAATTGTAAGGTCTTGAAAAATAACGTAGTATGATAGTAACCGCTGAAATTGGATTCAGTTAATTTTAAAATGTAAAGACTCATATATCATCTACTCAATTATCACGATATAAGCTATTATATATGATTGCAAAAATTACACGTATGTTATGTCATAATCACAAGCGGTTAGTCGTTGACAAAAGCTATTCAAATAAACACAATATTACATAAAACACAAGTGCACGCTCTTTATGTTAAATATCGGTATTTTTTAGAAAACATCGCTGTTAATAACTCCTAAAGACATAAGAGGGGGGATAGAAGAGCTGTTATTTTATTTGATTTACCGGCCACGGCCACGGGTCATCGACGACAACCAATGCAGCAGAGCTTGTTCTCTTTAATTAACATAATTGAAGACTCAACGCAAGTGACATTGGACGATGACAAATATTGTTTTAAATGACTGATTGGTCTCAGCATTACCTTCATACGTATTGAAATATGATAAGTATCATTATTTTCTATTTATATACACATATATAAAAATATCTACTATTTATTATGCCCATTATTTTTAAATTTGTTAATGAAAATAGAATTCACAAAGAATAATAATCGTAAGAAACAATAATTATAATAGATAATTATACACGCTTGAATATATATATCAAATTGGGGCATAGCCAGTCTACTTATATATTTACTAGCTGATACCCGCAACTTTGTCTGCATTGTTTATTATTTAAAACTCTATTTTAGTATACACGAAAATAACATAAACACAATAACATACAATAAAACAAAAATATATTTTACTTACAAAATTTCTTTGTAGACAATGTTATGGGTTTACTTCCCTTCTCGTGCGCATGCACATCTCACCGCTTGCCCCTACTTCTCCATGCCATACAAACGCACATCGCCGACAACGTAGTCCTTATAAAAATCATAGTTTTTTTAATTATAATAAAAATATATTAAATGAAGCTATAGTGATAATTTTTTATATAAGGGCCAAGTGTATAACAAATAAAAGTAAACAAAAAATATTAGAATATATTCAGTAATTTTTGCGTAATGTGCGCACAACGGTAGACCTCTATCATTTTAACTTGTATATCAGGTGTTAGGTTATTCTGTTACAACATTCTAAAAGATGACAGTTTACGGTCACATTTAACATATAAAATAATAATATCAAAACAAATACTAATAAACAACAAAGAGAACTTTAGTCAAAGTTTGTTCTAAAACTTTTAAACCTATGGGAACAATACTTTTAAACGTAAAAAATCACACCTAGGTTCAATGAACAAAATTAAAGGGGCGCTTTTCAAGGTTCATCTTTACGTAACTGCTTATTGCCGGAATGCTGCATGGTCAAACAAAGCGAAGAAGTGCGCTGCAGGGCGTGATTCATTCGCTTCCGTATTAATACACCAGTTCGTTTTTGCGTAAATCACCTGATGTTGAGTGTATATCAGTTTTGCGCTTCTCGAGATAATTAGGTCAAACATTAAGCACCTCTTTTTTTATTGATTTAAAACCAGAAACGACTAATGATTGTCCTGTTGATTGTAAATGTTAAAAAATGTACAAACACTCTATATTGTAGACGTAATGAGCGTGAAGTATGATGAATGCCTGAACTCATCGATGTTATAGAAAAAAGTGCTGTACCTATATATGTAGTTTTAATATAATACATTTGTCAATTAATGAAACAGAATAGCTTATATTTATGGATCCATTGAATCTGTAATCTTAGATCTTTCTAAATGCGTTATTCTCCAACACATTAATTTATAACACCTATATTTTATACACGAGCAGCAAGTTAAAGAACGCTTAGCATTTTGCGAGTAAACGTAACATACGGTTTAAATAGCAACGTCAAACCGAATTAGTAATGTAGCTACTCGTACAGAAACCAACAAGCATTAGCTAAAGCGACACTCGAAAGCTGTCTCACAAGAGCAACAGCCATTAATTAACTTTTGCGTTACAAAGCGTATTTACGTAGCAAGGCCACATTGCTTCGAAACGCACTCACTTGATGTTATTTTAATAGTATTCCACTAAAACTGTCTTACGTTGGAGAGGATTTATTTAAACCTTGTCTTTTTAATCAAGTACATAAATGTTAAAGAGGTTAAAGGAACGTTTACTTGTTAACAATAATAATGTGTATTTTTACTCTGCAACTAGCTGTGCCCGCGGATCCGTCCGCGTGGAACCTAATGAAAAAAACTGTGACTAATAAAATCATTTGAGTATATTAAGTCCTTATTTTATTCTTATTTACTTTTCTCTCGTGCTTAATTCGCGTCGTCAATAAAATTACAATAAATTTTGATAAAGTTAACCGGTTTTAATGAAACGAAGACTTCGTCCGCATGGAATAGTAACTTTGGGCTAACACTAATACGCAGCGGAAACTCTGAAAAGGAAATAAGACCACATTTTGAAACATTCTTCATTCGTGCTCTGCTCCTATTGGTTTTAGCGTAATGATATATAGCCTATAGCTTTCCTCAATTAATGAGCTATCTAACACTGAAAGAACTTCAAATCGGACCAGTAGTTCCTGAGATTAGCCCGTTCAACCAATATTCGAAATTTTGTTTTTGTGCAATTCTATTAATTACGATGTTGAAATGAAAACTACTAAAATTTAAAAATATAACGTCACGACAAATAAGGTACAAAGACCAGGGATTATAATTAATTAATCTAAAGTGGAATCACAAAGAAACGTGCACAACTGAAAAAAAAAAAAAACGTACCACATCAAATAGTATAACAATAAAATATTAATTATCAACGTAATCAAACAAAGCTAACCCTTATCTTTTCACTACGTAATAGAATAAAAAAATGACCAAGAAAATGCACATCGTAATAATCAGACAGGACCCACTTTTACATAGAACATTTTTGATATTCAAATTTGTTCCATTTATTTTAACAATAAAGGATTACTATCTAATAATTTTATCTAATAGTAAAATATGTGTAATTACATGTGGTCTTTGTAGTAAGAAGAAAATTCTTGAATATCCTTTCTCGTCTGATTCGCCTAGAACATCGCCCACGTGCACTGACGGAGACATATGCAAGGGGATTAATGAGATAAATTGGCATTCACTGACATCCAGTATATATAGAGTAAGATGGGTACAGCGAAAGGGAATTCGTATTCGAGAGAATTTGCTAGGCTAATTATACACATAAGCAAACCCTTTGAACATTTAAATAAAGCAACGGGCTATAAAGCTAAATTATACTTACAGCTCTTCCATATTTTAAAAACAATTTGAAAGAATAAAAACTTACATTTTGATGCTTAATTAATTATTATAAAGCTTCGTATGTAGGGACCTTCATTATCACTCTGACTGCTACGCCGTAATCACATGTTTCTTTTAAGACGTCACTGATGAATGTTTACAAGTTCTAGCACCAATCACCACCACAAAAGAAACCGTAGTCGGTCATATATAACCAACGAGGCAGTCAAAGTGTTAAGACAAAAGACGACAAATTTGTCTGATCGCATCGAACTACCAAGTATAATCCCCGAGGAGTAACCCTCTCGCGTTTTGAAAATGTTTATCCTATAAATAAGCGAAGTGGTAGGGATCTATACTCGTCTAGGTGGTAACCATGTTTATGACTAATAATAATCAAAAATTTATTAACAAAATAATAAAAATAGACTCATCACAACATTGACTCCTTTTTAAGTTGTCGGCTTTAGGGATTATCCACAGTACCAAGTAGCTGAGAGCATAATAGGGAAGCCCGATTGTGCATTTCCAATAACTCGGCTTGGGCTTGGACTATAATTTGCTTATGACCAAGCACAGTGTTGTCACTTTGCCATGTTACTATTAAGATATGTAATTTTATAACACAAAAGGATGTTATGTTTTAAGGTACGCTCAGTATCAACAAATGCCAATAGTACACTATAATTGTTATTTAAAAAAATATCCCTCTTTAATGTAAGTCGAGTGGCGATACTCTCGCATGAAAAAGAATATTATATCATCCATTACAAATATGATGTCTGTGACAAACAGTGACGAAACGATGATTCTATTCTACAGATTTAAGATCATACTATGGACTGTAGAAAGGACTTGGAGTAAATTGGCACTGAAGGAAACTCATCGAAAAGTTACTCGCAAAATTTACAACCAGCTAGTATAAAGTTACAATGTTTAAGCCACAATTGTCCTACAATCAAAAACCGTAGAACTAGAAGTATACTCGAATGGAAATTAATTGCTTTGTAGGAATTATTGTGTGCTATATAAATAACCCTAGAACAAATGCAGTGTCGACTTTCGAAAGAAGTACTAATGATTCTTGGGCTGCATTTAGCAGTATCAATTATAGTATGTATTATGTTTATAATAAAATAAAATTAAAGTGAAATTAGGCTTTTTTATATCAGTGCTCATAATCGAAATGGGGGAAATAAAGAATAATTTTAAAATTGCAATGACATATTTTCCGCCTCTACGTCCCATATTAAATTTAATAAAGAGGGTATTCTCGTAATCCTTTCCAGCTACACTCACTCGAACATCGCTTGAGCGTAATGACTGAGACGTATGCAAAGGGATCAATAAAATAAATTACCCTACACTGGAGGAACGGAAGAGAGGCGTGGGTTCGGGAGAATCTGCCGAGCTAATGGTGCGCGTGGGCATTATGCTCCACTTGCTTTAATTATTTACACTTTGACAAAAGCAAATTACGCGTATTGCCTGGATATATTTAAGTGGCGTTATTTTGTTACTTGAACGGGTTTATCATAATGCTTATACGTTAATCTAGTTTCAAAATCAGCTTGTTCTTTGAGATTTATGATATTTATTATACCTATACTTAGTAATCGAAATAATTTATAATCAATTAAAGAACCTAAAACTAACTCTTTTTATTGAAATGTTTATAATTAGTTTTTGTATTATTGTCTTATTTACACAACTTTTTGCGTTAAATAATGTTATTTTCTGTTTTATTATTATTTTTGAGTAAATAATACACCAAAATCGCAGAAAGGTATTCATTTTTTAAATGTTGTAAAAAATAATTTATTAGAGTAACATACGGCCTTACAAGAGAGTCAGTGAAATAATAAAATTCTAGTATCAGCATTAACTTTAAACCTACCACTGTTTTAAGATAAAAGCATCATAGATTTTCCATTCCATTAATCCCTTCATTATATTACCGGAATACAACGTCAGACGAATGGGAGCAGTTGGCGTCCTCGCAAATTACTCCTTTATGGGACCACAAATAACCGTAAATTTATGTAGATGGCTATCGAGTGCTCAGCGTTACGTAAAACGTGTTTAAGACAGTGGTGAGGGCGATAACACGAGAATAGTGTTAACATCTGCGCTTCGAGTTCCGTACGCCAGGCATAAACATCCGTCGAGATCATGTCTTCATTTGCATGTTTCAGGGCTGACGAAGTCGACGGCCGCCTATCCGTGCAGACAATGTCAATAGCATTGTTACCCGGATTTATTCAAAGTAAACACTCCAGATTTAGTAGCCGCTCTTTATGGTAATACAAATAAACAAGCCCGCAATAAAGGGCCTCGATCCGAACGCTCTATCAAAAAGCTTGCTCAGTTTCAAAACACAACCATATTTCGCTATTTTCGTAGACGATATTACATTACTGAATCGATAGCAACGACACAATACAGCCCTCGTTTGCGAGAGCCATAAAAGTGAGATATAACAATAACCACCGACGAAGTGCATGCTCCGCTCCTTTAAAGTTCGCTATTAACGGTGCTGTCCAGAATAATCCGATGCATGGATTTTTAAACTTAAACCCTATACTTGTTTCTAAAAAAATATAAAGTATAATTACATTTTCAGATGCTTGAAACGTGTAAAAATTATTAAAAGATAATATTGAAACTAAAAATACTATACACATAAGACAAAACCCATCATACCTTTTTCACAAAGAAGTGTCCATACCAAAGTACACTATTTATTAAAGTTTGAAGTACCAATTATTGATAAAATAATTCACCAGTTATTCAAACACTTTCAATAATCATTTTTAACTTTAATACGATATGATACAAATATGTAGACAACATTCAACCTCCAGTATATATATTTTTTTCGAACTGACTACGCTATTGACCTAGCAAGGTCTTAACAACATCACCGGACTACTAATCAACCTCCAGTAAATAAAGCATTGCTATATGATTACCTCTCCTCTTCACAAACTTTCCGACTTTTTTATATTGAGATATTATGAGCTTTTTATTTTAGAATATTATTCCATTTTATCTGCAACATATATTAATTAATGATATTTTTTATAAGATTTTTTTTTTAAACCAAAAGGCAACAAACAGGCAGACGGCCCTGATGACAACTTTTTTTTTTTATATCACAGGAGGCAAACGAACAGGTGGGTCATCTGATGTTAAGTGATCACCACCGTCCATAGACACTTGCAACACCAGGAGAGTCGCAAGCGCGTTGCCATTCTGTGATTGGGAGAGGGGGGGGAAGGGGTAGAAGGAGGAGAGGTGGGTTAACCGGTGCTCTCACTGATCGAATGAAACGCCACAATGCAAGCACTGTTACTTCACGTCGGTTTTCTGTGAGAACCGGGTGGTACTACCCCGGGCGAGCTGACCCATTCATGCTGAAACTAGTAATAGCTTCCGCGTGGTTGTACCACCTACATCTAAAAAATAACAACTGGTTACCCTCGCCTATGGACAACTGCAACACCAAGAGCATCACTGTTGTGTTACCGACCTTGAAAACCACGTTTCAGTCCCTTCTTACAAAGCCCCATATAGCCCTGAGAAAAAAATATATTTTACAGTTATACCAACAGTGTCTACCGATGTCAGATTGAATCGTCGACCAAAGACGCGTTTTTGATTACTTTTTGTTTTTTTAATACAAAAATTTCACTCTTTTTATTTTTTGTTGCTGTGAGACGTGGTACCGGCCAATCGTCTCCAGGCGGAAGTATAAAGTAACGTCAACTATAATATTTAATGAAGGATTTCCGCAAAGTAACGCCTTCTTCAACCAAATATTATTCCATTTATAAAAGTGCTTTGGAAAAGGAGCACAATATATTATATAAATAACGTAAATTATGAAGAATTCGTAGCGACTTCATTCCTTTTTCATCACAAAAGACGAGAGGCTTGAGTTACTAACTATGGCTCTTGTCCCAGTAAACCTTCAGACTATTTTTGCCGTTAAACATGCCTGTCACAACGCCCACACATACGTTCACATATTAAGTGGACATAATCGCGAATCCCTACTTAAGCCCTGTTTATACCCACCACTGTGGCATATTGTGTGGTAATATGAAATATATGGCCACAATCTTTGCGTTTAGCACGTTTCGCTCAATTTTTGCAATTAAAAATTAAATTATATATATAAGAGCATTGTGTGTTTTCACTACCATTTGAAACGTTTCTGCCGGAAGATTTATTTGTATAATAGCATAGTTATTTTATACCTAATAAGCAAAAAATATGTGATACTAGCGGGCCCGGCGGACGTTATCCCGTCCTGATAATATAAAAAACCCTGAAAAATTATAAACGTAAACCTTCCGCATGAATCACTTTATTTATTAGTGAAAAACACATGAAAATTCGTTTGGTAGTTTTTGAATTTATCGCGTACAGACAGGCGTGGCAGAGGATTTAAATTTATAATATGTAGTGATATTCATAATAATGAAGTAACTGAAACCATTTTATTATTACATCAGGATAATGTACTACGTAATTGTAGGTTTTAAAGGGATTTACAGGAAAGTTCTTGATGGTATATATTTATGTCTTAAAAATAGCCCACAGTAACAATTTTAACGTTTTATATCTATACATTACTTTAATAAATATTTTTGAAGATATTACAGATTTGTTAAAATTAATAAAATAATGTCCTCCAAAGCGTATGTTTAACTGTTCACGATAAAGTCAAAAACTACTAAACGGATGTTCCATATCCACCCATGATTCCAGGGTTAGATATATAATTTATCAAGGTTTTTGAAGTAAAACTTCTTTAAGCGTGACTACGAGGACGACAATGCAAGGGTAGTCCGTTACGGCAATATGGCGTCACGTTTCTGTACTATCCGGTTTTTAAATATTTTTGATTTTGTCAATAAATAGTACATATATATATAGATACTAGCGGACCGGGCGGACGTTGTCCTGCCTTGAAAACAAAAAAAATCCTAAAAGTCGATCGCAGCGCCACCTGCCGGGTCCAATTGTGAATCTAAACCATTCTCGGATCCACTCGAACACGCACACAAAATTTCATCAAAATCGGTCCAGTCGTTTAGGAGGAGTTCAGTCACATACACACGCACACAAGAAATATATATATTAAGATATAATATTTATAATTATATTTATATAATTATAAAACATTAAATTGAATAATAATAAAAAAAAGGATTGTATGGTTTTATGAAACCACGGTAAAAGTGAAACTTTTTTTCACACTATAGACATTTAACTAATAATAGTCTATACACTACACGGTCAGCTGCTGCGAACTATAGGTGCCGCCATATTGGCCCTGGCTGCTCTGACGAGCGCCTTTCACTTTATCTCTACTCCGCGTCCGACCATCACGCGACATGCAACACACAGACGAAAAAGTTTCAGACGATGTAATAAAAGTTTCACTTTAAAACATACAATAGAATTAATTATGTATATGGGCTGACATCTAGTTTCAATGCAAGTAAGTAACAAATTAAATCAAAGCTTCATTATCTGTAGTGCCATCTATCAGCTAATTCGAAACTTAAATAACACAGGAAATATTATTAGCAACTCTTTCTTATAAAATTAATAAAATATAGAATAGTACGCAAAAAAAAATTAAATTGTATAGTAAAAAAATCATACAATGGAATTAATTTTGTATAAATGGGCGCGCGACCATCCTGCCATCTGGTTTCAATGTAACAAATTCCCCAGAGCCCACTAATGATATCATAAACTTAAAGGCATATTAAATCCGTGCGTTGTCGGGACGATTTGCAAATATGTGGTATAAGTAAATAAAAAATAAATAATTTTATTGTCACGCTGAACATGTGGTATATTTCTTCATTCCATCGCTTTTGAACATTATTTTATTTGCTCTTTTGTCGGTATATTAAGTCATAACCATTGTTCTAGTTCGCCAAAAATATATCTACAAAGCAAGTCAATGTAAGATCACAAAACACTTAAACGTGAACCTATAAGTGACTAGCGCTTTTTTTGCGCGGACTCGCTCCCATTAATGTAGATTTGACAAGCATTAGAACATTACTTCTTATTCTGTACCTTTGATAGCGAGCACGATTAATCATGATTGGTTGATATATAAAGTTAAGATTAGTCGACTTTAGAATCAAATTCACCCTTAAATTCAGCACCGCAAACTAATAAACGACTGTTGATCCATTATAATAATTACATAGAGGGTATGTTGTTTCTACGTAGTACATCCCTTTTTGATTCCCATGAGATATCAAGGATCCGGCCGCGTATACCATGACTGTTTTCTGACACGCAATGCTCTCGTTAGCCGCATGATAAATAAATACGTAGCTGCTCTGACAATACAAGTAATACACACTGGATTGTTTCATGTTTTACTAATTTTTGCTCGCGGCTTTGCTGACGTGATCCTAGATTTATTATTTAGTTAATATCCTTTTTTGTATATAATATTTCGTCATGATCGATTAAGGTTTTTTATCCATAAGTGAGCGCAAGTTCATTTAGTATCCTAAAATTTGCATGAGTTCAACTTTTAACTTAAAGTTTGAATGAGTACATTCATATAAAACCTATAAGAGAGCTTGTCTGCAGGGCCTTTGATTTCCTATAAAATATGCTGTCAATATGTCTCATTGTTGTAAGCCATTTCGTCTGATAAAAAGAAAATTAACTGTAAAATGTTACAAAATCCCATATAATTTCAATAGGAAATGTATTGTCTTAACGTTAAGGTTAACGATAAAGTAAAAGTTTAGGCGTTGTCACACGAAAAAAAATCCATTTTGTAAATAACGGATACTTTAATATTCAGTGCGGCCAAGAAGATTGATGAAAACTATACCTTGTATAAACAAACCTTACCCCTATATGATGATTTTTTTTCTCGAATTGATTACGCTATTGACCTAGCAAGGCCTTAACAGCTTCACTGGACTACCAAGGCGAGCGCTTAAGGCACTCAGCCGACCTTATTTGACAACTAGTTCAAGGCTGTCAGTGAGGATATAATTAATAACTGTGACCATATATTCGTTATCTAAATGATCCGTGTTATTATTATATAGGAACCGATTCTTAAAATATAGATCGTAGGTGTAAATAAAACGTGCAAATAAAAAACATTGTGTCACACAAAATTGAATATCAAAGATATTTCGACACAAATTACTTTTTAGTAAACCCTCTTAAAATTGAGAAATCAGTAATTAACATTAACATTTAGCAATCATACTTGTTCATGATTATGCAAAATAATAAACTGTTCGATACACATACGTTATAGCCCATGTAGTTCATTAAACGATTAAATGAATTAGCTATTATAATTTTAGAGCGTAGATTGATTTAATTTTACATATAATATTTGCCTATGTTCCGGTATATACTCGAAACTAATATAACAATAATTCAAATTTAACATGTGTGGCTGGAACAAGCGAAATGAGGGCTGCCACTGTATCGTAAAAGGTTTTAATGGGGCCCATAACTGAGGCTGCTTTCAATTTATGTGTCCTCGCGACACTCCACTCAGAATAAGTTATTAAACGCGTATGACTAATTACCTGTTTTAAAAGCTTCTCTACGTAAAACTATGCACATTACAAAACAGAGTCAAGTTAAATAGGAATGGATTATAACAGATTATATAATTCTAACAAAACTGCTCCTTTAGATTTCACTTAAAAGAAGGTATAACTCAAAATTTACGTTTTCACCAGAGAGTAAATTAACCTTGCGAGAAGAATACGTCGAATTCAACAGCCACTTCAATACTACCAAAATAGATGATTGTTGTACCATTTTTGATTTAAACGTGTGAAAAACGTAGTCTTCGAATACAGTTCATAAAGTGACGTAAAATGAAATAAATCAACGTTTTCTTAATCATCTTATTTACTGTCATTTAAAAAAAAATGCATTACGTTAGTTTGGTAGTTTTGTCGGTAATATTACGGCTTAATTCAGTTTTATGATAAATTTCGTAGTGTATTATGTTGTTACTGCGTCTGTATTGAAATTAATTTATAACTTATTTAATATTTAAAAAAAACTACGATTTTTTTTAAGATGCATATTATGTTACTAATGACGATATTTTCTATAAATAGCAATATAATTACACAACTTATCCTCACTTCTAGATCTTGTCTATTTATTTTTAAAATAAATTTAAATCGAACTTGTAAACATGGTCAAACTCGAAACGAATTTTCCCACAAGCATGATTTTCGAATTACTTCTTTTTTTGTTTAATGTGCGACATTTTTTTTATTATTCATTATTTGAACAAAAGGTTCTCGAGATTTAGTTAATGTATATATGGCAAACCAAATTTATGTGTAGGAAATAAAACACGGCAGCCGTATTTACTAAAAGTTAAATTTGAGTATACATTTCATAAAGGGAAAACCAACACAGGTCCTAAACAACCACAAGGTACATTAACGAGTCGTTTATTCTAAGTATCAGTACGTTTCGACATTATGTCGAGAGAACAAGACTAAAGTTTACGTATATTTATTTGTTATAAGATATAAAAAAAGTTATATTTAAATTGGATTAAAATAACATGCTGTGTGTTTTACTTTTACTAATCAATAATACAAAAATAAATCAATAAATGGATATAAATTATAAAATCAACCCTGTCAGTTTAGCAAAGACTGCTGCTACTGCTATTATGTAACGCTAAAATAAGTGGAATATGTATTGAGTATAGACATAAAATGATCACCATCGTCACCCTGTAAAAGACTCGCTGCAGGGGTATAGGCCTCTTCCCGAAAGAAGGTATGGGCATAATCACCACGGCATATTGGCGATTTCAAACTCTAAGAAATCCACAGTTCCATTTTCTCACATATAGTAGTACTACAAGAACATTTCTCAGGTTCGGGTTTCCTCACGATGTTTTCCTTCACCCTCAGCCGCTAGTGTTACCAATTTAAATTTGTAAATGTACGCGAATTCCGAAAAATTCGTTGGTACATGCTGGGATACATGGACATGATATTCCATCGGTCAAACCACTAGACCACCATGACTAAGGTAAAATTATAGTCAAGGCAAAAGAAGTTAAAGTCGAATGGTTTTCAAAATAATCACCATACGTTACAAAAGCTGGACGGTATCGTAGTACCCTGACTGCACAGGTTAAATATTCAGACTGTTGTTTTAGGGTAGTGTCAACACGAAAGCTGTTCCAAGACAACATATTAATTGCAAATAACCAAACCCTACTTACACTGTTTACTAAGGTTAGTGTCACTAAGTCACCGTGGTTTTCGCACGTCAATATCTTAAATCAGTTGACTTTAAAAACACATCGGACATCGGTAGACACCTTTATTTCATACTAGCTATGCCCCCGACTTCGTCCGCATGGAACCTTATCTAAAAAACAGTGATTACTAAAATCATCTGAATATATTAAGTCCATTTGCTTATCTACTTTTCATCATTAAAATTACAATTAGTTTTGATATAATAAACCGATTTTAATGAAACAAAGATTAAATGCTACTCAAGGATATAGTTTATGATTTTCTTGGAGCGGTTTTATCGTGAACACAATACTTTAACAGTGATGTGTGTTCAAAGAAATAGACAGACAGACAGACATTTCTAAAAATGTATTTTTTTACTTATTTCAAGTTACCTGAAAAAAAACCTTTTTTCACAAAAATCTAAAAGATACATACACGTTAGATTTACATTCTTATTATATGTATAGATTCATTGGTTTAGCGTTTGACCCCAATATCATCTGATTTTAAATGACGATGTGTAGTATAAAATGGTAAACAGGATAAACCTAAAGAGGGACTGGCTCTCAAGTACACCTATGCAGGTACACGAGTACACAATAGGTGGTAGAGCCACGCTGAAGCTACTACTGGTTTCAGCATGAATGGGTCGGCTCGTCCGGGGTAGTACCACCTTATCACAGAAAAGCGACGTGAAGTAACGGTGCTTTGAATTGTTGCGTTTCGTTCGGTCAGTGAGAGCGCCGGAAGCCCACCTCCCCTCTCCCCCTCCCTTCCCCCTTCTCCCCCCTTCCTCACCCGAACACAGGCTGGCAACGCACTTACGACTCCCCTGGTGCTTAAAATGTCTATGGACAATGATGATCACTTAACATCGGATGACCCACTCGTTCGTTTGCCTCCTATAATATATAAAAAAAACCTGCCTGAACATACCTATAGGTACTTAGTGATGGATTTTATAGGACGGTAGCTAACCAGACATAGTTAGAAAAAGACTTACCACTATGCTATACTTTCATCAAGATGTTTCCTTCACCAAAGGCTCGACTCATTCGCAAGGATTCGAACCTACGTCGATCAACGTTATGTTTGAACACACTTAATAATGAGCCTTATTGTTATTTGAAATAAGTTCCTTTATCCTTGTACTAATTATTAATATCTGGATTAAAAGAAAATGTTAACAGGTGGTTTAAATTTTGTTTATATTTATCTTTATTTTTTAATCTGTTTATTTAATCAGTTGTCCTGGCCTTATAATAAAAAAAACCCTGTAATTCAGCCGCATCACCACCTAGCAGGTCCAATTGTGAATCTAAACCATTCTTGAATTCACCTGAACACTCAAAACAAATTCATCAAAATCTATCCAGCCGTTTAGCAGGAATTCAGACACATACACACGTACACAAGAATTATATATATAAAGATTTGTGATTCGGTTTAACTTAATTGAACAGAATAATAGTTCTCTAAGTATCAAATTGCAAATAATTACGTTCCAAGCAAAAAGTAATTACCATTTCATATTATATGAATACTAGCGGGCGCGGCAGCCGTTGTCCCGCCCTGATTATAAAAAAATCCTGGACAAATTATATACCAAAACGTTCCTCGTGAATCACTTTATCCACTGGTGAAAACCGCATAAATATCCGTTCAGTCGTTTTTGAGTTTATCGCGAACAGACAGACAGACAGACGCGGTAGGGGACTTTGTTTTATACTATGTAATGATATTATTCATATTCATACGGCATATTAGAGATAATGCTAGTAAATAGCTGTATAAGTTGTTTCTGTAAGGGTGTTAAATACCTAAGTCGCCGGCTGCTGTAAACGCTTACAGCAAACTCTGTATCGAGCTAATCGAATTGACCTATAACTTGGCTACGAGCTTATCGTAAACACGGTCCACTTTATTATCTGTACCAGATTTAACAGCTCGCTAACTCGCACCACTGGAAACTAATGTCGAACTCACTAATTATAATACCTGTAGTCATATGGAGGAAACTACACTAGTAATTGAAGTCGTTATTGTTGAGTAAATGGTTATTATATCTAATCAAATAAGTGTACGTACCCATTAAACGTGTAGTCGATTTTTTTTTGTTTACAAGGAGAACGCTTGTCAAAGAGAAAAAGTTTCACATATAAGTAACCGTGGAATAAATAACAATTAAACAAATAAAAAATCTTCTATATCTTCTAAGAAATAAGAAAATTAATTATTTTATATTTTCTCTCCTATTTATATTGTACTGTTATCCTCTTTTAATTCCATATTACTCAAAGCAAAGCGAGAGAAAGAAATGATTAAATATAGACTTCAAGACGACAAACTCAGATTATGTATCAGTCATGATATAAGCTAAAATATGGACTATTATCTATAGACTTGTTCGTTGGAAGATTTTAGTATTACGTAGAGGCATCACTGTATTTGCTTTGCCAATGCTTGATTGTGGGGTGATTCGTACATAATGTGAATTTGCCATTCAAATCAAATCAAATCAAATCAAAAATACTTTATTCAGTTTAGGCCCTAATAAGGCACTTATGAACGTCAAAGACTACCACCGATTCGGAAAACAACCCAGTCATCGAGAAGAAACGGCAAGAAACTCGATCGGGTACATTTTTTTAACATATATTTCCAATACATCATACAATGCTTTTAGTGGATGCCCAGAGAGGAGTCAATTCCAGACATCGCTATCATTCACATACTGATCCACTCTATAATATCCTTTTGAAACTAAAACCCGTTTGACGTGGCGCTTAAATTTACAGTCCGGCAAATCGGTAACATGCTTTGGGACTTTATTGTAGAACCTAACACTATTACCTAAAAAACTATTACTGGTTTTGCTAAGTCTGAAACATGGGACCACCAGTTTATCACAGTTTCTAGTATTTAGATTATGCCGGTCTTTTACTAAATTCAGTTTTTCAAAGTTTTTTACGGACATACATTAAATTATCAAGAATGTATTGTATTTCTGCTATCGCTTTGCTATTGTAAAATACCTAATTAAGAGACCGACTACGATGAAAATTTAATTAATTGTTTTGCGCACACCCAAAATTGCTTCTATACTAGTACAAAAACTTATACAGTACAATATAACATTTAGAAGATAACAGAAACGCCATTGCGGACAAAACAACTTTTAAATAAATGTGAAAGTACGTTTGTTTGATGTTTCCTCATAATTCACTCTTAAAATTCTAGAAAGATTCTAATAAATATTAGCATACATATACTTTGTATAGTACAATAAATCATGGAATACGCTACTTATTACTAAAGATAACTTTACGCTCAGTAAAGCGTCTGCTTTGTGCGCCTAAAGACTAGTAGGAGGTGGTTATAAAACAAAAGACTATCTAAAAAATGTTACGAGTTTAATTGAAGAAATAAAATTTGCACACGTTTTGGCACGATCTTAGCCTTTCATGTAGGTACTTATATTTTATTCATAATCTTGTGTTATTTGACCCTATATTTTGTAATATTGGTGGCATTATCTATACATATAATAAGAATGTAAATCTAACGTCTGTACATTTTTGATTTTCGTGAAAAAAATTGTTGCAGGTGTCTAGGAATAAGTAATAGAATACATTTCAATCATTTTTAGAAATGTCTATCTGTCTGTCTGTCTGTTTGTCTGTTTGTATGAACACGCATCAATGCTAAAGTACTGGGTTCACAATAAAACCTATATAAGAAAATTATAAAACATATCCTCGGGAGTAACTTAGTCTTTGTTTTATTAGAATCGGTCCACTCTATCAAAAGATATTGTAATTTTAATGGCGCCGTGACTTTAGTATGAGAGAAAAGTAGATAAGCAAATGGACTAAATACTTTCAGATGACTTTATTAGTCATTGTTTTGTACATCAGGTTCCACGTGGACGAAGTCGCGGGCACAGCTAGTACGTAAAATAGTTCTACATTCTGAGATACAACAAAAACGCGTTGAAAGGTTCTAACCATGTTACCAAGGCCACCATCATGTCAGAACATTGACATTACCACAAAACACTATAGTATTATTTTACCTACACGAC
The DNA here is from genome assembly GCA_036509395.1 of Antheraea yamamai. NCBI lineage: Eukaryota > Metazoa > Arthropoda > Insecta > Lepidoptera > Saturniidae > Antheraea > Antheraea yamamai. The sequence continues at coordinate 13,994,459 of AP028428.1, read as the reverse complement.
AATGGCAGTAATAATGTAGAAGATTGGTTGCCAAAAGAAATGCAAACCATTTCGAATAACGATGTAAAATGAACAAAAATGATCACACGATATTATTACCAGTTATCCACAATCATCACCAATACGAAAGCGATACGATAGTTTGTGTTCGGATTTGTGTTTTGAGTTCGAATCGAACACAGTTTTATTAATTTCACGCATTTGACCAGCCCCTGCCACTGTCAGTCCGTGCTTTAATTGAATCGCGAAGTGGACGCGTGATATACGACAGTCGTATGTGCCGTCGCCGCCGGCAATTCGACCCGCTTCGTACAGTTAATACCGCATAAACAATTACGGGGATGCCATTATACACGATCAATTCGATGAACACTTGAATTGAGAGTATTTTCGCTGGTTAAATTTAAAGACAAGTTAATTAGGTAACAAGAACATAAACCTTTTATAGTTCTGTATAAAATCTGCCTCAAGGATTCAATTTAACAATCTGCCGTCATAATATGTATTTATAGCACTGAGAATATTTATGTGTAGTGTTGATTATTATTTATTTTTATTTCTTTTATTCCATATTATTATGCGCTATGGTCGTATATAAAAATGAACACTGTTATAACAAATCAATTGTTATTATTATTTTCTGCAGTGTGGTAGACCACTGAATCACGACCTTATGGCGAGAAATCAGATATATAGCAATTAACTTCGGAGCTTTGCGCTTTGAGATGACCTAATTAAAACAGGGTTATCTAAGGATATGTTTAATGGTGTACACCTGTAATTGATTAATATTTATCAATATTTATATATACATTTTTTTTAACTATTATAAACAATACATTACAAACATATACATACATTACATTATTACAAACATTGAATTCTGCTATGTGAGGTGTTTCTTAAAGAAAGACGTTTATCAACACGGTGACTCACCAGTCCAGTCACCACCAAGAGTGTCACCCACTCTCATATCCTCAGCGATATCCGCTGTCCACAGAGAAAAAAAAATACAAAAAAAAATCTTTTAAACAATAAATGAATAGTACACCGATGCTTCATAAACCTTCCAAACTTTACAACTAAAATCGTACGTTTTGTTATGTCCCAAATTACCAAATTTGTTACTCTTTAGTACCATCTGGGAAGCATGTGCAGGGGAATGAGAGGTACGCTTCCTGAGTACGCAAGGAACATCAGCTCCCCGTCATGAATGATTGATATATACAGAGCTTTTTTTGTCACTTCTTTTTCAGGGGCACGCTAATTTTCGAAAATGTAAAAACCCTGTTATTTTGGATACTTGTGGCATATAATGGTAAGATACTGTTGTGAATTTTGTAGAACGAAAACCAACAAAATCACGAAATATTCTTAGTTTTAGGTTACTTCCCATACATTAAAATCAATTTTATTCAATTTACTCTGAAACTATGCGTCCAATTTAAAGAGAGCATTTATGTATTTCAATTGATTTTCATTCGGGAAATCGAATAGCCTTCAATTTTTGTAAAATTACGACTTTTATATTTTTTGTGGCCTACGACCGATCTCTACTAGAGACAAACCACCGTGCGATGCGGTAACTGTGCAGGAAAGATATATTACATTTTGTATTTGAACAACTTTGACCCATTAAAAATATACCCAAAAGTTTTTGTAAAGATTGCCAAGAGTTTTTTTTTTTCAAACTCTTTCAATTTTACAGTGTCTATGGCAATTTTCCGATACTTTCGAAATTCCCTTTCAGGGAACTGCGTGCTCCCACAAAAAAGGCCTGGATATATATATATATCTAATACTGACAAGGTACAACACCGTGTGATCTTAAAAAGTTGCTATACCTATATAGTTTTAATCTATTGTGTACTAATTAGCCACTAGTTACACTGGTCTATATTTTTATTAAATTAGGTTATTGTAGCTTAACGCTAATGAAGCCGCGGATAATTATATAGTATTGCCGAATACAATACATATACAATATCACTCTATAATGACATAATTTGACAGATAACTAATAAAACACGTTTTCTGAAAAATCATTCGGAATTTATTTCGTTAAGATGGTCAGTCTGTCGGCAACTGTAAGTCGCGGAACGTGCAACCAGCGATCGGCCGATTGCCTGCACTGACATAAAACACGAACCCGTCAAATTTTATGTTTTCTTATAATCTCGATAACGACGACGTGTGAAATATAAGACCGAAATAAACATAAAATTCTCTCGAACCGCTTTTTTATAACTCGGCAAATAAGTCATTGTCAGGAGTTCAGAGTTTATTCTTCATGATTGCATCATAAATGCAAGCGGAGCGACTTGTTGTGCGAACGTTTATTGAAATAAGATTCTGCTTTTGTAATATAATTTATAAATAAATATAGGTATGGATTGGAAACCTACTGTATTATTTTAATTTCGTGTACATAATATGTATTTTTTTTTCATTATAATCTACTCAAAACATTTTATTGCTTACTAAAAGACAACGTATAGTATAAACAGATAACTCCAGCTATAGTCAGCCTACGGCCTGCCGGGTTTTTGTAGTTGTATACTTTATTTTCAATTATTTTAAATTTCGTGCCCATCAGAAAAACTATGAGCACGCTGAGTAAATTAAACAGACCCCATATCACCCGATCGCAATGCGTTCCTAATGATATAAGGGTTATACCATGCTTGTTTTCATGAACAACCATTTTTTACTACACTAATACAGTTTTTTTATATATATTACTAGCTGTACCCGCAGCTCCGCCCGCGTTTTTTTTAAATCGTATTAAAGAATTATAAAATTGTGAGACTATGTACAATTATAGAAATGCTCTTTAAAGACAATTGCAAGTACGACGCGCACGCCCCTAAAAGTAACATGTAACGTGTACATTAGATATATAAATACTAACAGCGTGCCAAATGAGGTTTATCATCAGCAACATATTTGGAACCTTAACCCACAGTGCTCACTTAGACTGTATAAGGAACTAATGAAACAATAACTTAAAATATTATTATAAAGATTTACATTTAATATACATTGCCATTATTATAATTAAGATTTTGTGACTATACAAAAAATGAACGCTTGTCTGTTCCGCAAGAAATTTTATTATGGAACCCTTTACAATCTCTTAGATTTTAATTCTTATTCTAAATTCTTATTATAAATCTTATTAGGAAGACCTCTATATCATTAAAGTTATTAATAATTATAATGTCGAATTGTAAACAATAAGCTGATAATTATTTCTCTTATTAAAAATAAAGAATGAGTTGAAATCTTGCTAAATTTCATGCAGACAAAGTCGCAGGTAACAGCTAGTCTAAAATAGAATAACCTCAATTACTTTTTATAAGGTTCGCTATCTACCAATGAAAGTCCCGTGAAAATCGGTCTAACCGTTTTGTTGATATCACAGCGGACGAAGCCACGGTTAACAGCTAGTCTAAATTAAAATTGATTAAATTACTTTTTGTAAAATCAGCTATCTGCCAGTAAAAGTTTCGTGAAGATCGGTCGAACCGTTTTGGAGATAGTACTGCGTGCGAAGCCACGGTTAACAGCTGGTCTAAATTAAAATAGACTAAATTACTTGTTATGATGTCCGCTATCTGCTGGTGAAAATTCTGTAAAAATCGGTCCAACCGTTTTGGAAATAGCATTGCAGACGAAGCCGCGGTTAATAGCTAGTCTAATTTAAAGTAGCTTATGTAATTCGGTGTAACTTCAGCTATCTGTCAGTGAAATTCCCGTCAAAATCAGTTCAGCGGTTTCGGAGATTACCCGGAACAAACAGACAGACAGACAGACCGACAAAAATTTTAAAAATTGCATTTTTGTTATCAGTAGCATGTATACTTTCGTACCCAATCAGTAAAAAAATATATTTTGATATTACATACAGACACTTCATTTTTATTATATGTATAGATAGGAGCAAACGAACAGGCGGGGATTGGATGGCGGCCATCATTTGGATGGGTAAACGCGATACATTGGCTTTTTATTGTATTTTTTAATTCAAATTTTTCCTGTAATACAACATTTTCACTTCTATTGTGTGTCCTTATGACATACTCTGTTTTTTTTTAAATTTAATCTCTTAGTACTTAAACACGCTGAGCTACAGATATGAACAACTTTATGAAGACTTGAAACTAGGAAATTTAATATTACTGATGCATTTACTTCGCATAAACAGAAAGTTCTGAGAGTATTTGATATGCTTATAGTACTCTTCCTTTTTTGCCAGGTTTGCTTTGTTTTCTTTGATAATCTACTCATTTAAATAAAATTATAGTGTTTGTGTTTGTCCAACTTAGTCTTTGCAACGGGTAAGCCAATTTTGACTAAACTTTTACTGGTAGATGGAAGATTCTTAGTACGCTTTCACGTCTTAGCTACTCAACCGACTACCATGACAAAAACGGGATTAAATATCGGTACATAATTACGATACTTGAAGATGACAGATTGTGATTATATAATAGGTCTTTACCTATGAAATTGCCGTTCTGCAGTACTGACCATTTCAAATCAAAATAATTTTTGTTTGGCTAAGAATTCTAATTTCAAATTAATTTTGTTTTAAAAACATGGAATTCTTTTTCCAAAACTAGTCATTTGTTTATCGATTAGTGTTACATTTTCATCGCATTTCAATCTTTTTTGCCATCATGGATACGTTAAAAATTCGAGTAATTATGGAATATGAGTACCGTCGTGGCAGCAACGCGGCACAAGCGGCACGCAACATCAACGACGTTTACGGAGTTAACACTACAAACCAACGCACCACCTGTTATTGGATTGCTCGCTTCCATTCTGGGAATTTTGACCTGAAAAATGAACCTCGCGGTCGTCCGAAGACTTTGATCGATAATGACGAATTAAAGGCGATTGTGGAAGCTGATGATACACAATCTACGGCTGAATTAGCAGCAGCTTTCGACGTTAGCATCAAAACAATATTGGTCCATTTGCGTCAAATTGGCAAGGTAAAAAAGCTTGACAAATGGGTGCCCCACGAACTCAATGATCGCCAGCGCGAAGTATGCGTCGAGACGTGTCTTGCACTGCTCAACAGACACACAAATGAAGGAATTTTGAACCGCATTGATACCTGCGATGAAAAATGGATTCTGTTTGATAACCGCAAGCGCTCAGCAAGTTGGTTGGATCCTGGTTCAGCACCTAAACAATGCCCTAAACGAAAACTTACCCCTAGAAAAGTGATGGTCCCTTTTTGGTGGTCTAGCGCCGGTGTGATTCATCACAGCTTCTTACCAAACGGGGTGAGCATTACTGCAGATATGTACTGTGAAAAACTGAACACAATGATGGAGAAGCTGGCACATCTCCAACCAGCATTGGTCAATCGCTCGTCTCCGCTGCTCCTGCACGACAACGCGCGACCTCATACTGCACAGCAGACGGTCTCCAAGTTGCAAGAACTGGGGTAGGAAGTTCTCCATCATCTGCACTACTCACTAGACCTTGCGTCTACAGACTACTACTTTTTCCAGAATTTGGATAACTCCTCGGCGGGAAAAAAATTCAATACCCGAGAGGCAGTACAAAATGCCTTTGAAGAATTTGTTGCCTCCCGTCCAACTGATTTCTTTAAGAAGGGCATCAATAAACTGCCACTGCGTTGGCAAAGATGCACTGATTGCATGGGTGATTACTTCGATTAATGCAAATAAAAAATACATGAAAAAATTCGTTTAAATTTTTTCATACAAAACGGCAATTTCATATGTAAAGACCTAATATTATGACTAGCGGGCCCGGCAGTCGTTGTCACGCCCTAATTATGAAAAAATCCTTAACAAATTATATACTAAAATATTCCTCGTGAATCACTCTATCCACTGGTGACGCATGAAAATCCTTTCGTTAGTTTTTCAGTTTATCGCGAACAGACAGACAGACACACGCGATAGGGGACTTTGCTTTATACTATGTCATGATTATTTGTATTATATCTATAGAAGCCCTCGTAATAAAAATTGAAAGGCGTTTACCGGTACTCACTACTGGTTAGGCAACCAAGTAGTCGGTAGTCGCAATAACTCCGTGTCATGTTGTTCTGCGCTGACGCTAGTCCCGCCCTACGGCTAATTGCCGCCTACCTGTTTGTCTATACATTCATTATTGGAATATGTTACAGTCAACAAGAAAAATGCATTAAGTAAAGAAATTATAGACAAAAAGTTCAAATATTAACCCGTTCTCGACACAAAAATTAAATTGTAAATTCATGGAATTATTTTCATTTTATTGATAACCTAGCATTTGCCCTTTACTTCGCTCCCCATAATGTAAATTCAACCCTACCATTCAAGCACAGTACTTTTTGTTCTGGATCAGCGGTATGACCTTTTCTGTATCTCTGACTACTTGTCTACAATATTTTATGTATGATGATCGCTTGAATAGTTAAAGCGTGAACGCGTAACTAACAAACCCACATTCGTATGTATATTTGTATAATGTGAGTTAGGATAGTTTCCATTCCGGTATAAAAGTTACGTCCGCACGTGTAATGGAGCACATTTTAATGTTTACGAAGTTTCCACCATTATTATGTCACCGTAAACCTTATTAATTTTGGTGTACCAATAGGAATACACTGTTTCAATCACCTTTTAAAACGTATCGAATATTCAATATATGGAGTCTCAACCCGTTATAAGTTTTATTCACTCGAAATATATTATCCATATAAATATATTTAGAAATCGACGTGACGCCCTTTTTTAGAAATCTATCTCGTAATTGTACACTTGGAGTGTTTTTGGTAGATAGTGTTACATGACGTTTGTGAGTTATGAGTATCACGCCTTAACAATACCACCAGCTAAATAATTACTAGCCTTTCAGGGCAATACTTTATTAATAAATTGCTTATTGCCTTATAAAATTCGCACGAAGCCTTCACAGTCACGTTTATGAGATAAGAGAGACACGAGAGAGTACATTGCCTTGAACATGTGCATAAGCTTAAAACTCGTTAGATATAATGTTTCACCCACTCGTTCCAGCTCGGCATACGTCATAGATTAATATACTCTTTAGTCCCGTAAATATTATCGCATTGTACGGATACACCTAGGCTCGATATGACATTTATTATGCATATTTTTTCAATCTATACTAATATTACAAAAAGGTATATAGTTTGTGACGTTGTAGGGGGAAATATCTGAATCTACTAAATCGATTTTGAAATTTTTTTTACCAAAGTAAACCACGTTATTTGTCAGTGTCATAGGTTATTAACCTGAAAATGAAAAGACTTTTTTGTGGAAGTCGGATTTGCAAAGTAAGTCGATGCGAAAACGGTCGAACGAAAATATTTCTTACGAAGGCTGCTTTAACGTAAGAGATATACGATTAAGTTCCAGAGAAAAGAAGTAGAGCTTAATGCCCACAAAAAAGTGTAACTTTTATATTTAAGTCACAAAAAAAAGGTTTTTTGTATAAATCTTTACCGTCCAACGAAGAGGGCACGCACGGGTCAGCTAGTATTTTATAAGTGGCTCTCAAGTGCATGTGCCGGAACACACCAAGAGGACCGTGGTCCGGTGAAGCTGTAAAGGCTTTATAAGGCCAATAGCATAGTCAGTTCGAAAAAAAACACCAAGAGGAGCTTGGCAGAAAAGTACTGCCATTATGCTATGGTTTCATCACAATATTACTATTATACTAATCTAATATAATTCTTCACCGAAACCTTCTCCGACCCAGTTGCAAGGATTCGAACTTACGTCGATCAACGCAGTGTCCGAATACGCTATCAACCATCTATCTTGATCTGTTAACCATAGAAATTGACTTTGTGTTTGTGGTTAAAATGTGAATTTGTAATGTAAGTATGTGCAAAAGTGATTTGAGAAATAAATATGAATTATAGAGAAATACAGTATTAATCTTTGTCGAATTAAATATTTTATTTACAATATATTAAAAGTTGCCCTATGCATCATATAATACAAAGAATATCTTAGAAGACACCACAGACTTGATATTACGCGTAAAAGAACACTTGATTGTTTTTAACTTTGATGAACTATAAATACCGAAACCCCATATGGGTCTAAATCGTTTAAGTACTTATGAAAGAAAGAAAGATATTTATTGACATAGATAAATACAAATGTACAAAAAACCTTCATACATAAGAAAGTAAAACTATGAGAATGAGACCTGGCGTCAGCGTATTGTCGTTTTAGAAAACGGTGCTGATTTTCAGCCAGGCCACAAATTTCCGTGTAAAATACAAGCAAACATTACTTTTTTCGCGTCCAAGTCGTGGACATAAACTTAAAATATATATCTATTTCTTTTTTTATGCTAAAGGGCAGCAAACAGACAGACGGCCCATCTGATGGTAAATGGTTACCGTCGCCTATGGACACCTACAATACCAGGGGTTTCGCTGTTGCGTTGCCGGCCTTGAAGAGTGTGTTTCAATCCCTTATTAAAGAGACCCATATCATAATTCTGAGGCAATACTGTGCCGGGTAACCCATTCCACAACGTCAGCGTACGCATAATGAAGGTCCTATTGCTATTGCTATGCGTATAATTAATCAACTAAAAATAAAGTAAAATAATAAGAGAGAAAAGAGAAAAGCGTTGCAATACATATAAAGTTGTGATAACGTGAACACGTCAAATCTGTTGATAAAAATATAATTATAAACGGCCTAATGCTCCTCAAGAATTTATTGCTTAATTAATTTCTTAAATATAAATTTGTTTTTTATACTTATAACGAAATGTACTAAACATGGCGCCCATGCGAAGCTGAGGTAGGATACTAGTAATCTATATGATATAAAAACAATCATAGTGACTTTGATATAATAAATACATAAACATCAGAGAGTCGTATTCAGAATGTCTATTCTGCACAATTATTTACCATATTTAACGGCTTAGGTAGCGTATTGCAAGAAACGGCTATACTACTGACAGTCAATTACAAAATACGGGTACAAACCCAATACATCCACACATTGCATACCCATGTACCTACACTATTTAATACATAATATAATTCGTACGTGTATTCAGCGGTGATCCAAATTTTGACACCCAAAATCTTTGAACTCTATATATCTGCAGGGCAATTTTAACAATCAAATCTCATTGTATTAAAGCAACGAACATTAAACATTATGAGTGCTCGTCCAGTGATTGAACTTTGACATCAAGAAAAAAGAACTTTTCCATTTTTTTATTGATAATAGTAAAGCTCGTCGATAACTACTAAGAAAATGAAGAAAATCGAATGAGACATACAGGAGGGAATGTTCTTAACTGTTTTCCCACTGCCGATTTATATACTTAGTCTGGCCATAAATACTGTTACAATTAAAAATAAACAAAATATTACATTTGAATTTGGAATATGTCATTTTTATATGATTATTCATTGGGTTTTCTCATTTTGGCGTCAATACATTGTACAATATTTTGCGATATTAAAATGGAGTGGGGTGATAAAGAGAACCGAATCGCTGTGATTGCATTACACAAAGTAGATATGGAACCAAATGCAATAATTAAAACTCTTCATACGCTTGGTATTAGTAAAATGTTTGTGTACCGGGCTGTTAATAGGTACAATGAGACCTCCTCTCTTTGTGATAGCAAAAGATCTGGCCGTCCACGTACTGCTCGTACGAAAAAGGTGGTCAAAGCAGTAAGGGAAAGAATTCGAAGAAATGCTGTCCGAAAGCAAAAGATTTTATCTCAGGAGATGAAGATAACACCTAGAACCATGTCGCGTATTTCTAAAGATGACTTAGGACTTGCAGCCTATAAGAGACGTATTGGTCATTTCTTAACTGATAATTTAAAAAAGAATAGGGTGGTAAAATCGAAACAACTACTAAAGCGGCTCGCAAAGGTAGGTCACAGAAAAAAATTGTTTACGGATGAGAAAATTTTTACAATTGAGCAACATTTGACCAATAAAATGACCGTATTTATGCTCAAAGCTCTAAGGAAGCTTGCCAATTAGTGTACAGAGTGCAACGTGGGCACTATCCGACTTCAGTGATGGTTTGGTGCGGTGTTAGCTATGACGAAGTGACTAAACCATACTTTTGTGAGAAAGGTATCAAAACATCGGCACAAGTATATCAAGATACCATTCTTGAGAAGGTAGTGAAGCCCCTTAACAACACCATGTTCAATAACCAAGAATGGTCCTTCCAGCAAGACTCGGCGCCGGCTCATAAAGCTCGGTCTACGCAGTCTTGGTTGTAAACGAACGTTTCGGACTTCATCAGAGCTGAAGACTGGCCGTCGTCTAGTCCCGATCTTAATCCGCTGGATTATGATTTATGGTCAATTTTAGAGAGTACGGCTTGCTTTAAACGCCATGATAATTTGGAGTCCCTAAAACAATTCGTACGATTAGCAGTGAAGAATTTTCCCATGGAAAGAGTGCGTGCTTCTATTGATAATTGTCCTCAAAGTTTAAAGGACTGTATTGCAGCCAATGGAGACCACTTCGAATAAACTTTTTATATTTTAAATTGTTTTATATTTATGTATTAAACTAACACACTGTAAAAGTAATAAATGTTATTTGCAATAGAAAATATGTTTTTTTTTGTTACAGTATTTATGGCAAGACTACGTATATAATTATTGTTGTAAGCTACCGAATTAAATACTTGGTTGTAGACAAGTACTATTTAAGTATTATTTTCGTTAACTACTGTCTCAAGAATCGATTATATCTATTCTATTCTAAGACAGTCATCGAACAATTATAGGTGCAAAATTAATTGATCTTTACTCTTCAAATTACGTAAAAAACCAATATCTGAGAATCGATATTGCAACTACGTTCATTTCAAAAGTTATCACTATAGCTGAAAATCCCGACGTGTAACATGAGATTTTACCGACCGACGTTTATGTTTGATCGATTAAGTTCACCGTAAGCTGATACTTTGATTATGCTGATTTATTATCCCATCGCAATTCTGCTCTTTGCTCATTTATTTCGCGTTTAATTACTAGTTCTAATTTAGTTATCCTATTTTGTTATTTCATGAAGTACAGCCTAATAGTATTACATGTAGGTATACAATATACACAGAACCTGGTTGACTAACTTAGCAACGCGAATATACAGTGCGACCCGGCGCGGTTTATTATACGCGAATCAACCTGCAGGGCACAACTAGTAGTACCTTATAATTATTACAGATATATGTGCATATACTAAAAACCAAAACTGTTCTTCGGATATCTATAACATACAAATACAAAGTAGATCCAAAACTTTACCTTATACTTTTACAAATAACCAACTTATACACTATAAATGGTTCATTCAATTAACTGTCGCATGAAGGACCTGTGGAAACTTAATGAATATAAATCATCTTATGCATGAAATTAGGGCAAAAGAAGAAGTACCTAATCCTTACATCATAAATACGTCTTAAAAATGTTGTGAATTAATAATAAGTTTACTCTCATGTGAATATTTTACTTTTAAATATACATATATACAACACCGTCCTTTGAGCTTAATATAATTAAATTTAGTATTAAGTAAATTAATATTCCTACAGTACAGGTACGGAGATAATCTTTAGCGGAAGTATTTCTATTGGCTCCTGTAACATATGGCGCTATTGCAAGTGTCAAGCGGGACGAAATAATGTGATAGAAAGAGACGACGAAGAGATACTCATATACAATAGACAGAAAGAGAGAGAAAGTCACATTGAGAGAGAAAGGGAGATAAGCATAACGTTTTTTCCTTACGTGACGATTTCTACAATTCAACTCCTACCGCAAGCCGCGTTAAAAAACATAGTTCCGATAACAACAAATTTTAAATTAAAATAATAATTCTAATAACTAATTGCAGTAAGCCGAAGAGGATAATACATTTGTTCAGAATGTTAACTCTATACAGATATTAAAATCAAGTAACGACTAATCACAATATTAGTAGGTACCTAAGTAAATGTAGAAAGCTTAATGTATAAACTTTACAGGTCGTTAAAGTTGACGATCGAGTTCGCTTCAGTTCGGACTAACTTTGGTACCCTTTGGAGCAACAACGCCAACTATAAACTCCAAATCGCGAACTATTAGGTTATGTTAATTTTACACATCTTGGACTATTTTAATATTTTTATCTTGCACGTTTAATATTTGACCATGACATCCGTTGATGTCAGGTGACAATATGACTGAAGATGCTGCTGTTGAAACAAATGCACATGTATAGAAAGAGATTTTTGCATAGTGGGTGGTAGCTAGAGAAGGCCTAACGTCATTACTATGGTATCTTCTACGATTTCATAAGAAGGTAAGAGCATACAAATCGAGAGGTAATAGTTATGGTATCTTAGACCAGCCCTCGTCATTTTAGAATAGTATAGTTCTTTTCATTAATTTATTAGAATTGAGATTTCTAATACAAAATTTGAACCACCGAAACTGTATAATAAACAGCTGAAAGAGAAATTACTTAATAAAAACATATGACTCCGAATTAATCTATTACGGAAAGTATAACAAAATCGATGTCATCTAATATCTTTAATTGTATTTTATTTATGTTTATTAACTTATTACCAGAGAAGCCTGTGTCATTTTCGTATATATGTAATGGCACTTCTACTAGAATAGAAGATAGAATAATGTATAATTTTACAAACGATGCACGCAATAGAGCGCAAAGGCATTGAATGCCGTCTACTGCACTGATTTTTTAAATACCTTAATATCTATTCATAGTATTTTCTGCTTCTGTTATTAATTACGATGCAACAGACAATATTAAAAACACAATAAAAGGGTACAATTATAATCAATTACAAATAAAACATTGATGTTTTAAAAATTTGGTTACATTTCCAAGGGATTCCAAGGGAAAATTGTTAAAATGGTGCCTAAAGCAATATGGTTTATTAAAGAATTTCGTCTGAATTTCTATTCTTACTAAAAGTTGTTCATAAGAATGATAAGATCTACGCAGATTCAACTGTAGGAACATCTCTAGCTAACCTATTTTTATTGTTAAATAGCAACCCTAAGTAGTAACAATATATCATGAGTGGCAACAGGACTGCGGTCCTTTGGATACTGTTTGTACATAGCTATCAGTTGCAGTGATCAATTACCATGAGCTGAATAGCATATTTCTTATTACTTAATAACACTATAGCCCAGAAAGCAATACTTATATGTGCTTATAATCATATGTTCAGATCCCTCGACCCCTGCAGTTGAGATTGCCTACAGATAAGTTTGATATAATAAACGATGTTATATAAGAAAGTTATGTAAATAATGTGGAACTTGAACAGGATATTTACATCTGATAAGTGGAGCTAATATCTATTGTCAATATCTTTCATTTGAATTTACTTACAGTAGCTTGTTTACTTATACATATACTTTATACATATATGATAAATTCTAACTGTATTAAGAATTTTTTGGTAAGCAATTTATCGGATTCGAAAACGTAATGAAAATAGTCTACACGCAAAAATGAAGGGAGCAAAAAAATAATCAATTTCTCGATTTTTGATCGGCTGTAGTAAGACAAAGATGGTCATATCGAAAATAAAATAAATACTATTTTGAAACTCCAAAGCTCTAGTTTTTTAATCTGCAGGCTATTTTTTAAATCACGGTTTTAATGCAACCCGAAGAAATAGTACGGAAAAAAATCCAAATTTTCAGCATTCTTTTCCGGGCTCCACGAGCTCGGAAAATTGTTTTTTGATTAAGCGAGCATATGGGCCAGATAGCATGTTTATTTAGCTTCAATTTCTTTTAAATAAATAAGTAAAAAGTTAATTAAATACTAATAGAATACATACTTTAAAAAATCTAGGTCCAATTAACATGAATATTTCTGTACGATATATCTTATAGTACTGATATATGCAAAATTATATGAGAATTTAATATAATATTTACTGACGGGCCATATATTACTCGCAGAGCGGGATTACGTGCAAAATATAATAAACGTAGGCTGTGTTATCCAAATTTAATGGGCGGCATTCGATCGACCATTTGTACTTAGTGAATATTTCGTTCAATTATTACTTTTAAACGAAAACAATTTCCCGTTAAGTATTTACAATGTAAATCATATTTTTCAAAAGCAATTTAACAGCGAAATAAGCAAATAATTAGCGTGGTTAATACACGAATATCTCTCATTATCCATTTATCGAATTAGTTAACTGAACAATAAGTTCATGATCAAATGGCTACGGTTAATTAATCCAACGCATCAGTTACACTGACTGCAACGTTACAATTCATATCACACAGATCATGCAAATGAAAAACGCCACGGACGGAATGATCAATTGAGCTGCAACTGGAATCACTAATTCATTCTGTCAGTGCATTACAAATGAGCTCGCAATAATTCGTTGGGCTAATCTCTCAGTGGAGATAATTTCCGACATGTTTGCAGCGATCGGTTTCGCATGTGGGGCTCGATTGTGCCGCGTGAAATATTATTACATCTCCTGTATGAACATTTACGAATAATCCCCGTTGCTATTCGAATTATGTCGCATTAATGATCATTAAAAGCATGCGATGTGCCGGCAGAAGCTGCACGCTTATGCTAAATTGGAAACATTATTAACAGTAGTTTTTTTGTGTTTAAATTGTCAAAAATATTAGGGTGAGTATCAAATAAATTAAAAAATATCCAGTAATCTGAGAGATCTACCATAAACCGCAAGAATTAGGCTGAGAGAATGTACGGTGTCATCGTTTATAAAGATTGTGTTATTAGGCTCATATTATGTAACTAGCTGGCCTGGCAGACGTTGTCCCGCCCTGATTATAAACAAATCCCTGACAAATTATATACCAAAACGTTCCCCATAAATTACTTTATTCACTGGTGAAAACTGCATGAAGATCTGTTCAGTAGTTTTTGAGTTTATCGCGAACAGACAGACAGACAGACGCGGTAGGGGACTTTATTTTATACTATGTAATGATATTAATGGCATTTTACGTAATATAGTTCAGTTATTGTCCATAAGTGAAGTGGATGGAAAATTATACCACGGAGCATGAATTTTGAGATGCCACAAAAACGACATGCAAAGTTCTAAAAAGCGAGCTACCGTCTTATCAAAACATTTAAATTATCACAAGACTCTTGTAATATTTTTGTTACCTACTCGACAATGGCAGTAATAATCTACTAGAAAATTGGTTGCCAAAAAATGTATTTCCTCGATTTTTTTTATATTATAATCATTACAATATTATTGTCAACCACAATTATAATTAGTTAATCTATGTTCTCTCTAATATAAAATCATTTTGCCGAATGACTAAAAGTATCCAAAATAAATCCCCTACTCACATATCTCTATTTAAACATTCGGAACACGACTTATGCCCTTAAGCCTACAACGTTGGGTAATAAACAGCCAAGCGCTATTCCGTTGACGTTCTTAGAAAATATTTTATAGGAGCTAGAGACCTGTCACAGAACTAGGGACGTATTTCATTAAAGTAGCGTACTTACACGAAAACTTTCACGAACTTATATTTTATGACAAGCACATGTGTATAAACTGTCGACTCGTGGGTTATCAAATACGTGTATACCCATAAAATTAGCTAATGTAACGGTATTAATAAAGTTGTATAACTCCTAAACCATAAAATTAATACCTCTCCATAGAGTTATATACATAGACCTTCTATATGAAAGTGCGATGGTTTTAAACATAATTAATTTCTAAGTATAACAACTACTGTAAAAAAATGAATCTACGTTAACAATATACTATTATATTCGTATGTATTGTAGTGCATTGCGATAATAGAACTGTTTCTTACGAAATTTAATCAATATATATCGGTTTATAAAATAGTAGTTGTGCCCGCAACTTCGTCCGCGTCAATCCTTCTGTAAAAACAGTGACTAATAAAGTCATCTGAATGTATTAAGTTCATTTTGCTTGTCTACTTTTCTCTCGTACTTAAGTCGCGTCGTCATTACAATTACAATAACTTTTGATAGAGTAAACCGATTTTAATGAAACAAAGACTAAATGCTATTCGAAGATATGCTTTATGGTTTATAGAAGAGGTTTTATCATGAACGCAGTACTTTAGCAGTGACGCATGCCCAAACAAACAGCAGACAGACATATCTAAAAATTATTGAAATGTATTTTATTACTTATTCCTAGAAAACAGCAACATTTTCGAAAATCTAAAAGTACAGACACGTTACATTTACATTCTTATTATATGTAGAGAGGTAAAGAATAATTTGATGGTCACTAAGGGGCTCTAAAGCTTTTAGTACTTACATCTTTTTTAACCTTTCTAACATGAAAACTTAATTGCCCTCATGAGACAAACTTATGAACTACATTTTCCAAGAAAACAAAACTTTAAAACCAACTCAACAACAGTATCAATATAAGAGACAGTACGGAAACTACCTACAAACGCTCGAAAACAGCACACTCACACAAACATGCGCATCGACGAGAGGTTTTAAAAGACACCACGATCTCGACAACCGCTTAGTGGTCTCGTCATTAGGGTTTTTGTATATCAATCAGCCTTTTCGCAATTTAGTTCTTTATGTGTTTAGATTAAAACATGTATTTTTAACTTGAGACTATATTTAATACTAGCTGTACCCGCAGCACCGCACGCGTTTTTTTTTAAATTCGTATTAAAGAATTATGAAATTGTGAGACTGCATACAATTATAGAAATGCTCTTTAAAAGCAACTGTAAGTACGACACGCACGCTACTTAGAGTAACGTGTACATTAGATATATAAATTCTAACAGCGTGCCAAATAAGGTTTGTCATCAGCAACATATTTGTAACCTTAACCTACAATATAACTACCTCAGTGCTCACTTATACTGTACAAGGAACTAATGAAACAATAACTTAAAATATTATTATAAAGATTTACATTCACATTACATTTAATATACATTGCCATTATAATTAAGATTTTGTGATTATACAAAAAATTTACGCTTATCTGTTCCGCAAGAAATTGTATAATGCACTCTTTACGTAATACGTTTATAATCTAAGATCTTATTAGAAAGACCTCTATATCATAAGAGTTATAATATCGAATTGAAAACAATAAGCTGATAATTATTTCTCTAATTAAAAATAAATAATTAGTTAAAATCTTGCTAAATTTCATGCAGATAAAGTCGCGGGTAACAGCTAGTCTATAATAGAATAACCTCAATTACTTTTTGTAAGATTCGCTATCTACCAGTGAAAATTGGTCTAACCGTTTTGGTGATAGCACAGCGGGCGAAGCCACGGTTAACAGCTAGTCTAAATGAAAATACACTAAATTATTTCTTATAATGTCCGCTATCTGTCGATGAAAGTCTCGTAAAAATCGGTCGAACCGTTTCGGAGACATCACTGTGGGCGAAGCCACGGTTAACAGCTAGTCTAAATTAAAAAAAGACTAAATTACTTGTTATAATGTCTTCTATCTGCCGGTGAAAATTCCGTGATATTTGATCCAACCGTTTCAGAGTTAGTATTGTGAACGAAGCCGCGGTTAATTGCTAGTCTAATTTAAAGTAGCCTAAGTAACCCGCTGTAATTTCAGCTATCTGGCAGTGAAATTCCTGTTAAAATCGGTCCAGCCGTTACGGAGATTACCCGGAACAAACAGACAGACAGACCGAAAAAAATTTTAAAAATTGCATTTTTGTTATCAGTAGCGTGTATACTTTCATACCCAATCAGTTATATTTTTTATTTTGATATTACATATGTATAGAAGATTACCTACACGCATCCTGAATTCTAAGTATTTAATGAACGTGCGAAAACTAAGGGACTATGAACAGAAGCTTTTAGCAATATTACGGAGACGCAGACGGTTGAATACACGCCTGTTATAATATTATTAACGTATATTATGTAAGTAAGTGAGCATATGGTTCATCTCAATCTTAAAAGATGATGCTATTCTGTGACGCTGAACATCAGCCACTAACATTAAAACTAAGCTAATTTCCAAAAGTTCACTTACCAAATATGTACTCGAGGGTTCTCATGTTGTTAGTAAATATTATATAAGTTAATCTCTTTTCCTGATATCCCAAGCCTGATGGAGCGACGACATGACTGGGGTAGGTGACGTGAAGAAGACAGATTGTCGCAAATCGAAAACGCTGTCAATTTGTGATATATTCATTAGTAAAGTAAATGATTACAAAAAATATTATTATGCCGATATTTTTTTTTATTGTAATTCATCAGTTTTACAGTATTACTCGAAGCCGCAGGAAGTGCACCTCTCATTCCCCTATACATGCTCCTCAGGTGGTGCTAAAGAGTAACAACATTTTGACCGCCGCACTGTTCCACAGAAATTGAACCTCGCTACGACAAATAGAGTAATCAATCAAACGACGATAATAAAAATGGATACTCTATTTAGCCATACAATAAAATAAATCAGTTTTAAATGTGTTATTTGTAGATAAAAGTTCTTATAGATCCGTTTGTAACTGTCCTACCATTGATTATAAACAATTCGTCCTGAGATGGTAAAGGCTTAGTCACCTAGCAAGATTCAGATTAAGCCCTTTTTTATGTTCACCTATTGTTAAGTGCCGTATAATGAAACTCCAAAATACCGCAGTCTTTGACTTCCTACTCTTGAGGAGTGAGTTGAAACGCCTCGTGAATTAATACCATGCAATATGTACATATATTCTACAATACAATTTGTAGGTGGTAGAGCCACGCTGAAGCTATTATTGGTGTCAGCACGAATGGGTCGGCTCGCCCGCGGTAGTACCACCCTCTGATAGAAAACCGACGTGAAGTAACAGTGCTTGCCCACCTCCCCTCCTCTCTCCCTCCTCCCTCCATTTCCCCCAAACACAGGCTGGCAACGCACTTTCGATTCCCCTGGTGTTGTTAGTGTCTATGGACGGTGGTGATTACTTAACATCAGGTGACTTTAAGCGTGAATGCGTAACATATGAACAATCTCACATTCACAATTATAACATTAGTTAGGAACTTATGCAGTAATAATATTAAACAATAGTAAAACTATTCGCTTTTAGTATCACCCTTGGATACACCAAATACTTTAATCGCCATACCGTTAATTTAATAAGTAATTATTCAAAATCGTATTTTTTCATTACTCCATTACGATAAAAATACGCTTGTATAAAGTTTTTTTACGATTTGCTTTCATTTGTTCGTTGAACAAAATAACAGCTTAACATTTTAAAGGGCCTAGATAAGCGGGATTATAAAAGGGAAGTGAGTTAAAACGCTGATAAGGAAATAATGAGGTGGCAATGAAAACTGAGAGAAAAGACTGAATCACGCTCCATTAAAAAGTTAAGAAGTAAAATATATTATTTATATAACGTCTGTTCTAAAGAATGTTTTTCTTTATATATTGCGATTTATTATCATAAACATCAATAATTTAGAAAATCTCTGGCTGTGCCCGCGACTTCACTTTTGTAAACTATAGAATTACTATGAAAGCAATTACAAACATCACATCGTTTATATGTAAATATTTTTTGAAGGTCAGGCATATACTAACGAAGAATCTTCACCAAATCAAATAATTGCTTTACATTACGACCATTTAAATAAAATGCCAACTGAAAGACAGCACGTCAATCAGTCAATATTTTTAAAGATCTCTTGTCTCATTCACTTTTTCATATGAATATTTTAAAACCTACTTTTTCTCACTTTTCCGTGCGATTTTTCAATTTTTTTTAAGCTAAATATAGGTGCAGCCGTTCTAAAGTGATACGGTTACATACATTCGGTAATTAATTTTTATTTATAAACAATAACGAAATTATTTATTTTATTTAAAATTAATGTTTTGCATGTCGTATTTAATAATTTCCCTTCGCTTTCTTACATAAAGGTGCTTACTATGATTTATTCATAGAAGCTATATTTATACCAGTACTCATCTTTTCAATGGATTCTTTTCTAAACAATAATCTAATGTATTATATTGGTTTATTTAATGATATTAATGAAATATAGCATGGGAATGTACAATTATTTTATGTCGACTTAATTTACTTTTAACATCATAACTTGAGTCATACATGTATGTGATAAAATATGGTATACATATAGTTATGACCATATCATATTACCATTATCATATGTAATAAAACTTGTACTAATACATGGGCCAGAATCACACATATGATTCAAGATTCAAAGAGATGTATGTATAATGTATATAGTATAATGTAATACCAATACACGGTTTTTAGGTTATACGCACACTAACTAAGAGACATAGAAACGTTGCCTTATATATATACTAGCCGACCCGTGCCCACTTCGTTGGGCGGTAATAGGCATTATCAAGCTACAACTTTTCTCTAGAACTCAATCATATATCTGTCATAGTTAAGGCAGCGTTCGTAAGAAACGTTTTCGTTCGACCATTTTTTCCCCGACTCCTCAGATATTACCCCCTACAACCTCACAAACTTTACCTCTTTATAATATTAGTATAGATAATTAGTTAATAGCTTCTGCCCGCGACTTCGTACGCGTAGCAGAGTTATTTTAGGCTAAGACGCAGCAGAAGCACTCAAAAGGAAAAAAGCCCCGATTTTAAAACATTTTTCATTGTTGCTCCGTTCCTATTGGCCTTAGTGTGATGATATATAGCCTATGACACTCACAAAGAACGTGGCTTTCTATTGGTAAAAGAATTTTCAAAATCAGTTTAGTAGTTCCTGAGATTACACCCTACAGTGTCACAAACTCAAACTTTACCGCTTTATAATATTAGTATAGATTATATATACAATATATAATGAAAATACAGTTCCTTTGAGACTCAATCACGACAAAAGTACTAAACATATCGGCATATGGATTATTAACATTCCACGAAGAATTTGTCGTAGATATTTCTAGGTTACATATTTAATTATTTAGCGGGCGCATGAAGCGGGCGAAAATCAACTAGTGTAAGAATAATAATAACGTAGTTCTAAACGGTATTAAAGTTTTCAGTACACGAATGTTACTCTAAACGTAGACGTCACGTGCAGTCGGTACTTATCTAGCTATAGCTGCAAAACTGACGGCGATAGTATGTACGTAATGAAGCAGATGTAAATGTAGTACCTAGAATTTGGCCTTATAGATTTATTGGGCTCAATTTACCCTTTGACATTTTTTAAATTTACCAACAAAGCGGGCGAAAATCAACTAGTGTAAGAATAATAATAACATAGTTCTAAACGTTATTAAAGTTTTCAGTACACGAATGTTACTCTAAACGTAGACGTCACGTGCAGTCGGTACTTATCTAGCTATAGCTGCAAAACTGACGGCGATAGTATGTACGTCATGAAGCAGATGTAAATGTAGTACCTAGAATTTGCCCTTATAGTTTATCTATTATAATGAGTATTAGTAGAAATCGGTTCACTAAAAAAGTTGTAGATAGGTACTGTATTCTGTATTCTTGTATCTTGTATATTATGAAAATTGAAACAAAATAAAACCAATCTTTAAAATAGAACATTTTATTAAGGAGAAAACAGTGTCAGTTGTAGTATAAATAGATATGTTAAACATTTGATTAATATTAGAGATATTGGATTTAGTTACTAAGAATATCACAATTTACACAGAAAAACAGTTCTTAATACAGTGAGTCGTTAATACAAAGGAAATATAATAACTTCTTACATATTTAGGCATATATGATTGGAACTTATTATTATATAATATTTTTGTAGTGATACGTTAATATTTAATACTGATTATACTAATATCATGAAGACTTATAATTCATTTAATTTAATTTGTAGAATACAGTTTAATATAACAATCTAATAACGTACTTTTACACGTTTATGAAATTATTATCAAATATCATACTAAATCAACAACAAACAACAGTAAAGAACCACTGTATAACCGCTCACACAATATCGTTAATCATCTTTATGGGCATACCAAACCAGCCAAATTGTGAGCGGTACAAGAACGAACCCGATGAAAAGTAAACGACGATCCTTTTGAAGGAGGAATCAAGTCCCTTCCACTGATACGGAGACGATGAATACAGCCAATAAACCCGACTGTTGTTGGCGCTTCTGATAACCTAACAAAGCAGAATAATAAAAGAAAAAAAAAAACAAAATATAATAAAAAATACTACGAAAGACTTCACTTCCTTTGATACTTTATAAATAATCACACAATTCTTTAAGTTAATTATATAAATTGATATTCAAAAGGATATACAGGTCTTAAAACTGTTATACCTATTTTCGCCAATAATACCTATATTTTAAGGGACCCCATAGCGCTTTTAAGGGTTTTTGTTTTTCACAAACATTTAGGTATCCCTTATATACTAAGGGATCACTTAAATTTGTGGGACCAAATATCAAAGCCTTATTCTTAAGTGACAGTTATTTGTGAGCTACGCGTAGTGAAATAACCTTAAAATGGAGGAATACTTAGTAATTTTTTGGATAGTTTAGAAGCTCTTTAAGGCGTCGAGCTAATCCTAAAGCCAACATTATGATATAGGCCAAGTATATATCGTAAAAGACCAGAATATTTTGTTAACACAACAAAAGACTTTTTTAATGATCGCTTAGCTTCTTTAAGGGTTCATTTATACGTTTTTGCTTTTCACCTAAATTTAGTTATTCCTTATAGACTAAAGGATTACCTAAATTGGTGGGCTAAAATATTAGAGCCTTATCCTTAAGTAACAGATATTTGTGAGTTAGACATAGTGAGATAACCTTAAAATGGAGGAATACTTAGTATTTTTTTGGAAAATTTAGGAGCTGTTCAAGACGTCGAGCTAATTCTAAATCCGATATTATTATATAGATCACTTATATATCGCAAAAGACTCGAATATCTTGTATTAGTATCTTTCACACTTACTTTGTAACATTATCAGGTGGATGTCCTATGTATAAATAAGGGTCGACATCTAATGAACTCATACGACCTTGTGCCGATCCTCTAACAGTTATTGAATTCATCATTAAAATTGCATCTCTTTTGTATCTTCTAGCGGATATTTTCGATTTTCCATGAGTTCTAACTTTCCCAGAACGCAATTCCAAAGGCCCACTTCCCACATCAAAACGTAATAATGCTCTGTCATCCATAAAACCGAGCCATAAATGATCTCTTGTACCGGATGCACTTATAATTGTTCCTTTCCCACAAACGGTAGATAATTCTGCCCAAATATCGAAGCTGTTTGCTGGTAACCTGGTTCGAACTCTCATTCTCGATGTACCATCAAACAGAGGCGTTCCATGAACCATTTTATTTTCTTCAACGTACTCCTCAAACGAATAATCATATTCCATTTCATTTTCTATAAAGTCTTCGATTGAATCATCGTGCGGTTTAATTACATCATTTAAGGATTTTATAACACAATTTGATCGAGAACTATTATTCAGTGTAACAGGAATGCTGTACATATGCTCTGTGGATTAATTTTCATAGAAACTTTTAGATTTATAACTACGGTTTACTACATTCAGTACATTCTCTACAAACATCTTGAACGTTTTAATTCTAGCGATATCCAATTGGAGGAAGGATGTCAATGCAACTCAACTCCGGCTCGGGGCTATCAGGTTTACCGCTATCGCTTGTATCTACTGAAGCGTCAGTGTAGTGTAAAGAATTCGAGCTTAAATATTTAATGTGTTCAAAATCTTTTAGCGTTTCATTGGGAGCTTGTGTTTGTGAATTTTTACGGGTGATTGTGCGTATTGATCTAGTGGAACGACTACCTCGACGAACGTGTGGTGTCTCGTTATTACAAGGGCCAAATGCTTGGACAACCACATCAGATTGAGACCTGCAGGCGTGTGCACGAAGATGACAACCTGAGAAATACGTGCGACTGTCACTACCGCATACGGCGAGAGTGTCAGAAGGGGGACATTCTGCCGTACTACACTCGCAAGTTGCCAGACCACTTCTCACAAGGCAGTGAGCTCCAAAATAACACGTCATACGGTCACAGTTGGTCGCCGGTAACTGGGTAGATTCAGCTGGAAAAACAAATATTACTTACTTACTAGCAGAAGACCGCGGAATTATTAAATTGCATGCGTTTATTAAATTGTTTTAAATAAGTGTAATATGAAGAAGTAAAATTATAGAAGTGCTCTTTGAAAAACAACTGTATGTACGTTATGCACGCCACCAACTGTAAAATGTACCTTGTACATTAAATATGTACTAACAGTGTGCCAGTTGGGATTTATCATCAGCAACATATTTAGAACTTTAATCCAATATATAAACCCCTCAGTACTTATTTACACATATTTTTTTAACAAATTCTATTTAGCCGGAGACGCAGAAGCGAACAGCCAGTCTAAAATAATATAACCAATAGTGCCTTATAAGGAGTATCCTTTTAAGGTCAGACAATTTGCCAATGAAATTCCCGGGAAAATTCGTCCAACCGTTTTGGAGATTTCATTGCGGACGAAGTCGTGGGTAATAACTGGTCTAAAATATAGTAGCTTATTTTACTCCCTATTATAATTTCAGATATCTGTCAGTGAAACTATCGTGAAAATCGGTGCAAGCATTTTGGATATTTGACTGCGGACGAAGTCGTGGGTAAATAGCTAGTCAAACATAAAATAGCCTATGTCACTCCCGCCAACTTCAGTGAAATTCCTGTCAAAATCAGTGCAGCCGTTTCGGAGATTACCCGAAACAGAAAAACAGAACCACAAAAATTTTTGAAAATTGTTTTTGTTATAAGTAATGTATATACTTTCATGTCCATTCAATAAACAGCTGTTATTTTGTCATTACATATAGACACTTAATTTTTATTACATGTATAGATAACTTTATTATTACTGAAACACAATGTATAATATTTACGATCAAAACATCCATTCGGTCCGAGACTGTGTTCGTGGTTGGAGCAAACGGTGCATTTCTGTCCCTGTATACCGGGTTTGCATACACAGCGTCCAGTCATCTGCTCGCAATCTTCCCGCACTGAACCAAATGCGGAGCAACCGCAAGCTATTACATATAAAACATGAATAAATAAATAAAACAATTATACTTTAAATTAAGATAACCAACATAGCAAGAGATGAAAACAAAAAAAAACAGTGCGTGTATCAGTGTGTACACGCGAAGGAAGTGAATCTTCTTTGGCTTATATGTATTAAATTATATATAGGAGCGCTCATACAGTGATCGAACTTCGACCATAGAGGTAAAAAATACTTTTTCCAATTTTTGATTGATAAGATTAAAGCTTGTCCAATAGTTACAAAATAAAAAAAATGAAGAAAATCGACTGACTAACAGATGAGGGAGATGTTCTAAATCGTTTTCCCACTGCCTATTTATCATCATTATCATTATTCATTACATAGTATAAAACAAAGTTCCCTACCGCGTCTGTCTGTCTGCCTGTTCGCGATAAACTCAAAAACTACCGAACGGATTTTCATGCGGTTTTCACCGGTGGATAGAGTGATTGATGAGGAACATTTAGTATATAATTTGTCAAGGATGTTTTCATAATCAGGGCGGGACAACGTCTGCCGGTCCCGCTAGTATATAGATAATATATGATAATGCTCATAAACTATGTACTATACGTAGTCTGTTCAAAAAATACGCGGACTGAGGTTATAAAAAAATGCAATCTATTTAGGAGCTACACGTCTGGGTACCCCTCCAAAGTACTCTCCTTCCCAACGCACACAATTATCCCAACGGTACTTCCACTGTCCTGGAACGCTTCTTTCGTGATGGCCTTCATCTCCTTCGCCGCATTCGCCATAAACTCCGAAATCGATTCAAATCTTCATCCTATGAGGGTTTTTTTTTTAGTTTTGGGAACAAGAAGAAGACTTGATAAGAAGTTTTCATCTTCATTTGAACGATCAAGCAGTTCCTGACAAACCCGGACGCGATTGGCTTTTTGGTCGTACGCGGAAAATTTCATAGCGACGCGATGTATCTTCAATTTTTCGGTCGAAATTTCGAAAGAAGACCCAACTGATATCCCACATTCTTCGGCAAGCTTTCTAACTGTCAGACGTCAATTTGCGCTCACCAGGGTGTTAATTTTATCAACGTGTGGGCTGTTAGTTGATATTGAAGGACGCCTTGGACGCTCATCGTCGTCAATCGACCATCGACCACCCTCGAAACGTTCATTCCACTTGAAACATGAAGTACGGTTCATGCCAACATCACTGTAAACTGTGTTGACCATTTCAAATGTTTCAGTTGCAGATTTCCCGAGTTTCACATAGCAATTCGTTGCTCCTTCAGGTTGACCATTTTACAGTCCGACAAACGAAAGAAACGCTCTGTACTAAAACCGTGTAGCTTATCAACAAATGAAGATAACCGCGACCGGATTTTTAATCAGCTGATCTGTACGGATCTATTGATACCAAGCGGATTCTTCTGAAACCAACTCGCGCTGCGCAATTCAAACAGTCCACGTATTTTTTGACACAGACCTCGTAAATACTATTATTTACTCATTTTGGTATACTACTAGACCCAGAACAGACAACTTATACATACTTACACATACACCCAGATACATACCAATCTCACGTTTAACACGTAACGCGTAACGCATATTTTTCCCTACCGTGCCATAAGAAATTTCACTTGAAAATACATGAATTATAAATATTACTCAGTATATCATAATCTACACCATATATATAATCTGCACTGTAGACCAATTATTAATATAGTAGAACCTCGTTAAGTTAAAATCCAAAGGAAACACAAAATATTGTAAGTTATAGAGTTTTTAATTTATTTTTTAACTAACGGGCCCGGCAGACGATGTTCCGCCCTGATAATAAAAAAAAAACCTTGACAAATTATATACTAAAACGTTCCTCATGAATTACTTTATCCACTGGTGAAAACCGCATGAAGATCCGTTCAGTAGTTTTTGAGTTTATCGCGAACAGACAGACAGACAGACGCGGTAGGGGACTTTGTTTTATACTATCTAATGATAATTAATTTTGTTACACTCGCACTTCTATAAGTAATTGAGTTCTACAACTGAACTTAATAGTTGAAGTTATAGAAGGTGCGTACTTTAGGTAGTAGAGGTTTTAGATTCTAAGGGGAAGGGTGCAGAATATTTTTTTAAATTATAGAGGTCTTTACTTAATCGAGTTTCTACTTTATTACTTACGTATACATCCAGTATGTCCTGTGCCTATTCTTGGCAGACCCCAGTATCCAGGCTCGCAGCGGTCACATTTAAGTCCACCGACGCCAGGTCGGCACGAACATTGCCCATTTTCATCGCACTGTTCATTTATGGAGCCAAGCCTATGGCATCCACATTGTGAAGGACAACCGGATCCACCAGGACCTCGTGCCGGAGTAATACCATCTCCGCAACAACCGTGCCAGGACTCTTGACAGCCTTTTCTCTCGACCATAGCTTTGTCTGTAAACAAAACTGTTATTATCAAATTCCTATACGATATTCTCGCATAGTAGGTAAAAAATCGAGGCAGTCATAAGAATTGCCCTTTCACATATAAAATCCAAGAAATACAGTCCCCAATATACATACGTGGTTATATTTATGCGATTAACTTATGATTTTACAAATTCAACCTTACCTGAATGATTTAAAGTTATTTTTACAAGGACGCAAGCGACGCGAGAATGTTTGTAATGGATGCATAATCCAAAATTGTGCACTCATTTTTGTGTACCGGCTTTGAGACGTTAAACCTTACATTTAACGCGAAACGCATAACAAAAATGTTTCGCTACCGTGTCATAAGAAGTTTGACTTCAATAGCCTATTCATCGCTTAATATGAAATCAACTATGTTTCTTTTAACCCCTTTTCACTAGTTACCTTTTCTACAACACCTTGCAGCTTTAGTGGTATGATGGCAGTAACTACCAACAGGACAATCTTTCCTATGAGGTCCACCACCGCAGTCAAGCGGCCTCCCATCAACGTCTGTTAACGGTTCGTCGTCTCCACATGGCCTGAACTAAAACAATAAGGTAACCTAACATCCACACACACAGGCACATGGTGGAAGGGTTTTATTTTTCAAGTAATACTTCTTTACGCATGCTTGGGGAGTAAGCTGGTAAATGCGTGACGAGAGCGTTACGAACAGCGTGATCGGGCGAGGCGAACGGAAGTTGAGAGGGAAGTATAAATTAGTGAAGATAGAAAGAAAAAGAGTTACGTTTCGTATTATCAATGAGAACCCATAATAAATCTAAATGTTTGTATATATTATACATATAGATAGAGCTAAAGAAGTTTTATTTCAGTCGTGTGGTTTAAGGCACACTCGATGTTTTTTCCCTTGTTCTTCGAACGTGGTTAGCTTAGTCGAGTTGACAGATACAAAATACATATTCGAGTTCGTGAGGCACACATGATGGTAAACATGTGTGCGTCACTAATTCGTTTATGTATAATCATACATACACGCACACACAAGCTAATCAGCTTAGTAAGATTCTCGTTGTTGCATCCAAGAAAATAGCCAGAGTCGAGGGTCGGCCTCTTTGGCACCGTGGAGCTTATTGTCAAGCGGATTAGTGCCATAATCGCTCACTCCATTACTCCAGTGAAGCTGTAAAAGCCCATCAGGCCAATAACGTAGTCAATTCGAACAAAAAAGATGCATCCCTATCTAATAATACCTGCAAAGGGAATAATGAAAATTTACCTATCATCATATTATGGTATTACGAATTTATACTATTTTATATATTTAGCACAACAACACAAATATTACACAGAGATAAAATCACATATGGTAAATTAGAACATGAAATTATAATCGTAGGCATGCATGACATTAGTAAATGACAAACAAACTAATTCTAATTAGGAACTATATGGAAAGAATCAAGAATTATTTTTCACAGGTACACCGTCAAATTACATTTTTAAGCAAGTGGTGCTTGAAAGATCCAAATGCATCAAAAATACGTGCGTGTATCAGTGTACACACGTAAGAAGTGAAACTTCTTTATGACATCATTTTTCGAAAAATGATCTACTATATTTATAACTTTACAGAGAAAAAAAAAGAAAAAAACGGAATCTGACCATTGTGACAGCACCTTTAGAAAAAAAAAACGTAATCTGATCATTGTGAGCGCACCTTTAGAAATAAACATGGCGCGTAACGGAAAAATGTACAGAAATTAAGATGGCGCTTAAAGAAGTTTCACTTGAAAAAATATGTCTATGTTGATATTGTTCGAGATATATCAATATAGAATCTAGCCATGCGTGTTAAAGGGCTGTTATATATGATGTTAAGGGTTGCAGTTGGATTGGCAAAGATATGTGGATTACGCGATACTTGGCAATTGGGAATGATTTATATTACCTCGAGTCCACGACACAAAGCCAAAGGGCGTAACCTTAAATCCTCTTGTCGTCTGCAAGCTTCGAGTTTCATATGGCACAGTGTAGGGTATAATCTTAAGTCAGATGCACAGACAGGAAGAGAGGATGTTGCCGCCGCTGCTGCAGCGCAGTCAAAGAGGCAAGCACATCTTAAAGATAAATTATTAGAGATTTTATGCTTCATTTACTGCATCTGCAGTAAGGAACATGAACGGGCGATATTGATTGGAAGATATAATTTGAAAATAATTTTATAGGTGAGGTAAATTCATTCATTCATTAATTGCCAGATAACTTCCAAACTCACAGAATACCTATAGATAGAAACAAAAATAACGGGTAACTTTAATTTTTCCAATTCTTTGGAACACCTTAATTAATTTAAATACTCTAGCAATAAATATATCTCTGTAGTATTAAAATATGACAATTTAGAAAGTATGTGAGGATGGATGAATGTTTATTACCACTCAACGATTTTTTAGAAAACCTTACACTAATATAACTTATACATCAGAACACCTAAGCTTTAATTAAAAAATATTATACATAGGACAAAATATGACAATAAGTAAGTTGGAATAATTCTGCCATCCGAGAGAAAACTCGCCGCACAAATTGTTAGTTAAACGAAGGTAATGTACGGTGCCATCATTTATAAAGGTATAAAAACAGTTAAAGTAAGTAAAGCAGTGTAAAATATAATTATTTTTTAATTTTGTGAACAACTTGATTTTAGGGTGCAAATGTTTATCGTATTGGACGCGTCGGAATCCTTTGGAAAGTGATAAATTATAATAAACATCTCACCTAGGCTGCCCATTGGAATCAACTGCACAAGTTGCTTCATATGCACACTGTACTCGAGCACACACAGCAGTACCAGTCGCCGGTTCGCTGGAACTCTCAGCCGTTTCATCGCCTGATCGAATCTCGTTACTATGGTCCGTCAGTTTCGAAGTTTTGTTCGAGCCTTAGAGATTACAGAGTTAACGATTACCTATATGCGCATTTCTTATGTAGTAATTATTTTTATGTCGTAATTTTCTTATTAGTAATTACTGATAATTTTTATAACATACCAATTTTATAATGCCATGTCTCAAAGTGATATATATAAACTTAAAAATAATATTTTGTATGTAATGTGTGTGTGTTGTCTGTCTGTTTATTGATAGACCTGTCTGCATACAATCCATTAATTGTTTGATACAATCTCTGACGTCAATGATATTGGTTAATAGGTATTCATAAATATACCGCCATTGATTTTTTTTTATTGCATAACAACTGTTATTAAAAACGTTTGAGAATATTTTTTTTACGATTACCAAAGGCATTATTGGTGCAATATTCGTACGATTACACACATTTCATGTGTTTTTATTCTATCGTTCTATTTTTATAACACCTTTTATGTGCCAGTCACGATCAAGCACTCAGTTAGGTAGCACAACACTGTTGTAACATAATGAAATATTAATTACCCGACAAACAAACATTATTTCCTCAAACGGTTTATAGAATCACAAGCAAGGACTATCTGCTCATCCCTATAATGTTCATAGCACATTAATTGAATATTTACATATGTACGGTATATCAGATGTTTACTTGCCGTAACACAAGTTATTCTTAGTTTGGTTGGTTAATACTCTGTGTGATAACAAATTACGGTCATATATATACTAAGAAGTAGGTTTGGTTTACATCCAAACCTAAAAATTAATATTACATTAGTTCTAAGGATTAATATCTTTGATCAAAAATATAAACAACAACTCAGTATATATATAGTGGGTGCTGTAAAGATTAAAAATACCTGTAGTCGAGTTTTCATACTGTGCATCAGCACATTCGCCGTAATAAGCGACGTGCAATGGTGCATCACCGCGCATGCGCGCTTCACACGCAGCTTTCAACAAAGCACATTCGTGAGGAAACGTCTGCCCGTTATTCGAACAAACTGGCTCTCGCGCGGCTTCTGCGCATGGAGTTGCGCATGCGCACGCACCACGTGCGCACCACGTTCCAAGTGGACATTGTACACCGGAACACGACTCTATACAAATAAAAAAAAAACAAAAAAAAATAGGCTGCATTACCAACAGAAGTCTTTCTTTTCTAATTGACACTATTGGCCTAACAAGGCCTTAACAGCTTCACCGGACTACCTTGCCGACAGAAATGAAAACTCAATACAATAGAATAACTGTGTTCTGTTTTGAATTATTAAATTAATTATGCCTACTGTGAATTATTTAATTTCATAATTTGTAAATTGAAATCTATACTAATATATAAAGCTGAAGAGTTTGTTTGTTTGTTTGGTTGAACGCTATGATCTCAGGAACTACCAGTTCGATTTGGGAAAACCTTTCGGTTTTAGATAGCTCATTTATCGAGGAAGGCTTTAGGCTATATATCATCACGCAAAGATCAATAGGAGCGGAGCACCAATGAATAATGTTTCAAAATCGGGCACTTTTTTTCCTTTTGAGAGATATCGTTAGCGTTAATATTATATACGTTGCCATGGTAACGTGGTAAGTTTCTATCGCAAATATTTTCAAAGTTTATTTTGTTTTCCTATTCAAAATTTGTTATCTATTACGTATTATAAAAATAAACTTTGTGTATTTACAATGAAAATAACAACTTTTTGATGAATGTATATGGCTACAAATGACCAAAAAATTTTTTTTAATATTTTGTCTATATTTTTATATCATTATATTTTGTCTGTTTGTTTGTTTGTTCCGGGTAATCTCCAAAATGGCTAGACCTATTTTAACGGGAATTTTACTGGCAGATAGCCGAAATTATAGCGGTTGACATATTGTACTTTATTTGTCCGCGGCTTCGTCCGCATTGCTATTTCCAAAATGGTTGGACCGATTTTCGCGGGGTGTTCACTGGTAGATAGCAGACCTCATAAAAAGTAATTTAGGTTTTTTTTATTCGCCTTCGGCCGCAGTGCAATATCCGTAATGCTTGAGCTGATTTTCACGGGGCTTTCACTGGCAGATACCTCACCTTATAAGAAGTAACTTAGACTATTTTATTTTGTTATGCGTTTACATCTACATATCTCAGTGTTTATAGCAACGTATAAGAATAATACAATTATATCGACAATAAGGGCATGTTTTATTCTTATATAGTGTTAATGAGCACTCAGGGTGGTACATACTAGGTTAAAGTTCCAGGTATGTTGCTGATGATAAATCCCATCCCATTCGATATCGATATTCGATTCGTATCCACATATCTAATGTACACGTTACATGTTACAGTAGATGGCGTAATGTAATATTGTAAGTAGGTGTGTACATTACAGAAATGCTTTTTCAAAAACATTTGTAACTATGACACCATAGTTATTTAATACATTTAAAAAAACGCGTGCGGAGTCGCGGGGGACAGCTAGTATTATATATAATGTATACTAATAACGCACGAAGTTATATACAGGGTATAGATATAGTGTGCGGTAACGATGACGCGAGTTCCATGATTTTTGTTCACCCCAAAAAAATGCTCGAAGCGCCTAAAGAACAGTAGCATATGATTTGTAACATCTGACATGTTATCCTATTAGGAAATTGATATGAAATATATGTGAAGTTGTAGTCCGGTGAAGCTGTTAAGACCTTGCTAGGTCAATAGCGTAGTCAGTTCGAAAAAAAAAAAAAAAAAAAAAAAATATATGCGAAGTCAATTTATTCGTCATATTATTGTTGGAATATATTCTAAGCATGAAATTATATGTAACTAGCGGGCCCATCGGACGTTGTCTTGCCTTAATAATAAAAAAAAATCTTAACAAAATATATACCTAAACGTTCCTCATGAATCACTTTATCTATTGTGAAAACCGCATGAAAATCCATTCAGTAGTTTTGAGTTTATCGCGAACAGACAGACATGAAAGAGGACTTTGTTTTGTAGTACATAATGATGTCTATTACTGACACTATTATTTATAATCATAGTTACATGACAAACTATTAGTAAAGTTGCTCCAAACAAAGTCCTATCTGAACTTATACAAACGGTCCACTGTAGAGGAAGTGGTCTTTATTACAACGACTAATAATGTAATACATTATTCCTAAGCAATGGAAATCATTGAAGATAAACAGCTGTTGATTATCCGTCGTCCTTTATTATTGACAATGACGACGGTCGTCCAGTTCTATCACAATTATGTAATGACCAATATATATGAAAGGGAGAGCAATTCACGTTACTTACACTCAAAGACGATACAAACACATTTCATTATCAAATTGCAATACGATACAATACAGTAAGTTATCCAACAGCTGAATAATTGGTGCTCCTGCCAACCAGCCTTCTCCTTTTGATTCCGTGCAAAGGCGAGCTATTCGAATCGTTGACGATCCCGAATTAACACGCGGACCAGAGGCTTTAGGACTTCGTAGACGCATTGGATGTCTATGTGTGCTCTACCGCACGTATAATGGAGAGTGTTCTGAGGAACTCTTTGGTACGGTGCCCTCTTCACTATTTTAAACTTGCACCTTAAAAGCTAGTAAAATGGCGACCACCGTTAGGTTCTCTCGAAACTCCCTTATGCGTACGCTAATGTGGAATGGATTACCTAGCAAGGTTTTTCCTCAGGGCCTAAAATGGATCACTTCAAGAAGGGACTGAAACGCGCTCTTCGATGTCGATAACATAACAGTGATGCCCTTGGTGTTGCAGTTTTTTTTTTTTTTTTTTTCTGCAGACTCTCGGTCCGCACCATTTTTTTGCTATAGCTTTTTAAGTGTAAGTTAAGTTAAAAATCGTATCTGTGAGCATCTATTGTGTGTTTTTTTTATATATTTATTTTTATTGTTATTGGTTTTTTTTTTTTTATTTATTTATATAAAGACGTTATTGCCTTTATGGCAGTTTCATTCCGGTGTTGCAGTTGGCCATGGGCGACGGTAACCACTTACCATCAGATGGTTCGTCTATCTGTTTGCTGCCTTTTGGCATTAAAAAAAATTGACAACAATTTCGAATAATAATTACTATAGCGTAACAACAGCGTAATTCATTATTGATAGGTAAACGCCACTGCCATATAATCCTGTGTACTCATGTTCTAGATAGAATATATTTACCTAAGCAGTTTTTCAATTCCCTTGTAATATTACAGTTTTACGAACAATTACTTTTATTCACCCTGTAGACGAAATATACCAAACAGCCTTCAAATTACAATTTGTTTGTAACGATATTCGAATGCCAAATTAGTGATAATTAATTTGCCAACCACTTACCACACGAACCCATGTGCTTAATATGGAGTCTCCTCTTCTCACGGCAAGCTACCCCACGTAAGGCGCACACGCTACTGTACGTTTTGTTATCGCTACTGCAAACCTCTTCTGTCTCCTGGATATAGAAACACGTTTCAAAATTATTTAAATTCCATGCACATCCGAATATAATACATAAATTAAACATTATAAATAAATAAATATTAAATATCTGAACACTTTCAGCAAAACAAAAATAAGCAGATCCTTAGAAGAACAAAAATAGGTGCTAGAAGAATATGTTTTATTTCACTAAAATTATAATCAATATTTAGAAATTAGACAAAAATTAGAATCCCAAATTTTTAGACTTTATATCTGTACTAATATTGTAAAGTTTAAGACTGTTGCTTTTTGTTTGTTTGAACGCGTTCATTTCTAAAACTACGAGTCAGATTTGAATAATTATTTTATAACTTATTTATGAAGGGGTTCTAACATTAAGCTTCGGCCTTCGTGGGCAGAACAATCACCATTAAAAGTGTAATTCAAAAAGTACGTTAAGAAAGTAAGAAATACTTCATAGTGCGGGCAGGTCGTGTGTTAAAAATTAAGCGCAAATGAAACCGCGGGAGACATCTAGTAAATAAAAAATTAATTTCTCACAGTGCCTTCCTGACAATGTTTCGGACAAACACAACTCGCTTCAGAAACTCCGTCGCTTTCGCAGACCGCGTAATACTCGCACTTTTTATTCTCGCAGCCGTCTATAAAAAAAAAGAACAATACATACATTAATCATATACAAGAAAATTAATAAAGGAGTAATAAAAAAGTATGTACTCACTACAAGGCCCGTCATACAGCACTTGTACGTCACGACGGTGACGACACGCTTCAAGTTGTAATTTGCAACGATTCCCGTATGAAATGCCGTCAGAACCACACACGGGAGCAAACTCGTTCGAGCACCGCGGGCACCGACATAAACCACGCCCGCCGGACGCAACACACTCACCGCCGTGAGGGCACACTCGATCCGCACATACACCGTTGGAACCTTATTACAATCCAAAAATATAAATCCACAATCATATCTATTTCGCTTCATCTTGAGTGTAGCATCATCACCTGCCTGTAAGACACTTTATTTTTGGCAACCAATCTTTTAGATTATTACTGGTATTGTCGAGTAGTTAATAGTATTACAAGTTAGTATCGTGCGATCATTTCAATGTCAATGTTTATGTTCCAACAAGATGGTGGCTCCCTTGTTACAACTTTTCAGGGAGTTTTTGTGGCATCTCAGAATTCATGCTCCGTGGTATTATTTTCCATTGACTTCACTTATGCACAATAAACAAACTATATTACATAAAAAACCACCAATTTTACATAATATAGAGTCAAGTAACACAAGATTATGAATAAAATATAAAATCCACTACATGACAGACTAAAATCCCGCCAAAAACTCCTGTAAGACACTTACTACAAGGCCATAGGCCTCTTTCTAAAAGAAGGTATGGGCATAATAACCACGACGTATTGGCAATTTCAAACTCTGAGAAATTCACAGTTCTATGTTTTCTCACATACAGTGGTGTTACAAGAACATTTCTCAGGTTCAGGTTTCCTCACGATGGTTTCTTCACCGTCAGCCGATAGTGTTATATAGTCCATAACATACATTCGTTAAATATTTTAAAACGTATACCGCGTATGCTTATATACCGCAGTGTCGGATTACAGTTAAATCTCATAAAAAGACGCAAGATGGAAGAAAAAGAGGGCGGGCATATGTATTAAATTTATCTATCCGACATTTCGTTATTAGTAAGATTCCACGATATCCCATTCAGACGGTTTTTTCCAAAATGTTTTACAAGAAGCAGCCGTTCGCCTCTGCATCGTTTTATGTTAAAAATGAAATTAGTAACAATGTTGCTGATATTGACAATTTTTACTGCGCTTTCACGAAATATCGGTCAGAATTATTTCAGTTGCATATTTAAGCACGATGATTTATTAATAAAGTATAATTTGCAAAATATTTTGCATTCAGTTTCTTTTGTTGAGATGTGCACACCTGTAAAGACGCTTAACACTATCCTGAACTTGAGGGCTTTAAATTTATATATATTAATATATTGTGAGAGTGTTGTTGATGTGTCAATAAAGTACATAATCTAAAAATATTAAAAACCAGTGTCCTGATGTTTACCCGTGATGAACTCCGAAATTACTCAACCGATCTTCATGACAGTTGGCATTTATGTATAATTTGGACCAAATTGAGAGATAGGATAATTTAGATTTCGATTAATGGCCTCAATATTTTTTTATTACTAAGTAATGACTGTCAATGTTGATTATTGTTTTTTTTTTCAAATCAAATCAAAAATACTTTATTCAGTTTAGGCCCTAATAAGGCACTTATGAACGTCAAATACTACCACCGGTTTGGAAAACAACCCAGTCATCGAGAAGAACCGGCAAGAAACTCGATCGGGTACATTTTTTTTAACATATATTTCCAATACATCATACCATGCTTTTAGTGGATGCACAGAGAGGAGTCAATTCCAGACATCACTATCATTCACATACTGATCCACTCTATAATATCCTTTTGAAACTAAAACCCGTTTGACGTGGCGCTTAAATTTACAGTCCGGCAAATCGGTAACATGCTTTGGGACTTTATTATAGAACCTAACACTATTACCTAAAAAACTATTACTGGTTTTGCTAAGTCTGAAACTTAATTATTAATTGTAAGTTTCCGCAGTATCGAACAGATGACGCTTTAAATTAGTTTGTTGATAGAAAACTGTAGGACCGACTGTTATAGGTATCTCATAGATGGCGCCACGTTTTAATTATTAATTTCTTTTTTAAATCTAGTTTATTTTAAAGTGCACATATTTTGTTCAATTCAACAATAACTGAGCCACATCAACGCGTAGCCGGGTCAGCTAATAAATAAATAAACAATTAGTCCCTCACCACAAGCGCCAGTATGTAGAACTCGCAATTCCCTGCCTAGCAGACAAGCTGCTCTTCTTAGTTCACATTCGCTATCGTGTGTACGGGAATCCGAACCGCAGACTGGTCTCAGTACAGGCTCGCAAGGTGGCGGACACGCACACACTGCTCCACCGCCTTCTACTCGACACTCAGCCCCGTGACGGCACTCGACTTCAGCACAAGGATTTACCCCTACAAAAAAAAACGAATTTATAATATATCGCGGCAAAGAGTAACTTTGCAAAGGAGAAAGTATACCATGGTAGACTGTTTCGCCACCACATGGGAATGTACCTACATTATGTGACCCGTACAGGGTAGGGAGAAAGACCTGCAAAATACCACGCTTGGTCACAGACAAGGGGGTTGGTCTTAAGTTTCCATCGCGTAATCAACATCCTCTACAGAAAATCTCCCACGTTTTCGAGATTTATTCAAATACAATATGCGAGTCATGCTAAGCGTTAAGCGTTTTTAAAATTCACAGATGGCAACACTGACGCACATATACCGGGACATCAGCTGATTAAAAACTAACTAAAACTAAAAAGAGTTTTTAGTGCAGTGCAGTTGCCAAGCAAATAGACGAGGCTTTGTGCCGATACAATAATGTTGTACAATCGACTGCAAAATGCGTTCATTACCTACCTTATATGTTTCAAAAACTAACTAAAACTAAAAAGAGTTTTTAGTGCAGTGCAGTTGCCAAGCAAATAGACGAACGAGGCTTTGTGCCGATACAATAATGTTGTACAATCGACTGCACAATGCGTTAATTACCTACCTTATATGTTTCAAAGATTCCTTGTCAATACAGGCAATACAAAAAAAGACAAATGACTTTTGCAAATTATTAAAAATCGTATTTATGAATTGCTAGGTGAAAACTAGAGGGGCAGATCCCCCATCTTCTCATATACTACGGATGATCATGATCACCAAGGGAAGAGGGGGCTAAGAATTATCAAATATTGGTCACGTAGAATGGGTACGTACTTTTTTTATATCATAGGAGGCAAACGAACAGGCGGGTCACCTGATGTTAAGTGATCACTGTCGTCCATACTACATACAGACACTAACAACACCAGGGGAGTGGCTAATGCGTTGCCAGCCTGTGTTTGGGGGAGTCGATTAGGAGAGGGGATGGGAGGTGAGGGGAGATGGGCCTTCGGCGCTATCACTGACCGAACGAAACGCAACAATGCGAGCACTGTTACTTCACGTCAGTGTTTCTGTGAGAGGGTGGTACTACCCGAGCGAGCCGACCTATTCATGCTGAAACCAGTAATAGCTTCAGCGTGGCCCTACCACTAATACAACCACTAATATGTTCCCTAAGTGTAAAACCAATTGTTATGTACATACTTTCTGAACTATCTAAATGAAAACCTACAGCGGATATTCTACGTACAAGTATTTTAAATAAAATATGAAGGGTAAGGTCATACCAGAATTGCATTGTCCCTTAAATATGATTTTCAAAGGTTTTCTGGCTCGACAACTTTCGCGGTGCATTTGGCACTCGTTTGAATATGTTTTTCCGTCTGATGCGCAGACCGGTGAGAACTCCAAAGAACACGGTTCAGCACAGCGACACGAAGGTGAACGACGCTCGTCCAATTGACATACTTCGGGATCTGGACACGTCACTCCGGTGCATGGATCTTAAATCACGCAAATGATGAAATCTTTACTATTATTATAAATAGCACCTGTGAATTTGTTTCATTTTGCATACATATTGTCAGGGGTAACAGAAAAGGACATAGGGTAACTTTCATCCACAATATGTACTGTTCCCGAGCGATAGAACAAATCTACATTAACGCGAACGAAACCACGGGTAAAAACTAGTGAACTCATAAAAATTGAGCCATCACGGGACGCCTGGCAGATGTGAAACATCGAAATTGTTTTGTATAAGTTATACGCATAAGAGATCAAATTACGATATGAATCAGCTCTGCCATAATGAAAAGATAAGGCATTACAAATTTGTTCCATAAAATAAAAACTGTTTATTTATTTTATTACATAAATATTCA
This sequence comes from Antheraea yamamai, assembly GCA_036509395.1. Taxonomy (NCBI): domain Eukaryota; kingdom Metazoa; phylum Arthropoda; class Insecta; order Lepidoptera; family Saturniidae; genus Antheraea; species Antheraea yamamai. The sequence goes on along the minus strand of AP028428.1, from coordinate 13,954,568 downwards.
TTTTTATTAAATAAAAAAAATCTGCTAGGCGCAGGCGCGGTGTGTTTGACGGCATTTATCAAAGGGCGCTAGGTCGTCCGGCTGTGCCGCGTAACACTAGTAGAGCGAGTGGCCGACAAATCAATTTGAATCTTTTCTTTGTTTATACAGATAGGGTTGTAAATATTTTGGAGTGTTTCATTAATAGTGCAAGGGTCGTGTTTTGCGTCGGCACATCTCGTCACGCCAACATTCATGTTTACCCTCGCCTATGGATGTTTCACATCAATAAGTAAATTTTTGTATACAGATATCAAAAATATACCAAGAGTTATTTTTTAATTACTCAAAAAAGGAATTTTTGTCAGGGTTTCTTACTCACCGCATTTACCATAATATTTAAAGGTTATATTAGTGTTGGATACACAGGCAGCTCTGCGCATTTCACATTCGCCCGGGTAGTCTCGTGCGTCGCTAGCGCACAGTGGTCTTGAACCCTCGTGGTCTCCGTAGCTAGGACAGGACGTAGGGCATTCACAGTTATAAGCAAGGCCATCAGGCGTCGGTCGACAAAATGCACCCGGTCCACAGATCACTCCACGGCATGGATCAGGAATATCTGCGACATATATTACCTGTATTCTTTTTACAATCTTTATATTTAAACCAATATTCATAAAAGGTACCAGTATTAATATTATGATTTTAACATGCTACATAAATAAATCTGAGTTTCCAAATATTTGACTGAAAATAAAACTGTATCTCAAAATACTTTAAATCATGATTATATCTGAGAGAAAAAGAACTACGATGCTTAACACTGGACACGGCTACATAATTAACATGCTTGGTTGAAAGTAGGGGGAGATGGGGTGCATTGATACATGGGGCACATAGATACAGTCAATATTCATCGAAAACAAAACACGTTAGAAGAGCCGTCCGCCAAACATAGGAAGGTAACCATACACCCTACCCGCACACCAGCGCGGAGCAATGTTCACTCGACGATTAGCGCTTGGCACGTGTAAACCTGTTTCTGACGTTTGCAAAAAAATTTTCGTAGTTTTTTTTCGGATGTGATTTTACTAATATATTTAGTGTTACCTGTGATATATGAAGATGTTTGGTAAGTACATGTCTGTCATTACATTATGTAGCTTTCAATTTTATTGATTATTAATTGCTTTAATTTTTATAAAATACTTACTTCGATTGTAGTAGACAGGGGCACATTGATTGATGCAAGCGCTGTCGGGGCACTTTGATGCGTATCAATCTGCCCCAATATTTTGTTAAATGTATGTTTATGTAAGACTTAATATATTTTTATTTCTTTGTAGAAAAATGATTAGAACATTCAAGCGCAAAACGAAGAGAACTTTCATCGATGAAGTTTCTGTGGCTTCTGCGATATTCGATGTGTTGAAAAGAGAATTATCAATAAAAGACGAAGCTTCGGTTAATATTTCTGATAATGTGCTGAAGTTACCAAATCCTACAGTAAAGAAAGGCACTAGTAAAACAGCTTCTCTATTCAAATTAAAGATAAATTTGTCACCTAACAACATTTCAATGTAGGTCAGCGAATTTGCTTCATAAAAACTAGTGATGAGTGATTAAGTCAATAAAATAATGATTTTATCTTATTCTTTAAGTATAAAACCAGTGATGACTGTTTAGGTCAAATAAAGAATGATTATACATATCTTAATGTTTTAAGTATAAAACTAGTGATGACTGATTAAGTCAATTGAAGAAATATTATAAAATATCTTATTGTTTAAGTATTTTTCATGGCACTGTTTATTGGATATACTTGTTCTATTTTTATAAAAAAAAGCGCAAAAAACATTTATTTCAATTAGTATTAGGTTAAATTTATGTACACATAATTTACCACAAAGTAAAAAATAAGTATTATATAAATAAATGTCATAAAATTCCATAAAACTTGTTTAATTTGTAGAAATCTTTCTATGAATCATACTACCCCAGTATATGTATCAATGTACCCCAAGCGTGGGGTCCATTGATCCAAATTTCAATTTTTAGTAAATAGGCTCTAATATTTTTTAAGATTAAATCTAACGGTTATTTTGACTTCAAAAAGTTAGTTAAATATATATTGAATAGATTATAACTCTTAAATTGGATGTTACTGTCAATAAGTCGTCTTTTATTGGGTCTAAGTAAAAATCGTATCAAGGTGCCCCAACTCCCCCTACGTAGCTATTGTGTTATTTACAAAAAAAAATCCACGTACCATATTTCGCATTTCTAATTGTCAGATACGTCTTAGTTGAAAATTTTGCGTTTAGGTATTGTTCTACTTTCCAAGTTTATTTATATAAGTGTAAAAAAATAATATAAAATCGAATAACACCTAGCAGCCCCTTAGTAATTTAGTTCAAGATCAAAAAGACAGTAACTGCCTCTTGTACGCCACGACTCGACGCGACATATTAACAATTTCAATGCTGTGAAACGTAGTTATAGTTATTTTTTCTGCTAAATATACTATAAGAAAACTTTTCAATAATTCAAGTTTCTTAAAAGATAAAATTATTTAAAAGATATATAATTACCCAAAAATTCAGTATACATCGAATCAATGCGAGCACTTGAAGAAATTAGATTATTTATACATGTGCTTCGAAGTTCAGAGTGTATAAAAGATCCTTTGGGAATCTATATATCTAATAAGTTAACTTTAAACTCCACTGGTGTTAACCATTCGAAAACTATCACAATTAATGACCACCACATTATGTGTTCTCTGTGCCCTATTCCTATACATTGGAAATTTTGAGTTTATCCAAACGCTTATTGAATTTACTCCTTACCGAACATTCTTTCTAAACCATTCTTTATTTTGTTACACCAAAAAGTCGGCATCTATTAATCTATTAACCAACTGAATATAAAAACGGTAATAATATACACTCTCTATTAGCTACTTTTGCTTTTATCAGTAAAACAAAAAACACTGAAATATATCATAAGAAATTTTCGACAATTAATCACAAATTATTGTCATTTGGGTATTAAATTTAATCAGTACAGAAATCACCAAAATCAACAAATCCTCGGCATTGGAAATCGGCGTCATATTGTAAGTTGGCAATTGGCATTATGATTAATTCCATAGCTTCTAAGAGAAGTTTTTTAACTACTAGTATGGTATTTAAAAGCAGGATTGTTAGTGTGTGGAGTAGCAATAGATATCACATTTGAAATACATTTCCATAGCTCAGATGTATTTATGTATTGATGTATATTAGACAGACAGTATCAATTTCTTAGCGTGCTTAATTTGACCATTCGCGGTGTACTCACCACTGTGAAAAAGATAGCAGCAATCAGCAGTTGTTACTAACACCAGCAGTGCTAACCTTTGGATGAGCATAGTCCAGTTGGTTCTTCCCAATCTGTTTTTCTTTCTAACATCATCGTACATCTTATTTTCTATTGCATTATTTTTTTACTAAAACAGGTCAGAGAGTTATTTTATTTCTTCGGTAACCTATTTAACATTCTAGAAAGGAATGATTACTTAATTTAGATAATTAACAACTGGATTTAATAATATCAATCACTAAGCATTAAAATAAATAAGATCACAAATAAATTGTATTTAACAATTATTTGTTTCGAAAAAAAATCGCAAATGTTGAAAATATATCTGTTGCTACTTCGAATACATGGGCGTCTGACAGTTCATTATACACAGTACGAGTTTATTTAGCAATTCTATTGGCCGACAGTAAATCAATAAGACATCATGACAAAATCTGACACTAGTGAAAACATCTCGTAATACTCTTCAGTTCACTACATACAGGAGAGAAGAAAACTGTACATTTCTCGTTGAATGAAATCACTATCAAAGAATGGGCTGATTAAGATAGTAGAAAAGAGGACCTATCCAATATTAAAATATTTATTGCCTGGTATTTTATAAATTATAACGATAGAATTAGAATTACGTAAGTATAGATACAATAAATTCTTTAATTAGATTACGTACTGGCATAAGGTTACCGTAACTACTGTAAGATAATGCAAACATTGCGTGAAAATTTTATAAATGAACTTACCGTAACACTGATCATAAGTAATTGGGACAGAAATGAGCCAAAAATTACATTGAACGCAATATGATTAAAATATTAAATATGCTTAACCACTTAGAACATTGCCTCATATGAACTAGCCCCGGTTCTTTCCAACACCCTCGAGAGTCGGGGGCTAACTAATAGCAGCGGATTGAATGGACTCGTTTGGATCATGCGCATATTGCAGCAAAGGTATGTTATATAGAAGTTTACATATTCTTATACAGGTAAGTACCCTTATGGGCGTAACTATTTTGCACGTATAAATTTTATGCCTCAATATATGCACTACGATATTCGGACATTAAAATTATCTGGTCTCGTTTATATTCAGAAAAAGGACAAATATGTCACATTAATGGCATGGTGGTAGGGGTTTATTCTGTGACTGCCTGGGTAGCTACTCTTAAAATGAAAATCTGTCGCCAGTCGCTTATAGGTGTGTTCCCATAGTTGCACTTGAGAACAAGGTTAGGTTTAAGTTACCAGATTTAGCATGTTTATCGTCCTAGACGACATCGCCCTTTAACATTGAGATTGTGAACAAACACTATAACCTATAGAATATAAAAAGAATAACAATATTTTTCAACGTCAGTAATACACAAATAAATATGTTTAGTTACATTTAACTTATTATTATTTAATGTATTATTGGTGTGTGCATCGTATACGATTTAGATCCATTTTTTAAACTTTGATAATTACATTTCATCAAAGTTTCCTATCACTTTACAAAAATATTTTTTATTACTTAAATGTAATTTGAAATCTGCGATAGCTTTTACGACAGGGGTGCTCAAACGGTCGATCGCGAGCGCTTTTTAAGTCGATGTCGAGAAAAGATTTTGTTGTAGTAGGTAACGAGGACAAAATGTAATGAATAAACTACAATTTATTTGATCCACAATTAGAGCTGAATAACCACCTCATCACTTTATTTTATCATTTTGAGCAGGAGTTTACCTACACCTACTTAGATGACAAATCTGGATCACACATACAGCCTTTCAAAGTCGATCGATCGTAGTCTAACAATATTGAGTTGTATCGCCAGCAGTTCAAGTTTTAGCACCCCAGTTCTACGGTATTCATTAAAATAATACGCTGTATACGATATAAGGATTAATACTATATAGGTCAATACAGCGTAAGAAGTATCCAATTATTTTTCAATAATATGTAAAAGATAAAATTATTTACTCTAACTTTTTTTAGGAGATAGATATATACCATAATCGCAGACTTTTTTGTAGGTCCTTTTAAGATTTAGCATTCTGTAAAACAATTTTCATGTATCTTGGTTTAGACCGCGTTATGAATGTAAGCGCTGTTTCGCAAATACATTTTTTACTGTAGTATTGATTTGGCGCAAAGCATTATTAGGGTCAATGATTAGCTGGAACTTGGTAACACTGGGGAAGTTTTAAGTTATTAGCGTTTCCATAAACAAGACACGCGGTATTTAGTGCCTTTTGCCGTAGCTAGATGGCGTTATTTTTTTCCGTACGACTATTCGGTACACTACTTATAGGCATTCAATGAGTTCATAAGTTTTTGTTCGTGGCTATCCTACAATGGCGTACACTTAATAACGCATCACCACACCGCTTCACAAATCGCAAAAACCACTTACCGCAACATGTATAGCTAGCTGTCTTCGGCTTGCGAGATGTACTTTATTTTAATTTAATAGGTATTTTTACACTCAGCTCTTACGACCATCATACTTACAAAACAATTGCTCTACCCGCTGCTGGTGGTTATTTATACGCAGAGTATACGCTTATAAGTACAGTCACGATGGCTATACAGATTAGTTGTAGTACTAGTGGACAAGTTAGGCAGATGTCCCACAACAAAAAATATTAAAAGGTGTTGGGAAGTTGAAAATATGGGAAAGAAAAAAACTGGACGGAAATTTTAAAATATTTTTTTTATTTCATTATATTTCGTCGATAGCACCATCTACAGGATACACCTATATCTAAAAAGCAACCCGGTAAACTCTTAAGTACAAAAATCGATAGATCTCTTTAAATGAAACAGAAACACAGAACGCCTGTGTACATTTGCATAATGATCAATTCAGTAATTTTAAATTCTGAAAGCATAAGAAACACTCACATTCGCATTTATAATATTAGTAAGTATTTGTAAACATTTGTCCTTGCGAAAGACCACTGTGAAATTACCTTTTCGAGAATTATATTTTCCTTACCACGTTTATTGTTTGTAAAAATTCAGGAATTTTCAATTTCTTTCCTCGAAGTGTCTTGTGCACCAGTATCTTGAAGTTTAAAAAAAATGAAGTGGTGTACATCATTAAAAAAAATGTAATGTACTTTACAAAAACAACGTACATATATACGTACATATATGTAAAGTTTAATAAATATTTAGGATTATGTCGTAGCTTTTCTACGTCTTTACGAAATTCAGGTTTAAAGTTAATATAATGTTAATGTCAAAACGAAAAACAAACAACAAAATTGCTTTCTTTGGGAGGGTGGTAGATCGAGTCCACAAATGAGTTATTGACAAAATTGTATTCTATGGCCTTGAAGTTTTATCATCACCAGCTCCGACACATTTTAAACAAATATAATCACACACCAAACTTTGTCGTTGACATGTTTATCGTTTATTTATAAACGACATAAACATATATCCAAAAAATGGTCCATATAATAAAATTGTCACCTTTTTCTTTGAACACAATTCCCGAAATAACAATCATACCTTTTATAACGAAGTACATACACAAAATACACACAGACTCGTGATATTTTTTTGTAAATCCCACAAGTTAGAAAGAAAGAAATATTTTATTCAGAAAGCATAATATAAAATACAAGTATACAAGAATAGACAAAAATATGCATATCCGTGCATTATGAAATGGTGTCCAGCTCAGCATATGCTAGTATTATGAGAAACACTTAGCACTGATTTTCAGCTGGAATCCAATGCAAGTGACGGTGCGTAAAAAATAAAAGTTATTGTCCTGTGTGAGTTTTGAACCCACAATCCTCAGGGCGGCAACATCATCGAGGCAACCGCTTAAACCACTGTACCATCGATACGATCAAAAATTAAGTAGTTCTATATAACGGCAGTACTGTACGATTTTGTAAAGCGTTAGGTCTAGATCAATAAATAAATACGAAATAGTTTAACTTTTAATAAGTTTATTTATTTACTTATCAGCATGGCATTTGCCATATAAGACATTCCACTCTTATTACAATCAATTGCATGTAACAGAGAATAAGACTTTACATTAATGTATAAAAATAGGACTGTACGAGTCCTGGAAAGACTCGGAAATGCACATAGAATGGGAAAAACGAATGTACAAATAAAACATTTCTGTGCACTGCTATAATGCAGGACACAAAGTGTATATCCTTCTTCAAATCATACACTATTTCTAGAATTGCACATGATTTATATTACATGCAAACCTACAAATAATTGCTAAATTTTGTACATTTATTATGATCTATTTATATCACCTGTATTTGATAAATTAAATACATAACAGTATTTATTTGGATAAGACATCTAATAAATAAAACTTCTGAATACATATTTAAAAAAATAAAACACCCATGAATTCCGCGACGCAATTGAAACATTTTAAAATTAATGGTATTATTCATCTTGAATCTGTACAACTAAAATCAAACAGCAGATTCAGCAATAAATATACTGTACAGTCGGATAACAGTCAATACTTAACACAATGACGCACTTTTCTTATCACATAGATAAAACCATAGCACTATTCTGTCACTTACACTTTAGTCACACAGCTGGGGTCGACCTCGAAATGAAAAGAAGAAGACTCCTAGGCACTATTTACAGAATGATATATAACTCTCGTATATTTACAAAGGCAATGGGGAATATATATTTCCCTAGAGTTATGTAGGAGGCGCTCGGCGATCATAGTCCCTCCTGTACACCTCCCGTTCATAATCTCGTTCGTCGTATGGGTACTCGGGCTGGGTGTAGCCCCGCCAGTCGTCCGGGTATGAACGAACCTGCGGGAACCCCATACCCCCCGCCATCGCGGTCGCGGTCTCGTAGTACCCCGCGTACGGACCCCCCATGCTACCGAATCCGTACCTAGCAACCACAACAATCATCATTACATGTCATAAAGAACACTACTCATAAAACCGATAGTCGTAACAACCGGTGATGTTTTCGAGATATAGCATTCAGTCGGGACCTTTGTTCTGGGTCAATATAACCAGTATGTTGTTCTAAATGATGTTGCGCCATAAACGGTTTTGACTGTATTACAAGACACTTTTGTAATAATAATCTACTATAAAAGGTATATAATAATCTACTAGAAAATTGGTTGCCAAAAAAAGTATTTAAAAAAACCAGAGCTAGCGACAGTGTCCCACGAGCTTAGTACCATCATTTTTTTTTATGTCAAAAGCAGGCAAACGAATCTTCACCTGATGCGAAGTGATCACCACCGTCCATAGACACTAGCAACACCAGGGGAGTCGCAAGTGCGTCGCCAGCCTGTGTATCGGGACGGGTAGGGAAAGGAGAAAGGGGAAGGGGGGAAGGGAAAGGGGGAAAGAAGGTGGGCCTCCGGCGCTCTCACTGGCCGAACGAAACACAACAATGCAAGCACTATTACTTCACGTCGGTGTTCTGTGAGAGGGTAGTACTACCCCGGGCGAGGCGACCCCATTCATGCTGAAACTAGTAATAGCTACAGCGTGGCTTTACCACCTTCAAAATCACACCATTGATCTATGATTTATTAACTCACCTTCTTTTATCATTGTGTCTAGGATTCCGATCCGCGCGGTACTGCCTCGGCCCGGGGTATGCAGGTGGCGTCCAGCCTGGATGTGACGGATGCGACGGATGCGCGGGATGTTCCGGATGCGGATGCTGCATACCGTAAGGCTGGCGGACTCGCGGCGGACCGACACCGCCACTGTCGCGCCTTGTACGTGACCTGTCCCGGTCCCGGTCTCGATCCCGGTCCCGGTCCCGATCGCGCTCTCTGTCCCGTTCCCGATCCCGCTCCCTGTCCCGATCTCGGTCCCGTTCCCGGTCCCGGTCCCGGTCCCGCTCTGATCTAGTCCGCTCTCTGTACATCAAATTGTCGCGCTTCAAGCTCGTTTCTCTATGGTTGCGATCTTTCTTGTGTTTGCGTCTGCGATGATGGAAGAAGCAATATGGCAGTGAGCTAAATGTAGCGTATTACGAGATATACGCAGCTGGTAATATTAACGCAATGAACAAAGCATAGACGGTTATGTGTTAATGTAAGATGATAATGAAGTTATTGTACTAATTACCTCTCATGTCGTTTGTTCTCGTTCGTATCCGGATCACATTCACCTTCTTCTAGTTTTCTCTTTATTCCGGATGTATGTGCAACTTTATCATTCGTTTTATCAGACTTATCCCTATCCAGTTTCGCCCTTTTTTCCTTTTTGTCGTTAGTAGCGTTCGATTTGGCATCTCTTTTGTTTGTTACGTGATTGTTTGAGTTATGATTATTTTTATTGTTAACCTACAAAAGTTATAACATAAATTATATAATTTATAATAGAAATGAAAATGCAAGTGTTAAATATAAATGTAAAGTGTAAGCGTAAAATGCAAATGTTAATGTAAAATGATAATGTAAATTGTAAATGTAAACTTAGCAAAATTTCAGTATCTCGCCAACCTTCATGTTTTCTTTATGTTTCCCATCTTTATGGTGCTTAGTCGAATCAACATTCTTTTTAAGGCCATACTTATATAACCTATAAAGTTGTTTAGCATCAAAATTCGTAAATTTTGAGACAAAGTACCAGAGATTACTCCTCCATTCAACTTTTTTCTCTTCATCTGGATATGCTTTCAAGCATATATCTATTTGATTTCCTATTTGTGTCAGACAAGTCCTTGTTCTTGTGACCTGTTCTGATTCTGACAATGTCTGATCAGGATTATCAAGTGCTCTGAGGGCCTTTTTTACTGGCCTCATTTTCTCTTTACACTGAAAATAAAAACATATATATGTTATATATAGTATGGTTACACCTCATCCACTTTGCTTCACTTAACAGTTCCATCATTGGCATTGTTATCTTATTAAAAATAAGTATTCCACCAATAATATATCTATACTATGGATTTTATATTCATTAAAGCTGTCAAATCTGTACAATGTTACAGTGGCACGTAGTTAAAAGTTTTTAACATATTTTTTAGCAAAACTTTTATGTTATTTTCACAAGAATTTGGGACAAGAGATTAGCAAAGAGATTGACAGTATAAATTAATTATTGTATTATTGTATTAGAGCAAATGTTTCAAGTATTGCAAAAAAACTTTAGGGAAGTATATTTAAAATACAAATTCTCATACTTCCTCAAACACAGACGGGTCAAGATCTCCTAAAACTTCTAAAGCTCGGGGTTCATTGTTGGCAGTAAAATGCATTGGTCCAACCGTAGGCTTTTTCCGACCCTTTAACTTCTCACCCTTGGTCCTATCTTTTCCCTCTTTCCTTGTTCTTTTTTTATCTCTCTCTTTCCTATCGTTAGATGTCTCATCATGAGTCAATACTTCCTCCATTTTTTTACCCTGGAAATAATTTTCATAATAAAATTTCACTTTATATTCAATGGAATATAGAAATAATAAAAAAAGGTTAAATGAGGGTTCAAACCTTTTCTACTTTCTCATTTTTGAGATTTTTTGACTTCCTATTATCATCTGCAGAACTTATATCATCTTCAACAATATCTTTAGTGACAGGCTCCTTATTTCCTCTCTTGGCTCGAGGTTTTTTCTGTTTTTGTTTTCCATTCTTTTGATCTAATAGTTTTTTAATAAGTTTTAATAAATATTCTGCTCGAGATTGTAAGTGTTTGGCTTGAGGTTTCTTGTCTTCATTTGTAAGTATTTTATCACCTATTTCGAAGGAAGAGTCCATTTTTATGGCTTCCCAAGAACCCATTCCATATTGGTAAATACCTGCAAGTAGTTTTGAGTCTTCTGCGACTCCCCATTCAACATCAAAATTAGCAGGTCTCGTCCTATAAATAAGGAAAAGGTTATATTATGGTGAGAAATATTTCGTATATATGTTACAATCAAATATATATGCTGTCTCTTCCTGGAATGACCAGTTTATCCTAGGTTTAACCAAAGCCTTATTAAATTAATCTCAAAGGTACCATGCATATAAGGTATTGTCTACCCAGATAAAGTTAGTTTCATAAATTGAAATGACAGGGTGCTTTTTTAAAACAACTTTTTTTTCGATTGTGAAACCAAAAATTTTTTGGAATATGTAAAAAAAGTTGGCTGAACATTTGAACGTTTAATATGAACTCTAAGCGATCTCCGAGAGTGTGAGAATATTTCTTTTGTAAAATACACTTAAACATTGATTATTTTTTTAAAGTAAAATTTTATAATAATGTCTTATTTTTTTTGTTGTTATTTTATTAGTGACTGAACTTACAGCAGGAAAGATAATTACAAAAAAATCTTTTAAACTAAATCTCTGAGATTAAGATTTTCTGTTATTTATAAAAAAAAAATTAAGTTATTTATTTTTCATATTTATATCGCAATATGTACTAGACTTTTAAATTAGTTCATTAAAAAAACACCTTAAACACATATATACCTTATAATATTTTCACTTCCTCGTATGTAATATTACATAAAACTTAATATAAACGATTACATACCTAAAGTCTAGTTGCCATTTTAGCCTTTCCTCTTTTGTATCTGGCAAGAAATCATCTAACGGTGCAAGTTCATCTTGACAAGCCGCTAAAGTTTTAGCATTTACAGGAACACCACCTAATTTAAAAGTCTTTCTTGTGTTTTTTCGACCTTCTGTTTGTTCGTCTGCAACCATTTTTATATGCAAAATTTACTTATGTATATATATAAATATACTATAATCATAAAAAGAAAAAATTGTTAATATATATGTAGGAGTTAATCTACTAAGTGAGTTAATCCACTAAAAACATTGATGTATGATGTATTGCAAATATATGTTAAAAAAATGTACCCGATCGAGTTTCTTGCCAATTCTTCTCGATGACTGGGTTGTTTTCCGAACCGGTGGTAGCTATGACGTTCAAAAGTGCCTTATTTATTAGGGCCTAAACTAAATAAAGTATTTTTGATTTGATTTGAATCATTACAACCCTTGGATTTAATCCATCTAAATAACAAACAATTGTAGAATGCATTCAAGGACTAGTAGTTAATGTATGTGTTAATTATTTATCGTTCTTTGATTATCTCAATTAATTTTAATACTTACTTGCAGTTTCTGATGTGTCGTTTAATACAGCCTTACATCTTTCCTGCAATATTTCTCCTAACTTTTTCAGTTCAGCCAATGGTTTTTCCTGTAATTCTGCATCGCAAGCTATACTATCTAAATGCTTTAGAGGTGCAGAAAATTTCTTGTAGCTTTTAACAAACCTTCGTATCTGTAACCGAGATGTCATCAAAATTAGGAACAAATATGAAATTTATTTTACTACACAATTTTAGGCATTAGTATCGGATAATATGATAATATGGAAGTGGACTGTATCCTGCACATAATTTTATAAATAGTTATAATCATTAGAAATAAACAAATCATCGTTGAATGAATTCGTCACAATGATGAGAAATTATTAAATAGAATATTTTCCACAAAATTCCAAGAAAGCGATACTTTCTAGTGTGGTTTTTTTTATGATTTTCATATACTTTAAACTTAAATAAACTAGCATAAACAGTTGAATGCTTTATTTTTTATTATTTACTCTCCGAAACCTTAAGAAAAAATGATTACTAAAGGATAGGTCAAATCTAAATGAATACAATCGAAGCCAGGGGTAAAAGCTAGTCGATAATTCATTTACAAACCTCTTGATCTGAAAAGCCTTTAATTTTCTCTCTATGTGAAGCCGGCGGACGTCCTCTTTTTTTAGGGCGATCATCATCAGCGCTCGCGTAACCATCTGAACCGTCACTCTCGGCGTCACCATCTGCATCGCCGTCAGCACCTTCAGCGCCCTCTCCCGAGCCTCGACCGCGACGTTTCCGTCCACCCTCTTCACCACAAAATAACTTTATTACTAAATCTATATACGTATATATATAAAACGGATCGACTGACTTAATCATGAACGTATAGCCTAAACTACTGGAGCCTTGAAAATTTGTATGCAAGTTCCTCTTACACTGTACATATAAAAAAATCTAAGGCACATTCTTTTTTAAAAACTCGATTTAAAGTTTAAACTTCCAAAAAGTATAAAATAAAAAACCTTTGAATTATAGTTTCTAATGGCATGCCATCTAAAAAGAAAAAAAAAACCAAAGAGATCAAATTTTGACCATTTTTAAGAAAGTTCTTTTGAGGAAGTAATAAAAAAAAGGGCAAAAACTACTAAGAGGGCAGCTATTCTGAGGGGTACTAAAATATGACACAAAATTGAGGAAGTAAAGAAAAAAAATTTTCAAACAGTCGGTTTTGTCCTGGAATGCCTAAATATAATATAGTAGAGTCTCACTTATGCGGCAATATTAAAAACTACGGGGTGTCGAATTTATTGGAATGTTCAGATTATTGGATTGTATAGTAAAACTATATCTACTACTGTACTATACTAAATATATTACTGGGCAACCTGAGCATCAGGTTATTGGACATATCGGACTACTGAAGTGCCGGATTAGTGAGTCTCTACTGTATAATCAATAATAAATACTGCACAGTAAGCTCACTTAAAGTCAAGAAATTACTAGTTACAGTAATAATATAAAACTACAAAATAACACTCCACTCTACACTGGGGTTACATAAAATATGTCACAAATACTCACTATTGTCCACATTATTCTGTTGTAAGTTTTTCCTTCTCGGTGGTAAATAGATATCTTCCATTTCTTTCAACTTCTCTTCTTCGGCTATCGTTTTACGTACGTTTTCAGGTATTATATCATCCTAAAAAAACCCATAAAAAATTAACACTGATAATGAAAACTATAGAAATAAAAATTCTGAATAGTAAGCAGATCATTTCAGAACTGCTGCACCCATTCGATGTACTCTTTTTTTATTGTTTGAGATTGTTAAAACAAGTTTTGTATGAAAAATTTTAAAGATGAGTGAGAAATTTACTGATAAAAAGAGAGTGAGTGAGACAGAACAAAGAGAAATAATCAAAAATTTATTTATTTTATTTTTGGCAACCAATCTTCTAGTACATTATTACTGCCATTGTCGAGTAGGCAGTGACATTACAAGTTTCTTGCTATAACTTCAATGAACTAACAAGATAGTGGCCGTCATGTTACAACTTTCCAGGGAGTATTTGTGGCAAGGCACTTGTGCACAACAACCAAACCATATTACGTAAAATACCACTAATATTACAAAATATAGAGCCAAATAACACAGGATTATGAATAAAATATAATGTCCGCTACATGACATTCCAAGATCCTGCCAAAAACTCAACATTAAAACAAATTTACAGAATATATAAATTGACATTCAGTTCACTCACTCACAGTCCACATTTCATTACATGTTCACACATTAAAGGGAACATTTAGAAGGTAGAAGATACAAAATTTAACATGCATCTACCATTTAATAAATCTCCTTGTATAGTCCGCGTCAAATGTTATGGCCGCCCTGAATATAGCTGCATAGATCACAAATTTACGTAAAAATAGGTATTTTATTATATGCATAATATCGAGACAACTTAAGGATAAATAAATGCCAATTTATATTCCTATAATACTACTTTTACTTTGTTTTGTATTCAAATCTTAATGATATTATGCGCAAGCCCATACTCGCGGCTATATTCAGAGCGGCCAAAAAGTTTGGCGCGGACTATAAGTAATAACACTTACCCAATCTTTTGTTTCGTCCTCTGCATTTTCCTTTTTAACCTCCATAACCGCTTTCTCTTCATCAAATGCGAAACTAGCTACTTTAAAAGCGGACAGCAGTTCATCACCCACCATGGCAGGGCCTTCATCACGAGTCTCAGCTCTTTGTAATATCTCATCTATATCGCACTGTAAATAATAAAAATGGCAATTGTAATCGGGATTTTTGTATAAAAAAATAAAATAACAAACATGTATATATCTTACAACAGGATCTTCATCGTTCTCATCGTCATCTTTAAACAATTCTTCAGCACCAAACTTCAAGATTTCATTCAAATCCTCCTTATTAAAAGGATTATTTGCTGTGGTTCCTGACGCGTCCCGCTTATTCAATACAGTTCTACCAGTAGTATCCATCCGCTGTATGACGAGATGGTCGAGAACCATTTTTCTCTTTGCTCGTTCCACTATATCTTCTTCTACAGATCTAGCAGTGACTAGTCTATAAATATTAACCTAAAAATTTCCCACAAATTCTATGAAGCCCATTGATATATAAAAACCCAAGATGCACAGTCTCGAATAAAAGTAACGCTCCAAACCGTCCCCAAAAACTCACGGACATGCCTACATAGTTATACTATTATATTATACTAGCGGGCCAGGCAGACGTTGTCCCGCCCTGATTATAAAAAAAAAAATTGACAAATTATATACCAAAACGTTCCTCACGAGTCACTTTATCCACTGGTTAAAACCGCTTGAAAATCCGTTCAGTAGTTTTCGAGTTTATCGCGAACAGACAGACAGACAGACGCGATAGGGGACTTTGTTTTATACAATGTAATGATTATATATACTATAAATATAAAATAAAGTCCCCAACCGCGTCTGTCTGTTCGCGATAAACTCAAAAACTACTGAACAGATTTTCATGCGGCTTTCACCAGTGGATAAATTGATTCATGAGGAACGTTTTGTTATATAATTTGTCCAGAATTTTTTTTATAATCAGGACGGGATAACGTCTTCCGTGCCCGCTAGTTATACTAATACTTATGTTTTTCCAAATTCGACCTTAAGCGGATTATTTCAAGTTGTTTTTACAAAGCAATTTACAAAAAGGATGCGAGTGACAAGAGATTATTTGAAATTAGTGCACAATTCTCAATTGTGAGCTTATTTTATGCGGACGATTTTGAGACGTCGACTGTGCATCTTGGGTTTTTACATATAAATGATAAAAACTCATCGATTATAATCAATTACTTCAACGAGGAGTAATTCGATTAATCTCACCTGATTCTTTTGCCCGATTCGATGAGCTCGAGCTTGAGCTTGCAAGTCATTTTGAGGATTCCAGTCTGAATCGAAAATGATAACAGTGTCTGCTGTTGCAAGATTAATACCCAAACCACCGGCACGTGTAGACAGTAGAAAGCAGAAATCCTGTGAACCCTCCGCATTGAAGTGATCTAGAGCTTGCTTTCTAATTTCACCTTTTATACTGCCATCGAGGCGTTGAAAGGGAAAATGCTTCCTTTGTAAATATTCCGCTAATATATCTAACATTCGAACCATCTGAGAGAAAATAAGTACTCTATGTCCAGTCTCTTTAAGCCTGCACAGCAGTTTATCTAATAAAAGCAGTTTTCCGGAGCCTCTGAGAAGTTTCTAAAATGTAAATAAATGGGGCATTTATTATTGAAAAAGAAAACATTGCCTAAAATGAATTTATTATTTAGATTTATTATCATTACCTCTACTGCATCAGTTGTCGCAAGGGACGCTCTCGATTCAAAATCTTCCGGTTTAGTCAATAGAGCATGATTGCAACATTTTTTTAATTCTATTACAATATTAATAAACGTATTTATCGATCCTTTAACACCCTTTCGTAATGCACTATAATTCTTTGTGAGTATCCATTTATAATATTGCTTCTGTATCGCAGTCATTTCTACTCTTAATATTTGTTCCACTTTAGCAGGCAGTGACTTTTCTACGTCCTTTTTCTGTCTTCTTAAGATAAAAGGTTCCAACTGTTTATGCAGTTTCTCATAGCCTTTTGTCGCAGCATTTTCATGGTCTTTCTCAAATTCTTCCCAAGATTCGAATCTGTTAATCGAAGATGTAATCTATCAATATGAAACTCCAATTATACAAAAAAAATTGTGTGTGTGTACTTATGCACACGCGTTAGAAGTTATACCTCTTTGGCGTAACAAGATAAAAATCTTTTCAAAAATTTTATCCTTCGCCTTATTCTACGTTTGTAGAAAAAACGACACTAACAATAGAAAAAAGGTATTTAATACATTGAAAGTTTTAATACCAAGAAATACGAAGAAACAAAATGTTGACTATAGCTAACCTCAGGGTGTCGGTTTTTCGTGACGTAAAAATTTACTCCCACCATTTTTCCCTAACGCGGCCAAAAGAAGTATAACTTCACAAATATCATGTAACATAGACAACTTCTTACCTATAAGGCATAATGAAATGCAAAAGAGCCCATAGCTCCTTTAGAGAATTCTGTAAAGGTGTACCAGTGACTAGTAATCTGTGATTCGTATCGAACTCCTTTAACGCTTTGTATAAAAGTGAATCGTCGTTTTTTAATCTATGAGCCTCATCGACTAACAAACATGCCCAACTGAAGGACCTTAAAAATTGTCTATCTTTCAATAAAATCTCATAAGTAGTTAAAATAGCATTGAATTTCAGTCTTTTTGAACTGGCAAAACTCCACTCGTATTGTCTGATCTGAAAATAATGGCGTGTTTAAAACAATAACAAAACCCATGTTCAATGATAAATGGTACAATAAAACTTACAATTTCTCGGCTAGTGAGGTCACCAATGTATGTGACCACGTTGATATCAGGTGCCCACTGTTGAAATTCTCTTTGCCACGCAGTCATTGTACTTAGAGGCACAACACATAGGTATGGTCCATAAAGTTGTTGTGTTTTGAAGAGGTAATATAAAAAGCAGATAGTCTAAAAAATCAATTTATGAATAGTCTTTTTTTAAAGTAAATATACTATTAAACTCAGAGTCCACCACCACAAGGGCCAAGTCTTGTCAATATAATCAAGTTAAATTTATGAAAACAGTTCAGCATAGTTGGTGGACAGAGAGCCAGCCGTATACAAAATTTTATACCTGTATTGTTTTACCTAAACCCATTTCGTCGGCGAGAATGACTGAAT
Organism: Antheraea yamamai; assembly: GCA_036509395.1. Taxonomy (NCBI): domain Eukaryota; kingdom Metazoa; phylum Arthropoda; class Insecta; order Lepidoptera; family Saturniidae; genus Antheraea; species Antheraea yamamai. The sequence continues at coordinate 13,936,333 of AP028428.1, read as the reverse complement.
TATCTTTACACCAGGAATGTATCAACCAATTTAATCCATCCATTTGATAGTCTCTCAGTATATAACCACCCTGCAAAAATAATTCAAAATTATTAATATGTACCTTCTATATTACAATATAATTATAATGAACATAAACCATTACCTAATTAAAATGAAGATTAGAAAATAATCAATGGGACTATCATAATTTTTTCTTCATAATACATCATTTTCAACTAGTAAGCCCTATTTAATAACTTAAACACCACCAGGTAACTACTATTAATTACTTTTTATTAATTATTAATAACTTTATTAATCTAAGCGTACAATGGTTGAAACTTTACTTTACCAATGATTATAGTTAACATCAAGTTAGCACCATCTACATTTTTTTACTAGTACTAAGAAAAACAGTTCTACAACACATTACATAATGTTTCCTGTCAATACCGATAGATGGCGCTATTCTTAATATATCTAAAGTGTGCGGTAGTGGTTTTACGGAAGTACATTGGAAAAACAAAATTTTAAATGATCAATTCTGGAAATTAAAAAATATATTATTAACAACAATATATAAATAAAACATATTCTAGAGCGTGGTAAATTGTATACGTACGAGACATTTTTGTCAACTCTCATCACTGAGAATTTGTATGGCCTCATGAAAAATAAAATGGACGCCATAAAGAACAAAATGGCTGCCTAAATATGTCACAACAAAAACCATACGAATGACTAAGGATAAAATCATTAATGAATTTACAAATACAATGTGTATAATAAAATATACCTCATCTTTTCCCAAGTACTCCGGTTGTTCTTTAAGCTGATGAAACTTGGGACGTCTTCGTAGAACAGGGCAATGCCTAGAAGGTGTAGATTTCGCTGCCTCTCGATTTTTAAAATGTTCCACTTCCTGGGGCCATCTCTTTTCTATTAAAACAGAATCTTCCCATGTTGCATCAGCATATGGTAAGGATTCCCACTTACAAAAGTATTCTCGGGCAGTTGCTCCACCTTCCAGTTCCCGAGTTTGTTCCGCTGACCAAAGGAATAATAAAACAATTATAATAAATATATCATAATATGTAAAGTGTCATTAGATTACAAAATATATTTATATACATTTATAGTTTTCCGTATAAACAGTTGAAAATATTTACCTATTATTCTTTCTACACTGTTGTATGTTTTCACCAATTCTTGTTGCAACTCTGATTGGCATTCAAAGTAGTCTATATCTTCAGGGCCAGCTTGTTTCCGCCACCATGAAAGGTCAGCTTCTTTTTTTATGTAATTTTCCAGTTTCTTTAAACCCTTAACTTTTTGTTCATTAAGTGATTTTTCAGATTCCCACGTATTATGGATATGGGACCATCCTTTCCATTTGATCAGGTACTGCGGTTCAGATGATTCCTCATCATCAGGATTACAGCCTTCATTAGGATCTCCATGCTCTTCTATGTAATAAACTGTAGTCACATTCCCAGTGACTGCATAATGATAAGAAGAGATTAGCTAAAATTTAACAGTATTTTTGCACCAAAATGCAAATTGAAATAACATTTATTTATAATTATTGTAAGTATAAAAGCACTATCATATATTAGAATACTACAAATATTTTTAATAAGTAAATTCTTATACACAAAAAAGTAATAACTATAAAACATGATTTCAATTTTGAAGATGTACCTCCTTTCTTTCCTCGCCGTATGCCAAGAACTTTTTCTATTGTCTCACTATGATCTTCAGGTTCTGGTTCAGCTTCAACTTCACCGTCACCTTCCACTTCTAATAGATCTGATGAATCAGTCTGTTCATCGCTTGCTTCTTTGTAACTTACTGCTGCACCAGTTCGTCTTGTGGTAGTGCGACTGTAAAATAACAACTTTATTCTAATTTGAGTACACACTAATAGTCAGGAAATTATGGGTAAATAATAAGACCTCTAACAATCCAATTCATTCACAGTTTTTGTTACTGGATCATAACCACTAATATTGTTGAGTAATATTAGTATATGCTGCCCCGACCGATTTTAATAGGTGAAGTTCTCATTGGATAAGTTACAAAATAACACACATTCAAGTTATTAGTAATAAAACAACTTTACTGAAATGTCTACCACTGTCTAGTCTACTATTTCAAACTGTTTATAACATAGTGCCATGTTTGGTGGCGGTGGTTTAACTATATAGATAGCTATTGAAAAGCTAGGAGAAACAATAATCATAATGAGATTGTATTTCCACACAACATTGAATGATATTCTGTAATCTTTGATAGCCCAATTACAATACAGGAAAAATAACTCCAGAACAGCATCAACGTGGGACAAGCTAAACACTTGATAAAATAGATGAAAGCAAATACTTATAAGACACCAAACAATTGAATACTCGCTAATAACATTTATTGCGAACAACTACATTGAAGCGGTGTATTGGCACATGAAGTGAGTGAAATTACAACAGATGCCCATGAACACCTTGATGTGACACTCAATTAACACTTTGACAGTCATGCGGGTGACTGGTGACTGGCACTTGACTTCGCTACAGCGAGTGACAGGTGACTTGCGGCGCAGTTAATATTAAAAGTACATAATCACAGAAAATATGGATACTGATTCATAGTAGTAATTGCCTACAGCACTGTTGGTGGGCACCGGTGACCCCCACCAAGAAAAATGCTTCAAACATGATTGTATAACTCATTATATTCGCTGGAAACAATATTTCATCATTATATGCATCACATAATGAAAAGTCCATATTGGCACCTCGGACAAACCGTGGAAAATCCACCTGACAGTCAACATTTTAAGTACTCACAGAAATGAATGCCACAAATAGCTTTCAATTCTATGGAGTGTGACATATATATATTACACTAAGTTTGTTCAAAAAGATATACTTTACAGCAAGCTTTACCTTAATGATTTAAGGAGATTGAAGAACTGCTAGAGCTAAAGACATTTAAAAAAATAACATGACCTAATATATGAAAATATATTACCAGTATATACCAGTATATACCAATATATCACCATCAACATTTTATTTGTTAAAATCATTTTTTGCATAGCCATTTTTTCTAATAGAGCAATTAAGTAAAACAGCTCATATTCATTAGCCTATGTAAACTGATATCATACCTTTTAGATTCATCATCGGAACCTTCTGAGCTTTCATCTTCTTCACTTGTGAATCTTCTTCTTCTCGCTGGCTTTTTTTTTCTAAGAGGGACACTTCTTTGGCCTGGTCTTTTTGAAGGTGGCGGTGGAGAACCTCCTAAATCACTATCACTTTCTGATGTATCTGAATTCCATGAATCACTAAAAAGATTACTAAATATTTAACATTTCAAAACTTTATATGCATCCCATGTTTATATTACATATTAAAGTTTATACCTTTTCTTTCTACTTTTGCGACTATGAGCTCTGTCTCTCTCACTAGAATCACTATCAGCTAGCTTTAATCTATCTGGTTCTTTTCTCGATCTTCCAGATCTTCTTATTCCATATATATCAGGGTTTTCCTCCCAAAGGTCAGATTTGACCTTGCTGTGACTATTTCGGGATTTCGATTTTGATGGTGAATCATAATCAGAAGAGTTTCTGTCAGTATGATGTCCTGATTTTGAAGAGTTTGCGTTGCTGTGCTTTGGTGATGATTTTGTGTCATCACTGTGATGTGACAAATCAACTGCCGATTTCTCAGAGACTGACCTGTGCGACTCAGATCCCGAGGAACTAGAGCCACTATCACTATTAAAATTAGAAAGACAATTATTTAAAAATGATAAGAATCAATGATGTGACATAAAAACTTCATCATCTCACCTGTCACTACCCGAACCAGATGCGCTAGAGTCACTTTTCTCTCCTTTTTCACTGGCGGAATCACTTTCTGACTCATTCATGGAACCCTTCTGAAAGTAGGAGTAATTTGAGGTCTTCGCAATGAATTGTTTACTAAATAATGGAAATAAACTACAAATTTCTCATAAATGATTATGGTGATGATTTAAATAATGATGATATAAACTTAACACACAAAATTGCAATTAGACATATTCAAATTACTGTATTTCTAAATACAATAATAAATCATATTTTAAGCAGAAAACCTTCAATTACTTTGTTAACTAGTCAATGTTGTTCCAACATTTGAAGGGCACAGAAAAAAGGGCAAGATAATAGGTTTTTTCATAAAGCTAATATAGTTTTAACCATGAAAATGAGTATTTGTAACAATTATTTTACTAATTATAACACATTAAATTTATAAAAGCAAAATGTAAAATATAATATTCATTTATTGGCACCAAAACAACCATAATTTGCATTTAAATTTAAAAATATATCATTTCTACAACTTAATAGAGTATCATAGTCAATTAACATTTTAAAGCAGTACATAAAAGCAAAATGAAACTAAATTGAAGCAACATAACCTCAACAATATTCTCCCATTGGCAAAGGCACAGCAGACAAATTTTCAAAGCTAAATTACAAAAATGGGTCCAATTACAAAAAGGATTTCACTGACTGAAATAGATAGGTTACGTAACAAAGAATGCTAGGGAATACTTTCTATCGTGGGACGAGAACATTTTAATACATAAAAACACCAAAATATATTGTAAACAATCACAAAAACCCTTAAAAATCACTATTACGTCTTAAAATATTTCTCGGTTTCAGGGCCACACCCAAGAAATCTAGACCATTCTAAAATAATTTAAAGCTTAAAAACTTTTATCAACACAATAAATACACAAGAACTATCCAGAAAATGCTTCAAATCACTTACCAGGTGCATTTTGCATAAAATTTATGGAATACACGGTTACTTATATAATTATCTTTCAAAATCGATAATATCTGAATATTTCATTTGAAAAAACTTTAATAACACACAATTTAGAACAATTTTAACCATATTTTTAAGAAACGACAATGAAATATGAAAAGATATTTTGCAGTAAAATCTCGTCAAGGGACGCCATTTTGTCGACGACAGAATTCAGATGACGATGGAAAGAAAATAACTTTAATTTTAACACAAAATCCAGTAATTTTATGTAAACAGAGACAATAACCACTAAAAAATCAAAAATGAAACTTAGAAGCAGTCGGACACAGTAGTACTATACGTAAAACGCAACGAGCACCGCGAACTGCCAGCGAAACTCGAAAGCTACAGCCATATTGCCATCTGCCAGCACCATAGCGAAATTTCTGTATAGTGATGCCGAATACAGGCACAGATATTATCGAGTCAAAAACATGTTTCTGAATAAAACTTAATCTAGGAATTAACAGTTATTATTCATTTACGTTTTTCTTTTATTTTACTTAACAAAATAACAATAAACACTATGTTGTATTAAAATACATAAAAAGTACAACTGGGTATCGGCTTATTATCTATATTTTATTTTATTCTATACATACGTACACATTCTGTATAAAAGCAACAAAGGTCCAGTCATTTTCAAACTCATGACAGTTTTATTCGATGTCAACTCCATTGTAATATAATAGTTTCTACACTTGTTTTTTTTACAAAATACTTACTGTCAATGTTATTTATTAAGACTTTAATCTATATAAGGTTATTAATTTATTTAAATCAATAAACACATAACGTATCGTACGCATACTATGTATTCTATAATTTAAGATATTTGTATTTACATTGCACGTATTTCGAACCATATTATGCAACATCAATATTCATGCCATTTATGCCTATACTATGCGTCGCAACTAGAAATATTTATTATTTATAAGTCAATATAATTGAACAACACTTCTCCCATCAATCCCGTATACAATATTGAATTGCGTCAATAACTCTTCAAATTGTATGTTCTCAAAGTATTCGATTGTATTTTGTGTAAGTCAAGTTAATAAGGCTATATAGCAAAATATGTATACATTGAGAAATCATATGTATTAGAATTTATATTTCTTCCATATTTCATATATACACAAATTTCATCTATACTAATATTATAAAGATGTAAAGTTTGCGAGTTTGTGACGTTGTATTGGTTAATCTCTGTAGCTACTGGTCCGATTTTAAAATTATTTCAGTGTTATACAGCTCATTTATCGAGAAAGGCTATACACCATCACGTTAAGACCAATAGGAGCGGAGCAACAATGAAGAAGCCGGTGAAGCTGTAAAGACCTTGCCAGGTCAATAGCATAATCAGTTTGAGAAAAAAAAACAACAATGTTTAAAAATCGGGGTTTTTTTCCTATTGAGATCTTCCGCTGCTTCTTAGCTTTAGCTCAAAGTAACTATTCCACACGGACGAAGTCGTGGGCAGAGGCTAGTATATAATAAGTACTTTTGATTTAATTACTGTTTAGGTCAAGGGTATAAATGTTTCACTGCTACACACATATTCAAGTTAAGCAGTATATCAGCTAAGTAGTTTATTTGCAACTATCGGGCCCGGCAGACGTTGTCCCGCCCTGATTATAAAAAAAATCTTGACAAATTATATACCAAAACGTTCCTCGTGAATTACTTTATTCACTGGTGAAACTGCTTGAAAATCCGTTTAGTAGTTTTTGAGTTTATCGCGAATAGACAGATAGACAGACGCGGTAGGGGACTTTGTTTTATACTATGTAATGATATTAATTTACGCTCTACAACACATGTACAATTTTTACATATTTATTTATTGAATGTTTACTTTTCAAATGAATTCATTACTAATCGACATTTGAATTTAACTACATCTTATGCTATATCACTATTTTATGTATGTAATATTGCAAAAAATGTCATTCTATAAACATAAATGTGCTATGTTTGTACCAGTGGACAATAGAAACTGAAATATGTATAATGAATACGTCATGATTTGTTCTTATAGAGTAATATCGATAGATTCAATCAATTTTAATCGAATATTGGCACCACTAGAAGTTGTACAATAAAAATGTTACCAGACTTAAAATAAAACGTACTTCTGACGTAATTTCCGTTTGCAAGTAATCGCCTAAGTGATTATATTGCGCGACATTCTATACATCTAAATTGACTAAGAAGCTTCTACTCAAACTGAAGTTACACCATAAAATTATATCAAACTGAATGCATATATTTTTTAATTACGGTATCAATGACAATTCTAAGTGAAAAAATAATTTTTATGAGTTTTTACAAGCTATATACACGAAATTTAAACAAGCATAATTTAATCACTGACACCTATTTAAAGAATATGGGAAAGATCTGAAAAATATAAACTTTCACATCATAAAAATAAGAGTTGCAATAAAAAGTATGTATCGATCTTTTTATTAGAAATAAGTATGTATCCACCAAATAAATACCTTGTATTTATTTTTACTACTAAATGGATATAACTGATAACGTTATATATGAAATGAACTTCATATTAGTATATTACACTCGCACATTTCAGCTCTTACTCCAAATTAAAAAAATTGCACATAGAAAGCTGTTAGGCCGTGTCCTAGGTGAGCGATTGGCTTGCGAACGCGAAGCGGTACGACGCGGTGCGAAAAATACAAACAGGTGACATCTATTGAAGTGTCCTACGTAGTCAATACAGGCGCGGCGGGGGAACGGCGCGGCGCGAATCAGTTCGTTTGATATTTTCGCGCAAATGTGACGTGGCGGCGATTGTCAATTGCGTTTATAAACAATGTCGCATATAGAACTTTTAGTAAATGCCATTCAAGGTTTTATGGCATGCACAATACAGTTAATTTTTGTTGGCAACATTCGACAATATCCCTTAAAGAACAAGGGTTCAGTCCGTAAATCTTGGTACAACTTGCGAAATTCCCCATGTATATGCCATGCCGTTCTAAATACATAATATTAGTTTCACTTCTGTGACGGACATGCTTCTTCAGTATTTGATATTTGGGCAATGAATTCTCTAAAAGTATTGCTTTATATGCTGCCATGAGAAACACACAAAGACCACTGACCGATAACGGCGATCGGCGAAACGATTCGCGCGCACGTAGGACAAAATCGCCGCGCCGCATTGCTTTGATTTCGCGTGTCACCGCATCGAATCGCTTCGCAATTGCGTTCGCTTTAAATCGCCTATGTAGGACGCAGGCTTATGCAATGATGCCTAGTGATAATTAATAAAAAGAAAAATATTATTGCAAAACAAACAAATATAAATCAACACGGCGTCTCTTATATATTTGTAACTTTTTGGAATATATAACTACTCCTATAAAAATATTAACAAAAAAATAACAATTGTTATTAGTTAGTTATTGAAACTATTTTTTTCATTATATGTTATTTTTTTCGTTATTTCTAATTTTTTAGTACTGTGTCTTAGTATTCAATTGAACATCGAAATGTTTTAAAACTGTCAAAGAACTCCATCGTTCATCTATTTTAGTTTTGTTAAAAATAAAAAATATTACATTTACATATTTATACATATAATAAAAATGAAATTTCTGTGTGTGATATCACAATAACATTTTTTTTCACTAATTGGATATGATTGTATACAGGCCACTGATAACAAAAATTTAATTTCTAAAATTTTTGTCGGTTTGTCCGTCCGTTTGTTTGTTTCGGGTAATATTCGAAACGGCTCGACCGATTTTAACTGAAATTCGACAGACAGATAGATGAAATCACAACATAGGCTACTTTATTTTAGACAAGCCTACGGTTTTGTCCGTAGTGCTATCTCAAAAACGATTAAATTCATTTTTATGAAACTAACACTGATAGGTAGCTGGCCTTATAAGAAGTAACCTAGATTATTTTATTTTCGATACTAGCTGTTAATCATAACTTCTTCCACGTGATATATTCTAAACGATTCGATAGTATTTAATAGGTATGTCACTGAAAAATAACTGAAGTAATATGCAATTTTATTTTAAACTTATCGATGTTATTACAAAAAAGTTAAACACGTATTGAATACTTACTTTAAAAAGGTTTCGTATTACATGCACCGCGCTCGCCCGAGGCAAGTTCGCGTTATCGTTTTTTGCAAGTCTAAGCTAACGTAACCAAAGCGAGACAAAAGAGCAAGAAGGCGAACATTCATCGACCGCGGTACATTTAATACGAGACCTTTTTAAACCAAGTATTCAATACGTATTTAAGCTAAAATCTGTTAAAAAAAAACCTTATGGCCAATAAGTAAAGTGAAATTTAGAACATAAAGATTATGTAGGTATAACTTCATTTACATTTCAAGGAGTTGCAGCTTATAAAAATGATATTCGAATTTCCCAGTCCTGCGCTGTGCGCCAATGCATTTTGAAGAAGTGAGTTAACACATCCTGTGCAGTGAACTGAGTTGGCGCAATTACGCGGCGCAGCGCAGTATAATGTACTCTGTGCAGCGCAGTGTTACACATCACTAATCCGTAGTAGTCGGTACTTTATATAATGTACTCTGTGGTCGGTACTCTGTAGTATTCCCTTAGTAGTCTTTCAATTAGTCTTTGTTGTGACACGTCTTTGCTGGCGCATACTCTAGATAAATATAATATTACAGAATACTTTATATGATCTTCAATAATATATAGCGAAATTACATATACAGCACAGAAGTAGTTCATAATATAAAGGAGTACACAGTATACTTACTAAATTATCATGCTATCATAGATTTCAAAAAGGTATGTAATAATCAGATTGACATATTTATCAGAAACCTTTTTTTATACCTGCATAATATCAAACTATCAAGTTTAAAAATATATAAGTACGTAAAACATAAAATTGTGAATTTTCAGGAAATATACTATTCTATATTCATTGTATTAATATATACTATCCTATATAATTCTATTAAATTTTAGTTCAATATAGTAATAACTATGTATTATTAATATTATAACTATATATTCACCGAAATAATTATACCGAATATTACAGCGATTTGAAAAAGTCCTTAACCTTATTGTTTATTTTTATATATTTTTTTATTTACAGTAAACATGTTGAAAATTACAGACCTACCAGAAGAAGTGATTATAATAATAATAAAAAAATTAGACTTAATTTCTATATGTAATTTATATGATGCATGTAAAGAAACTCGAAGGATCACTCAGCTTCCAGGAGTCGTTAAAACATTTAACATTTCATTGAGCACAATGGCAACAGTGCATTCATTCAAGTTAGACTTTTTTAAAGATGTCGCTTATCATTTACAAGAACTCAATGTGTGTGGAGTTCCAGATTTAAAGAAATCATATTTGCTATCAGCAATAAGAAAACTGAAACGTTTGAGAACATTAGATGTTTCATACACAGATATTAATATAATTGATTTTATAGAACTATACCCATTGTGTCCTACGATAAAAAATATTAGTATAAATTTTGTTTTCGGAAAACTTGGCTTTACTCAAATTACAAGTAATACCACAATAACTGAGTGTCAGAACATATTTGAAAAATTAGAAAATGTTCATTTTATTGGTTCACTCTCAAATCTACTTTACAGTCCTCTGCCATTTTCTGTGTTAGAAAAATCTAACCTAAAGACATTAAAGTATTCTGTGGCTGAGTGTGATTATGTATGTACTACAAGTTTAGCTCAAAATATTTTTTTGAAACCTGATTGTAAACCTAACATCTCTTACTTTAATATATGTTTACTTAATTGGAAGGAGTATAACTTTTATTATCATTATATTAAGTCATTATCTGCAGTATCTATGTTGAATTTAGGAACTTATGAATTTATAATAATAACTATGATGTGTATTGATAGGTTTACAGTGTTCACTTCACCTCTTTTTTTAGAATTCTTTCGCAGTAATTTCGATATAAATGTTGAATGCACAACAAACTTTCAAAATGCACTCTTTGGTAATGTCTCTATCATGATATGGAAAAAGGAAACTAATAAATTTGATAGTGTGTTTTATGATAAATTGTTAAATGTAATAAAACCTTATTTCCCTAAAAATTGTTTATCAGGAAATTGTGCTCCACCAAAATATGATTGGTTCTACATTGTTCCAAAAGATTACAGTGTGGAAGTTAATGTTGTTGAAAACTCTGAGCCGGAATTCAGAAAAAAAAGACTTGGAGCTCCATGTATATTTTTGAATTATGATGATCTATTCAAAAATCAAGAAAAATTTAAACTAAGTATAATGTTTCGTAATCACATGAGAAGTGCTATAACCATTAGAACAGATTTTAATTATTTAAAGAAATTGACTTTTGTAAGTTTATCTGGCCAAGTTCGTTATAACTCCGAATTCTTTAATATTCTTCTTCTCTCGTCTACTAATCTGATTACCCTGAATGTTGAAAGTTCACCTATATCCTCATGTGGATCGCCTGTATCACGGGCGTTACCTTTGAGTCGATGCTTAAAACACCTAAGACTAGTTGATAGAGAAATTAATTTCAAATTGTTATTTTTGTCTTTAAGTAGTTGTTTAACTATAGAAAATATTTGTATTTTAGAAGATAGTTCATTAGACCCTAGTGACTTATCAGATCCTAGTATAGTAATTGAGAAATGTGACAAACTATATAATTTTTACATTGAAGCTTCGATGAGCGAAAGTGTTAGAACAAAGAAGCAACAAATAATAAAGAAGGCTAAAGAAAAATGGAAAAGATATGCTTTGAATACGGTGTTGCATGCCAAGTCTATTAATAATAAATTCCGTTACTGTTATGATCCATTTATATCTGTATTTAATCTTAGCCCAATAAAACCAATATCATAATTTAAGGTACATTTTATTTATATTACTTATGCATATAACATGGTTTTTTAGTTATTTTTACGTACAATTCAAATTAAAACACAATTTCATACATTGAAATTTGAACTCGAATCTTATTGTAGAGCCTTTCTTCTAAAAGTAAACTTTGTGACTGACAATGATAGGATACCAAGTATAGCGCTGCCTCCACAGGCATAAGTCAGTACCCCTCTATAATATTGCGGGCAATCAACGACATCTTCACATTTGCTGTAAAGTAATTAATATATATTAGGCTAATAATATAATAAGAAATATATCAGTCCTCCGGTTCTCTTTCAAGCATGAATAATGTAGGTAGGTACATAATATATGAATATGGTTACAATGAACAAAATTTGAAAGTTCATTAAATTTTACTTGGATAACGCGAAGACGACATACCTACCGTGTAATTATCATTACTCGTCGAAATTCGAGTAATGGATACAAAGTTCTTTATTCACGTGTCAGTGAAGAGAATATAGGTATAACTAGACGTTCCTTGATTATTTTTTTTATTATTTTGTATAGGTATTGTAGATTGTGAACGTAAGGAGCGTAAAGTATGACGAATACAAACTTTAAATATAAACTTCCAATCGTCGATGGTATGGTAACTATAACTAAAAAAAATGTATTCATAAAGTTCGTCAACAGCTAGTAAATAAAAGAAAATCGATTGACGAGCAGAGGAACAAAATGTACTGAACTGTTTTATATCAACTATATATTTGGATACTCACTAATTTTCAATAGCTACGACCGCGATACCTGTGACGAGTTTGTCAGCGAATGTTACAATGGAATATATAGTAGCTCCTTGATGTGAGTGTGGACCTATCATATCCGCTGTAACACAGAGACTAGAAACCAATGTGATTGAACTACCTGCACCTGAAAATAATTGAATTAAAATTAAAAACAATAGATTATTAAAGATTTCTACATTTGACCAAGCGTTTAAAACTGGGAATCTCACCGTGATGGTTACAGCAGCAAAGTATGAACTTCGCTGGTAGAAAATATGGACTTAGTAGTACTGTGTAATGTTCTTCTATGCTCAACTAATGTTTTGTTAACGTAGAGGGAGTCAAGTTAGCAAAAGTAAAAGTGGTTATTTGTTATGGCTTCCAAGGTAGGATAGACTACCTGGTTACACCCTTGGTAATGAAGTTGTGATCATCGATTTCTGGGCATGTATGAATTTCGTCGATCTTCATTTTCAAGCGAATGAACAATCGACTAGATCCGTGATGAAATTATCGATTTTTTTTACGATAATTCGATTAACGGATCGATTAGTCTATTAGTTGTAATCGTAAAATTACGGTCTCCTGTTTACGTAACTCAGACAGGAGTCTTATTATAGTAGTATTCTGTGGACTCGAATCAATTGACCACGATAGTGGCTTAAAATTTTACAATTTAACCATTCGTAAAATCTCATAACATTGAATATAGGTAACTTATAAATATTGATTCAATACCTCAAGCATATCTTTTATGATTTGGTACGTACCTATTAGTGTAGCAACTAAATAAATTTGTACGATGCTTGCGTGTGGATCTATCGCCAAGGCTATCCACAAACAGCTTATTAAACTAAGACAACTTCCTATGAGATATGCAACCTGTAAAAAAATATACATCATCGATCGTCTACCACGGCCGTAGCTGGGGGGAGTGGCATTGTGAGGGAAAATCCTACCTTGAAATCACATCGCCCTACCTTGAAAATACCAACAACTAAGATAAATTATTATAATTAAATTGTTTGTTCATAGTATGAGATTTAAAAAAATGGTAGCGATAGGTATCTTAAACTTTTCCGAACATACCACAGTTTGTGACATTCGAGGGCAGATCAATTATGATATTTTTTTTACTTCCGCCCTACCTGTAAGCAATGCTGCCGTACCTCAAAGTCGACACTAGCTACAGCTCTGTCGTCTACGTTTAAAAATTTAAGTGCGGTCTTATTTTTATTACTAATGTGTATAGTTTAACAAAATTCTATTAAATAGGTACTTTTACGTTTACGTCCTAGTGAAAGTCTAAGAAAAACTTAAAACCACGTTTCCTGCATGCAATGTGATAATATTACGTTTCTACAATGTGACAATCTGACTTATGTGTATTACGATATTATATTAATCTTATTACAATTTTAATACCATAAATTATTTATGGATATTATTACGTACATATATATATATTACGCTGTTGTAATAACTCATACAAACAATTATATTATACATAAAAAGCTGAACATATAATATTATTGTATACAAAACGTACCTGATGGCCGCGATTATTCATTTTTCTCTTAAGAAGTAATGAGAAAAAGAAAGACGATATGTATAAAACCAACGGAACACTGGCTACTAGTTCAGACCCTGCGCTTGGGTTTACAGAAAGCCGTTCCTCCAAAAAAAGCGGTACATAAACTAAGCTTAACGCCCAGTACAAGCGAGAGAATACATACCTGAAAATGATTGAAATGAAGTACATAAAGCTGGGTATTAGCGACATCTATTTGAATTAGATTTTTTGTAGTTAAATAATATTAGACTATTTTTAAACAACTTCAAAACAAGGGAGGTTCTCAAACCGGTTGTATTTTTTTAAATGTTTATTATCTCAGCACTGCGTTAATTCTAAATTGATTTCGAAAAATCTTTTTACTGGAAACGATATATTTTCAAGGGGATTATATTTTAAGTTTATTATCATCCGACCATAGATTTCGAAGATACACTAGGGAACTTCTTAAAATCGAATAGGAAATGCAAATTGATTGAAGATATTAGTTTAGGTCTAAGGCATTCCAAAACTAGGTATGTACCTAACTATAGTCAAGGACGTTTTGGTGATATATTCTAGACAATTTTTTAAGCCACCTTTATCTATACATATAATAAAAATGAAATGTCTGTATGTAATATTAAAATAACATTTTTTTACTGATAGGGTGTAAAAGTATACACGCTACTGGTAACAAAAATGCAATTTTTGTCGGTCTGTCTGTCTGTTTGTTCCGGGTCATCTCCGAAACGGTTGGATCGATTTTGACGAGAATTTCTCTGGCAGATAGAGGACATCATAACAAGTAATTTAGTCTTAACCGTGGCTATTCTCACAGTGCTATGTCCAAAACGGTTCGATCGATGTTTACGGGATTTTCACCAGCATATAGCGGACATTATAAAAAGTAATTTAGTTTATTTTAATTTAGACTGGCTCTTAACCGTGGCTTTGCCAACAGTTCCATCTCCAAAACGGTTCGACCAATTATTACGAAACTTTCACCGGCATATAGCAGACATTATAAAACGTATTTTCGTCTATTTAAATTTAGTCTAGCTGTTAACCGTGACTTCACCCGCAATGCTATCTCCAAAACGATTGGACCGATTTTCACGGGATTTTCACTGACAGATAGCTGACCGTATAAAAAGTAATTTAGGTTATTCTATTTTAGATTAGCTGCTACCTGCGACTTCGTCCGCATGAAATTTAGCAAAAATATGTTGTTCACTGTAAACATGTGCGTAAGTCGTGCGTTGTACTGGACTCCAAGAATAAATATAATTGAAATTCATATATCTGTATCTATGTATGTAATTTGAATAATATTGTCTTTTCGGTCATTTTGCTTTATTTACCGCGCTTTCGTCTACATAACTCAGCAACCATAGTAACATATAAGAATATTGTATCCAAGTCAATGAGCACTATTTAAATTGTCGAATATTAAAAACTGCTTAGACAGATATAAAGTTTTATATCTTGATTTATATTTATGCAAGATTTCAAGACGTCAGCTCATTCATTGTATACAATTCAACATTACAATTATTAATAGGAAATTTGAACATAGAAGGGGTTTTTCTAAAAAGATAAGATAAAAAGACCATAACCGTATTACTTATTGACAATATGGGCATATTATATCATCATAATAACATCTTTAAGTCATTGTTTTATTAGTTCCTTATCCAGTGTAAGTGAGCACTGAGGTAGTTATATGGTGGGTTAAGTTTCCAAATATGTTGCTGATGACAAACCTCATTTTACACACGGTTAGTATTTATATATCTAATGTATACGTTACATGTCACTGTAAGTAGCGTGCGTGTCGTACTTGCGATTGTTTATAAAGAGCATTTCGATAATTGTACATGGTATCACAATTTTATATTTCTTTAATACAATTTAAAAAAACGTGTGCGGAGCTGCGGGTACAGCTAGTACATAATATGATTATTAATTTCGTAGTTCACACGATAGTTGCAAAACGTGATGCTATATTTTTGATTCGTTTATTAAAAAGTTATCCAATCCAATAACGCAAATTTCATCGGTTTTTCTCATATTAAATACTATTAACTTTGAATAAATATAGAAACTTACAATAGACTTGTTTCATATAGCATTGGCATTTGAAGGAAATACATGATTTTAGATTTTTCCGGTAATTTTACCGCTTCGCCGTCCTCAATACCAGAAGTAGATCCATTGCATACATTGGCTTTGTGATCATTCGAAGCTCTCAATTTAAAACATATATGAAATATTACAAACGATAACACACCGATACCAGAAATGATTAACGATACATCCTGTAAACAATAATATGATTATATTAATAGTTAGATAGCCCAGGTAATACTTAGGACTATAAAGAGGTTTCATTTTTATTCTTCTATTAAAAATAAAAATGTACAGCGAAAACACAAATACTTTCAAACATTTATTAGTATTTTAATACTTTCAATAAATTCGAACCGAGAGGAATAATTAAGGTTCGAACCCATAAAATACAAAAACGATTTATATATATATGCCGCAAAAATAATTGTAATATGGATGCTTTTTATACAACAATTGAGGTACTTGTATTATAAAGACATTAAGGTTATATATTTATTGGAGACAACCAAGGGTGGTTTCGTTTTTGTTTGGATTTATTAAATCCAGGGTCAGATTTATGGCACTGTAAAGGATACTTTTACCTTCATACGAGAAAACTTTACCCAGTATGCCTTAGATTTTTTTAATAAACAAAAAAATTCAGACTTATTAAGGAATAGAATTGCATACATATGAAAGCGTTTTTAAGATGTCCCAAAATATAATACAAAATATATAAGCAGATTGTGTTTATGTTTCAAATTATTCAAGGCTACCAACATGTATAGTAGGGATATATCTCTGAACTTGTATCACAGTGAACATTTTAAATGGCTATTTAATCTAATTCCCTCCTACCCTTTCCTAGGCAGAACGATACTCTCTAGGTTTGTGAGACAGTTTCACCAGAAACGCCCATTTCAGCATGAACTACAATTTATCTGTCTCCCATTTAATTCTACGTCCATATAATATCGAGTCCTTGAAGCGTAACCTGAAGAAACGTCTATGCAGGATAGCAAACAGCAGCGACCAGCGAGGGATACAGGATTCCTCGGTGGTTGCCGCTTTGCTTAGATTCTACTGCGTTTAACACCAAAAACAGTTTAGATCAACAGATATAAAATAAAAACTCCAAGAAAATTGATAGAAGTGACAATTAAATAAAGGTTAAAGTATTTTACCCTGAATTTATAATCATCTTTTGGGCCAATGAAAGTACTATAATTTGTTGCCCTCAGAACCACCCAGGTTATCAAATATACTGCTAAACTTGACACCACCGATGCCATATATCTGTAAAGAAATTCTGGCTTATATAGCTAATACATTATATCTCTTCTATATTCACTAGTTTTTAAATGTTTACCTTATAGAAGTTAATTCTGATCGAATCTGCAGATTATCAGAAATCGCTGGTATCATAGCGAGATGAGATATTTGTACTATAGCCCATCCGATTTGGAAGAAAATTATAAGGACTGCGTAGTATAAAGGCATCCACCAAAGTAAATAATCAGGTTTATCGGTTACCCAACAACCCCAACATCTCACGAATAGTAAAGGAAATGTTGACATCACGAGAACACAACCTGTAAATTTTATATGAGTAAACAATTAACAAAATATTATTTCGTCAATACGTTATGAGTAAGTGCATATATATGTACCTACTATTTCGATGTCGCCACAATTCTAAATTATTTTTCGTTGTAATTGTTTTAACAGATGTTACTGTCTCCACAGAAATAAATACAAAGTTTTTACATATGTATTGGAACGAAGTTCCTTATTTTAGATAAGTTTGGCATGAAAACCGAGAAGCCAGCCTAACATAAACCTAATACGTCTTTATTTATGGCACTATATGAGCTATTATATACAAATTGTTGTTAGATTTCTTTATTTAGACTTTAACATATTGACTGCCACAGGATTTCTAACGTAGGTGGCCTGGGAAGACATTTCGTTTTAGTGATATTATATTACTAAAAATGGTGATAATAATATAATAAATAGTAATAATGACGAAATAAAGAAAATAATTTTGGAAGCAAAACATGATACGAATTATCTCGTAGTTATATTTGAAAGTACAATGCAAAAGTTCATGTAAGCCAAAGCAGATTGTGTTTTCTCTTTCCTAAAGCCACAGATTTATATTTACACTCGTATATTACGACTTTGCTGGTAGCTGACCAAATATGGCAACTAAAGAAAGGGCGAGATAACTCTTAGTGGGTTTCCTGGGCAAGTTCACAAACTACGGGATCGTAGCGTGCTGGCCATTAAAAATGTCTATACACACCATTGTCATATAAAAACCCAAGACACACAGTCTCGAATAAAGGTAGCGCTCAAAACCGTCCCCCAAAAACTCCCCAATATACATTAGGGTGGTTCATTTCCGCAATTTTTTTTTTTCGTTGCTCATGCAAAATATTAATCTACTTATAGAAAAAAAAAATCTCACCAAGTTTGAGCTCTTAATATTAATTTTAAGTACTTACAATTTAAATTTAAAGTTTTACCATTCAAAATGCATGTAAAAAAATCTTTTTTTTTCAAATTTCTAATGCTTACCCGGCTTTTACAATATTGCAAATCGGTTTGATGGAACTTGTGGAGAATTTCACGCTCTTCAAAATAGTCTTTGTGTTTTTTTTGTGTAACTCGCACTGGTTCACCAGTAGGAGTCGTCAAAGTACAGTTTTTGAATTTTGCTACAAAAAAATAAATAATCTTCATTTTTATTTTTTTGCTAAACGACAGAAATGTTGAAAAATTGCAAGACCTATGTTACAATTTTATTCTTGTAGTATTTTATGAATTTGTGTGTTGTTTTAATATTTATTGTGAGTGAGAATTCATAATAATTTTAAAAAAGTTCTTAGTGTAGGGAAATATAATGGTAATAAGTAGAAAAAAAGAATCTAAATAACATTATGTGTTAGTATTTATCAATTTCTTACATTTTCCGGTATAAAAATGGCTGTAAATTCATGAAATATTGGTCGGATAACTTTTTTTTTATGAATCAGTTCTTTTTTTCTTCCTACTTTTAGCGGTTTGCTCGAAAAATTAAGAGAAAATATTTTTTTTTCAAAAACTGTATTTTGACGCCTCCTACTGGTGAACCAGTGCGAGTTACACAAAAAAACAGTAAGACTATTTTAAAGAACGTGAAATTCCCCACAAGTTCCATCAAACCGATTTGCAATATTGTAAAAGCCGGGTAAGCATTAGAAATTTGAAAAAAAAAAGATTTTTTACATGCATTTTGAATGGTAAAACTTTAAATTTAAATTGTAAGTACTTAAAATTAATATTAAGAGCTCAAACTTGGTGAGGGTTTTTTTTTTCTATATGTAGATTAATATTTTGTATGGGCAACGAAAAAAAAAAATATTTGCGGAAATGAACTACCCTAATATACATACGTGGTCACAGTTATACGATAAACTTAAGGTTTTGCAAATTCAACCTTACCTGAATGGTTTAAAGTTGTTTTTACAAGGACGCAAGTGCCGTGAGACTATCTGAAATGACTGCATAATCCAAAATTATGCGGTCATTTTTGTGTGCCGGCTGTGAGACGATAAGTGTGCATCTTGGGTTATTGTATATCAATGATGCACACTGACTGTTTGAAAGTGAACGACATATTCGTTGCCACATTTTTTCCTCGCCACCAGACGAGTAGATAATAAAATTTGCATTGCGAAGTAAACGTTTGATTATAATATTATATTATATTGAATAGATATCTCGTTTTTAACAGTCGGCGTATAAATGAATTGAGCATAAGCCCAGAATTTGTGGTGAATATAACAATACTTCCTGTTAACGTATGTCTTATTTCCTAAAGGAATTGAGGATGGAGCATAGAATGTTATCGTATTAACGTTGTTAATGATAAATTATTTTATAAATCACCTACCAGCTAAATGCCAGGATTTCTTTGTACCATATTTATCAGCCAACAATCCCACTACTGGAGTAGCAAGCGCGTCTACCACTTGACCTGAAATTGAAAATTAAACATTCTCACGCAAAATGCTTAAATTGCACTAGTATCGTTCTATGAATTATTCATTAAAATTATATGCATGTACTGTCATATTGTCTACTACTTCGTTATATCTAAGTAGGAACTCGCAGTCATGTAATGCTATTGTTATTGTTATGTTAAAGATACGGTGACGAGGACGAATAAGACACGCTTAAAGAATTTCTAACGCTCTGAATTGCTTCTTACTTGTAGATAATAATATATGCAGTTTGTATTATTCTGTCATAATTTAAAATCGAGTTGCCATCTTTTACAGCAGATATTACTCATAGAAAATATTGTAATTAAAAACGATAACTTTCATATTTGTATTTGTAGTTGAATCAATATATTTATGTCATAAATTAAATCATTGAAAACAAAAAAAAATCTGTTCACTTCGAAGTCTTCAAGACAAAGATTATGTAAATTATATATTCTGGTTTTATACCGTTACTAATTTTTGCCGGCGACTTCATTCGCGTTAATGTTGATTTGGCCTATTCTCGGAAGCAGTATTTTTAATGTCTTAATGTCCTTTTCTGTAACCCTGCTACTACAAAATTTAATGATGATCGGGGTTCAGTAGTTAAGGCGTGAAAGTGTAATAAATAAAATCACATAGGGTTGTCCATATACAACATTGAATCTCAGTTACTAGATAATTAAATTTTCATTACATTTTTTGTAATTTATTTAATTAAAATATGTTTCGTTCAAATGATGGACTCGTTAATGCAGTCGGTAAACCATTAATCTTATGTTTAAAGGCTCCTGACAGTGGTATTCCGTGATGCATTAAATAAGTGAGTCTAGAGACATTAATTTTTGTAAAATAATATAACGTAGATGAACACTAAGAGAAGATTTTTGAAAAAACCATCCCAATAATAGTTAAAAATAACATTTCACTTTTTCTTTACACGTCTACAATAATTACAGCATGATTATTTAGATTTACGATTATTTAGGTTCCAAGGCGGCACTTATGAACATCAAGATATTACCAGCGTCCAAAAAACCTCCCAGTTATCGAGAAGAGCCAGCAAGAAACTCGATCGGTTTTATCTATTGCTTGTATATCTTCCCTTGTATACCTTTTTAATTTAGAACAATCATAAAAAGTCAATACCAAGTAGCAACATGGCGCCGGCGACAGCAGCCCTCATATCGAGTACGGCTTGGAAAAACAACATCATATACGAGAACCACATGGCGGCGCAAAGGTCGTTGTATACATGCCCCAATCCGTAGAGGATGTTTTGACTGATCCTCCACAACCGAACCCTGCATGGCACACTGTAAATTTAAATTCAACTATTAAATAAAATGGAAATGCCTATTTGAATTATAAATAACCTCAAATTTAAGTATTTACGCCGCCTATTTATATAATAATGTATTGAAGCAAGAAGAAAGTAATGACGCAATTATGGGTTAGTTGGTAGAGTGTTCGTGACACAGCATCGATGGACGTAGGTTCGAATCTTTGCAATTTAGTCGGAGCTTCCGGTGAAGGTAACTATCGCTAGCTACTATCCTCAGATTGAAAATCTGTCGTGAAGCACCTATCGATGTGTTCAGGCAGCTGCACTTGAGAGCCAAGTTTTGCGGTTGCCTTTAGGTTTGCCGTGTTTCCTATCTTAGATCACGTCGTTGAGATATAATGAGATTACGCTCAAACGCAAAAACCTATAGAGTATTAAAAAATCAAAGGAAAAATGGAAAAAGATAGAAAAGAAAATGGTCGCTTTATTATCTTTATTGTAACAGTGATATTGAATTCAAATTCAAAAACACTTTATTCAATTTAGGCCCTGAGAAGGCACTTATGAACGTCAAAACTACCACCGGTTCGGAAAACAACCCAGTCATCGAGAAGAACCGGCAAGAAACTCGATCTGGTTTATCTTTTTAACAAATATATATAATATTTAGAATAATAATATATTCTATATAATAGTAAATTTCACAAACGTTTTTAATGGATGCACAGAGATAGTCAATTCCACACATCACCATCGTTCACATATTGAATAAATTATATTATTTTTGATGTGCAGCTACGTTGGTTATTTATTACTAGCCGTAACCCGTGGCTCCGCACGAGCTTTTTAAAAAGCTTTTTGAGTAGGTGTGTACATTACAGAAATTCTCTTTTAAAAATATTTGTAACTACGCCACGCACGCTATGTACTGTAACATGTAACGTGTACATTAGATATATGAATACCAGTAGTATATCGAATGAGATGATATTTATCATTAGCAACATACCTGGAACTTTAACCTACTATATAAATATATAAATGGTTAATCTAAACATTTAAAAAAATCTATGTCTAAATGACAATTGAAATCTTCTTCTATTCTATTTCTATACATAATACATATAATAAGCATGTAAATCCAACTTGTCTGTACTTTTTCGATTTTCGAGAAAAAAATTGTTGCAGGTGTCTAGGAATAAGTAACAGTAATACATTTCACATTTTAGAAATGTCTGTCTGACTGTGTGTTAGGGTGGAGTGAAAAAAACAAATTTTTTTTTTTTCTTAGCCTGGGGGTCAAATTTGTAGCTTATAAAAAACAAAAATTTTTGAAAAAAAAAAAAAAATTTTACTCAACATCTTGAGCCAGCCCACTCATTTTTAAAATTAATTACGAGTAAAAATATTTGGTTGCAAAAAAAAATTTTTGAAGGCGTTCTAGAAACTTCAGAGTATCCTCTTTTATGCCAATTAAAAATCACAAGTTAAAAAAAAAATTTTGTGACTATTGTTTTAATTTAAAAAAAAATCCCAAAAAGTACCATTCCTCTTTAGGGCACTAGAATAAAATTTGAGTTGGAAATGATCATAATTGCCAGTTCTTAGATGTTTTAAGAGATTCAAAGACAAAAAAAATTTTTTTTTTTGCAACCAAATATTTTTACTCGTAATTAATTTTAAAAATGAGTGGGCTGGCTCAAGATGTTGAGTAAAATTTTTTTTTTTTTTTTCAAAAATTTTTGTTTTTTATAAGCTATAAATTTGACCCCCAGGCTAAGAAAAAAAAAAAATTTGTTTTTTTCACTCCACCCTACTGTGTGTGTGAACACGCATCACTGCTAAAGTACTGGCTTGAATGAATGAATGAATTCTTTACTGCACTTTTGATTTGTACACTGGCGAGCTTAATGCCATGAGGCATTTTCTTCCAGCCAACCAGCGGTATTGATGTTAAGCAAAAACTTTTGTAGGTAGTGCCTATATAAACAAAACAGAAGAAAATGGATAAATATATATATACATGTATAAATACTATAATAAAATAAATACATACATATATATATATATATACTAGCTGTGACCCGCGGCTCCGCACGCGCTTTTTAAAAATGTATTAAAGAAATGTAAAATTGTGAGTGGGTGTGTTCATTACAGAAACGCTTTTTCAAAAACATTTGTAACTACGATACGAACGCCATCTACTGTAACATGTAACGTGTACATTAGATATATGAATACTAATAGTATATCGAAAGGGATGGGATTTATCATCAGCAACATAACTGGAACTTCAACCTACTATATACCAAACTCAGTGCTCACTAACACTACATAAGAAAGTAATGAAAATTTGAAGCTATACATTACCGAACAATATGTCTTAAATCTTTTATTATGTAGATATAATATGACCATGTTGTCGATATAATTAAGTTATTCTTATACGTTGCTATGATCACTGAGTTATGTAACCGCAAACGCGGTAAATAAAACAAAATGGCCGCCAAATTGACCAAAAGGATGATATTGTTCAACTTATATACAAAAATATGGTTTTCAATTATGTATATTTATTCTTGGAGTCCAGTACAGCACACGTCTCACGCGTTTGTTTACAGTAAACAACATATATTTGATCAATTTCACACGGATAAATGCACAGGTACAAGTTCCTCACTACATAGTGTAAAACAAAGTTCTCTGGGCTGTCTGTTTATTTGTTCGCGATTAAGTCAAAAACTACAAAACGCATTTTCATGTCCTTTTTACCAGTAGATAGAATGATTCATGGAGAAGGTTTAGGTACAATTTGTCAAGGTTTTCTTTTTATTATCAGGGCGGGACAACGTATGCTGAGCCCGCTAGATTAAAATAAAATAGCGCATTAATCAGTTATCTGTCTGTAAAAAATTTGTGAAAATCTGCCCAACCGATTTGGAGATAGCATTGGAGAAGCCGCGGACAAATAAAATAGAATGTCAATCACTATAATTTTGGCTATCTGCCGTTAAAATAGGTCCAGCCGTTTTGGAGATTACCCGAAACAAACAAATAAACACACAAAATATAATAGTATAAAAATACAGACGACAGATAAAAAAAATGTTATTTGTAGCCATATCCATTCATCAAAAAGTGTTATTTTAATTTTACATACTCATACTTTATTTTTATAATACGTAATTAAATTAAAAAAATTGGAAACAAAACTAACGTAGTATAAACTTTTGAATAGGAACGCAAAATAAACTTTGAAAATGTTTGCGATAGAAACTTACCACGCTACCATGGCAACGTATTATAATACTAACGCTAACACGCAGCGAAAGTTCTCAAAAGGAAAAAATGCCCGATTTAGAAACATTCTTCTTTGGCGCTCCGTTCCTATTGGTCTTGGCGTCATGATATACAGCCTAAAGCCTTCCTCGATAAGTGAGCTATTTCAAACCGAAAGATTTTCTCAAATCGGACCGGTAATTCCTGAGATTAGCGCGTTCAACCATACAAACAAACAAACAAACTCTTCAGCTTTATATATTAGTATAGATTTAGGAGGAGGTACTTAGTGGTCAAATTGATAAAGTGTTCGAAACCTTTCCGTTTGAAACAGTTACGACTTCTGATGAACACTCAATCTTTCCACTTAGTGTAATCTCGTTGCAGAATTTAGAACTTGCTTGGGACTGACTAAACAACAGAAAATATACTTCCGTAAAATGCTATTTAAGTACCGGTTCGTGTTTCTTGTAAAACAGAACAAAACGTTCCTAATCCTGACTTTCAAGTTATAATCCTTATATTGCCTATTTTGATGAACGATTGCCATTTCTTACTCATGGTATGTTCAAGTCTATTTGAATATTTTTCCTTCAATCAGGCCTTCAATACCTACATCGATTCTTATTGTTTGGCATAAAAGTCGATTATCTTATTTATGTATAGGAATAGGACATAAAGTCCTTATTAACGCTACAAACAATTGATTACTAGCGATTAATCGATCCGCTAAAGCAGAGGAATAACAACTAAATATGAAATGTATCCAACAATTAACCAATGAGTAGAATGTATTAATATCGATCAAAATACCATAGAATTTTGTGCTATAAAGTGCTTAGATCTAAACTCATATGGTAGTAATTTTCAAACTCCTATATGAAATTAATATAATGTATCTCGATTGTTAGATACTTAAAGAGTCAATCATGTGTTATTACGGTTTTCCGTCTCGTTAAGTATGTGCCGCTTTGGAAGCTTAACAATTTCCTATTTTGTGTCCTAATTCTCGACCGCTCGCCGCAAATTGGATAAAGACACTCCACATAGATATCCGTGTTATCATATAAGTAATATCAAACTTCGGCTACATTTTCAGATGTTTTTTTTTACCTTGTGATATTTTCTTCTCTGGTATCTTGTATTTTCGCGTCTTCTACTTTTCCGTTTGCATCAGTCGCTCCATACTTTACACTCATCATTACATTTATGACTTTCCCTAAGTGCAATGACTTAGAGAATAATAACGATCGGCACTCTTCGGACAATAATGTCCTTATTTGTGTATTACCGTGTAATATTAGTGTGCACAATTTAAATTTCACGTGTATGTAACTAGTCCGTACATTTATTTTCTTGGTTTAATATTAACTGTTGGAATTATTAAGAACGAGGGCGGCGCGTGTGGTTTGAACGACGAGTTGAACATGTATGTGTAACAAATTTTGTCTCGAGACTTCATACTGTAAAATTGGACATGTATGTTTACAATACTTGAGAGACCAATTTCTAAAGAATAATAAAAGGTAAATTATAATAACAAGTAATAACAATAGAAAGACGGAATATATGTCATAATGATGTCATGCAACAAACGTAGAAGTTATATTTACATTTGATTATTAATATTATTAATTACTTAAACATTTAGTTTAAGGTATGCAAATTAGTAATTACAAACATGTTGCTATAATTTGTGGTTCCAGCTAATGAATCAATTTCGTTTCAATTTTTAAATAATTCAAATAGAAACGAGATATCAATTTTTGACTTTTATTAATGGTATTGTTGTTCTGGTAAGATATTGTTCTTAATAATAAATAACATTTGATAATAAATATTTACTAATCTAGGTGATTATATAGGATCACGTAAAACATCTGTTTCTCTTTTGTGACTGTGTAAAGGTCGACAGAATCAATAATCAACATTAATAAAAAAAATATATAGCATATTATTTATTTTAGCTGTAGCTTAACTTACTAAAGAAATAGTTTTTTTTTTTCAAATATAGGTAGTTGAAGAAAATCGATGTCCGACTTTGGACGCTGTATCGGTGTTTTTGTGAATTTGATATAGAAATTACAATAATATATTTTGTTACGTAGGTGATTCAGCTTAGTGGCTTCCGTGGGTATTGTGTTACCTTTCCACAAGCAGTATTCGTTTCACTGCCTCATGTCCAGTTTGAACATTGGCCTTATTCTTGTCATGGTATTTTATTACGTTAAATTTCTATAGATATAATAATCTAGAAAAAAGTATATGTTTTAAGATTGTTTATATATTTATTACGATTCTTAGTAGATATACGTATGTAGTTATTTTAGGATACTGCTTATTTTTACAGATAGAAATATGGTACACTTATGTAAAATCGTCTGTTTCAAGTTAATACTTGTCTAACGCTGATTAATTGCCGGGCAATACACAACTTAAGTTGGTGAGTTTAAAAACATGTATTTTTTCAGAGGAGTTCCTTGTATATTAGCACTAAGAAACGGTTTTGGAAATTTGGACTCCCAAGATTTTCAAGTGAGAGTTAAAAACATTTAGACGCATATAAATAAATTTGTAAATCGAATGATTTTTAAGACGTTGCCGATAGGAAATCCCATGTGTACACGAATAGTATTCATCTGTTCCTAACCGTTACCTTTTTTTTCACGAACTGACTACGCTATTGACCTAGCAAGGTCTTAACAGCTTCACCGGACTACTTAACCGTTACCAGTTGCAGAGACCATTATAAGATTGAACCCTAACAGTCTACAGCTCTACCCTTTCGTGTGCACGTAAATATGCGATATCCTACTGGCTTGGAGGAGGTCAATATACCAGTGCGATTGTATATCTACAGGTGGTCTGCCTTTCAGTTCAATACACCTAATGTCAAATTCATCTTTGCGTCTGCTCTCGAATGTAAAATTGTTAGTATTCAAGTAGTCCGGTGAAGCTGTAAAGATCTTGCCAGGTCAATAGCGTAGTCAATTCAAGAAAAAAGTTAGTATTCAAAAAATTACGCCACCTGTCCGTTTCGCAGGTGTCGTTTCCCACACAAATGGATTTACTTTACAAGATTTATGTGTCGTTTCAGCACATCCTTAAACCCTAATAGCTATCCAGCTTACTTTGATTTAGCCACTTCAACCTCGCACCACAAGATGCACTCCATCACGCTTCACGTTTCATCAGGTCTCAGAAATACGTTACCACGCCAATAAACCTGTCTTCGCACTAAATATGCACTAAAACGAATTTTAAGCACAACCCAACTATCCTTCTTGCTTAGTCGGGTTAATTTTTTTTTTGTGAGTTTATTTTTTTTTTTTTTTTTTCTTTTCCCCTTTTTTTTTTTTTTTTTTTTTCCCCCTTTTTCTCCTATTTTTTTTTTTTTCCCCCCTCCCCCGATTTCCAATTTTCTCCCTTTCTCCTAAAAATTAATTAAATTCTCTCTTTCTATTTTATTTATGTATTTCTTTTCTATTTTTGCCCTTTATTTTTTTAATCCCTTTCTCTAATAACTCATACCTTATAACATTAAAATATTTATCATTCAATAATATATAAATTTAATATTAAAAACTGCTTAGACAGATATTAAATTTTATATCTTGATTTATATTATTTGAACACATCAGCTCATTCATTGTTTACAATTCAACATTATAATTATTAATAATACCTAGTATTGAAGATAGAATGGGTCTTTCTAATAAAATATTAGACCATAAACGTATTACTTATTGACAATATGGACATATTTTATAATTAAAACAACATCTTTAAGTCTTTGTTTCATTAGTTCATTATACAGTGTAAGTGAGCACTGAGGTAGTTAGGTTCCAAATATGTTGCTGATGATAAACGTTCTTTGACACGCTGTTAGCATTTATATATCTAATGTATACATTACATGTTATTGTAAGTGGCGTGCGTATCGTACTTACAATTGTTTTTAAAGAGCATATCTATAATTGTACATGGTCTTACAATTTTATATTTCTTTAATACAAATTTAAAAAAAACGCGTGCAGAGCTGCGGGTACAGCTAGTTAAATACGTATTAAATACTTGCTTTAAAAATATTTCGAATTACATGCACCACGCTCGCCCGAGTGAAGTTCGCGTTATTCTTTTTCGCAAGTCTAACCTAACGTAACCAAAGCGAGACAAAAGAGCAAGATGGCGAACATTTAGCGACCGCGGTGTATTTAATTCGCAACCTTTTTAAAGCAAGTATTCGATACGTATTTAACTTTTTTGTAATAACACCGAAAAGGTTTAATTATAAAAATTTAATCCACAAATATTTCAAACGTGCTTATTTTTAGGTAACTAAACTAAAAGAGTATTAACGTAACGTACTATACATATTAAACATATCATTACATAGTATAAAACAAAGTCCCCCACCGCATCTGTCTGTCTGTCTGTTCGCGATAAACTCAAAAACTACCGAACGGATTTTTATGCGGTTTTCACCGATGGATAGAGTGATTGATGAGGGACGTTTTAGTATATAATTAGTCCAGGATTTTTACATAATCAGGGCGGGACAACGTCTGCCGGGCCCGCTAGTCTAATAATATACTTAAACTAGCGGGCCCGGCAAACTTTGTCCCGCCCTGATTATAATAAAATCCTGGACAAATTATATACCAAAACGTTCCTCGTGAACCACTTTACCCACTTGTGAAAACCGCATAAAAATCCGTTCGGTAGTTTTTGAGTTTATCGCGAACAGACAGACAGACAGACAGACGCGGTGGGGGACTTCGTTTTATACTATGTAATGATAACAAGAGTGTAACTAACTGCCAACATCTGAGAGATCAAAACCAGCGTACATGCGGTGTACCCTATTGAACAAACAAAAACGGTGACACGTACGTAAAACATTCGACTTGGATCATGACTGAATGACATGATAGTATAAGTTTCTTAACTCTTTGTAGTCTGCCTCGGTGTATCATCGTATTTTGGCGTCAGCCAATGACAACCAATATGAATATGACCGTGCTGTCAGTGTGACTAAGTACTCGTGTAGTTAGTTACTAACAAAAATAATATAGGTACATATATATTTTAATACAACTAAAATAGCATACACCAGGTTGAGATGAAGTACAGTTATAGCAATAAATTAAACGCAAACATGACGCAGTACACCTAGATACACTTTTATAACCACAAATCCTACGACTACCTCGCATAGCTTTTACCAAAACTGTCGGAAACTGCACAGTATTCAACTGTGGAAGCTGTGTTCGGTCTGAAGAGAGTTGTTGAAACATATTATGACTAAGCTCAAAAGTATTAGCATAATGTTTATTCCATAATAAATCTTACGTATGTGGAATAATCTACGAA
Source organism: Antheraea yamamai (assembly GCA_036509395.1). Taxonomy (NCBI): domain Eukaryota; kingdom Metazoa; phylum Arthropoda; class Insecta; order Lepidoptera; family Saturniidae; genus Antheraea; species Antheraea yamamai. Next base: position 13,906,179 of record AP028428.1, on the reverse strand, counting down.
ATTTACAACTTGTGTAGTAAAAATAATCAAAATTTATTTTGTACCTAAATAAATATTTAACTAATTAAATATACATACAAATTATATACACAGTTCTGTTAGTTCAATTGTAGTTTATTGAAATCTTTAATCTAAAATTCTACATTTAACAAACCCTTTAAAGGCGTTTTTCATAGCTTCTTCAGAATTAAACTTCAGAGAAAGTGTCTGTCTCAAGGGTATTAAAACGTAGCTGTGAGAGAACCGTTTGTAGTTTAAATCAGGAGCGTAGGCTCTTAGAGTGGTTCTATTTCTTGTTTAAATACTGAGATTTTTAGTCAAAAATTTGTGATAGCAATTTTCATTTTATAATTTTTTTATCGAGCTATGTGACATTTCTTTAAGATCATTATTCATCGAAAAACGTAGACATCGGTGTTGTACAGATTATTCCAGAAACAATAATTTTAACCACTTAAATTGATAATTATTTTTGATGAAATTGTAATATAATGATTAATAAAATGGGCTGATTAATAAATAATATTATCTACATTTTTATTATACGCCTTCTGAAATTATAATATCTTTCTGAATAAATGTAGAATGGTCAATATCTTTGTAAAAATTTAAAAACAACTCATTTTATTGTTATCACTTCAACTATTGGTCAAATATTTGGTCGTTAATTTATTTCTGATTGGGTAATTAAGCTAAATGTTATGTCTAATGTTTATTTATATTCCACATGTAATATTATTAATAATATTTCTGAGGTCTGTGTCGACATTTGTAAGACTGTTAATGTATATGAATGATCTCATTTGTAATCCTGCCATCTATTAAATGCAGTTAGCACTATTAATACACGTGGTAAGGAAACGCGACTAATTTCATGAACACTACAAAACTTACAGTTACTCTTAACAGATGTCGCTACGAACTACTTTGTAATGAATAATATTCAAATTCGTAGATCCTTAATATTACATTGGAACTACGTATGTTTTGGAGTTTTTGGCGGGATTTTGGTCTGTCATGTAGTGGATTTTATATTTTATTCATAACCTTGTGTTACTTGATTCTATATTGTGTAAAATTAGTGGTATTTTATGTAATATAGTTAGTTTATTGTGCATAAGTAAAGTGAATGGAAAATAATATCACGGACCATGAATTCTGGGATGCCACAAAAACTTCATGGAAAGATCTAACAAGATGACCACCATCTTGTTAGTTCATTGAAATTATATCAAGAAACTTGTAATATCGATACTCACTTGACAATAGCAGCAATAGTCTACTAGAAGACTGATTGCCAAAAATGGAATGGAAGAAGAAGAACGAAGAAGGAAGAACTATTAACTACTCAACAATGGCAGTAATAATCTAAAAGATTGGTTGCCAAAAATAAAGTAAAAAAAAGACTACGTATGTTATTTTTACTAAAAGGGGCTAATTTCTTTCTTTCATAAAGTTATAATGCTTGACGTCTATGGCAAAGCATTATAACATTTAGTGTGGATCCATCCTCCAGTGTGGAGCCATATGATTGATTTGAGAACCACTTACACAAATAATAATATATAGTAATTTTCAATTGATGTATATTTGAAAAATTGACTACTATTCATATGACATTTTGTATTAACGATTTAAATATTAAATTTATGATTTTAAAACTAAATTTCATTTTATATCATAATCTGTTATTAATTGTTATTTAGGTACCTTATGAAAACACATTTGTACACATTTTTATTCCATACATATTCATACACATAGAAATAATTTATATGGAAAAAAAATTGTTTTAAATACATTGATTAATCAAGCCTAGTTATGCTAATACAATTAAAATTAAATACTTATTTGTAAAACAATTGTATGTATCAACGCTTTCATTGATAATTTATTTTCGTTTTCTTTTTACTCGAAGCCTGATAGTGAATTTGTACCAAACAATGCCGGTAGCGAGAGAGTTATGGTCCAACCGGTTCGTGCCTAAACTACCTACTGTCCGAAGTGTACTCTAGAACAGTCACGATAATTAAATTGAACGTTAATTGATTTAACTGCACAAATAACTATTAAATTTACTGTGAGTTGACCTTTATTTTGTATTTAATAAGGGGCTAAATGATGTTATTGTAATATATTTTGAAGATAAATTTATTTAATAATGTTGAGCGTAATTTGTATTGCAAAAAGTCTTCAATTATAAGTAAACATACAGTTTATATTCATCTGAATTTAGGTCATGGTAAAGGAGTAAAATAAAGGGATGTTATAAAATAGTTATTGTTTTATTAAATACTAGCTGACACCCACTACTTTTCCTGAGTTGCTTAATATCTTAATAATATGTTTTGTATACAAAGGAAAAAACATAAGGATCACTTCGCTTGCCTTACTTCTCCACAGAAAGAAAACATAGCTACATCACCTACATGCCTACATGCCTATAAAAATTGCAGTTTATTAAAATTTCAAGAACTTTATATGACACTAGCGGGCCCGGCGGACGTTTTCCTGCCTTGATAGTAAAAAAAAATCCTAAAAGACAACCGCAGCGCCACCTACCGGGTCCATTGTGAATTTAAACCATTCTCGAATCCACTGGAACACGCACACAAAATTTCATCAAAATCGGTCCAGCCGTTTAGGAGGAGTTCAGTGGCATACACACGTACAGACGAAATTTATATATAAAAAGATGAGGCTTCTTTTTTAGAAAAGTACCAAGCACCTAAGACGTAAAATTAAAAAGTTGTAATCGATATCAATAATATACAGGCAAAGATAGTTTAGACAGTAGCAATATTTATGGAGGAAAGTCTGCACTCGATTCTCGTCCTACACCAATTTAAGAAATAGGTGCTTAATAAGTGACCTAATTATCTAGAAAAATACAAAAATTATACGCAATTCTCTACGTTTCATGTTAAAAAACAATGTCGATGACCGTCGGGTGATTTCACTTTCAGTTGAAAGTGAACGTGGGAATGATATGAACAAAACAAAAGGGTTTATTGTCCGTTTTATTATCGAAGGTTATTAACTTCGGGTCGCCCCTTATTGCTTTGGGCACCGGTCATTGCACCTAGGCTTATTCCGATTGTGTTTATACTTTTGAAAGTCTTAGAACAAACTTTAACTTAGGTTCTCTTCGTTCTTTATTAATATTTGTTTGTATGTTAAATGCGACCATGAAGTATTATATCTTAGAATACTGCGATCCTGGTATAATATAGATAATCGAAATAAGTATTTTTTGAGTGATGGACGTACAACCGTAGACCTCTATCATCTTATTTATATTGATATTTTAAAGGTTTTGACCTGTGACATAATAAATCCTTCTATGGTTAGATATACATATTTAAAAATTACTGAGAATTCGTATCTAGTTTAAGATCTTAAAATTTTGTTTTAATTATCGCTATAATATTCTACTAAATAAGTTATTACCGTTTCCGAGTGTAAAGTATAAAAATAGTTGCTATACATGAAAAAATATTTGTCGATGATTTTTTTTATTCCAAATAATATGTTGTTTACGTTAGCCACATTAATAGATGCTGGCTTAGCTTGTTTTTTTCGAACGATTTAAGATACCTATATGGGAGTAGAAGATAATATGCAATCGAGATTTAATCACGTTTAGCAGGAACATGTTACGTTTGGATTATAGTGTCAACTTGTGATTTATAGAACTCCATCAGCAGTAGTATTTAATGAGATGGGATTAATCTTTGGTGTACAAATCGTGTCTTTTTGGAAATGTTTTCAAAACATAACTAGATTCTTAAAGCTCTATCTTTATAATTTATATTTGATTATTAATTTATTTTTCCTTATGCAACTTTGTTTCTAGATCAGGACGAAAGTTGCCGTATCGTGTTATTCAGGTATTAAAGGTCAAAACCAACTGGTTACCGATAAACACAAACAGGTTTCATGAAAGGTTTTCAAGGCTCGGTTAAGTTCTTATTATTCACGAGTAATTAAAGTTAATGGTGTAAAGTTATTTATAGTTTCATATTTTAAAATATTTTATGATGATTAACTGAGTAGGGGGTTCTAAGTACTTATTACCTAACACTATACCACACTTTAACGGCTTAACATCATTTAAACGAAATGATTTGAAACCATTAAGCAATGTCATTAAATTTCTAAATATAATGTAAGTATATATATTTGAAGGCATATATCAAATAGAAATATAGAATACGAACGATGTTAAAAAAGAGAATTTTATAGCTTTAAACCATTGATATATAAAAACCCAAGATGTACAGTCTCGAATAAAAGTAACGCTCAAAAACACCGATATACGTAAGTATAAAATTATGTTTTTGCAAATTCAACTTTACGCGAATTATTTAAAGTTGTTTTTATAAAACAGAAAGTCCAAAGACACGAGTGACGAGAGACTATCTTCTATATTCTATATTCTATATCTATATCTATATCTATATCTATATCTATATCTATATACTATAATAAAACTGTAGCAAGGTCAAATCTGCAAATTCAACATTTACGCGAATTATTTAAAGTTGTAGACTTTTATAAAACAGAAAGTCCAAAATTTTTTGTTTTTTTTTTTTTTTTTTTTTTTTTTTTTTTTTTTTTTCTTTTTATCTCTCATACCAAATCTAATATTAACAATTTTGACATATAAATATTAAAATTATAATATAATTATTTTTATTATTTTTTTTAAAAATAATCATATTATTTTATTTTTTTTTTTTTATTTCCAAAATAAATATAATTTTTTAATATTAAAAATAATTAAAATTATTTAAATATTTTTTATTTTTTATTTTTAAAAATACAGATCGGAAAAAAGTAAAAATTATAAATATTGATATTTTTGATTTTTTTGGTTTTTTTTATTTTTTTATTTTTATAGAAAAAAAAAAAAAAAAAAAATATTTTTTTATTTCTAAAAAAAAAAAAAAAAAAAAAAAAAAAATAATAAATTTCCCCCCCCCAAATATTATATATATATTATACATTTTTTCTTTTTAGAATATTTAAAAAAAAATATGTTAATATTTTTTTTTATATTTTTTTTTTTTTTTTTTATTATAATTATTTTTAAAAAAATGTAAATTTTTTTTAAAAAACATAATATTTTTATTTTATTTTAGAAAATTATTTATTTTATTTTTCTTGTTGTTTTTTTATATTTTATAAAATCTTTTTTTAAATTTTGTTTATTCTTTAAGTAGTTGGGTTCAGGTTTGTGAATGTGCGATTAAAGTAATCAGTTGTGGTTTTTTTAATTACTATTTCTCGTTTTTTCATATGATATTATAAAGAGGTAAAGTTTTTTTTTTTGAGAATTCTTTGTTTTCTTATTCATTTTAAAAATTTTTTCCTTTTAAAAGATATATTTTCCCAATTTCATTTTCCAAAAAAAATGGTTTTTTTTTAAAAATAAAAAAAATTTTACAAATTAAGATTGAATGCAGATTTCACGTATACTTTACAAATTCTTATAAAATAAAAACTAAAACAAAATGGAAATTTAATGTAGATAAAGTTTAATTTTTTCATTTTTTTAATTAATGAAGTTCAAGGGGTTTGGGAAGAATTTTTTCGGCAATTTTTTTAATTTATTTTTTTTTTTCTTTGACCCCTTAGGTAATTCTGCGAACAGGTTCTACGCTTATTTTAAAAGATTTCCCACATTCCAACTGGGTATATGTTTGAGTTAATCCCTGGATAGTTTGGATTTACAATTGGAAGGGTTAGATGTCGCTGCAATCGGGTTTTAGGTTTTTTAAAAAATGCGTTTAAAAATATTATTGAAACCGCTAATAACCGATTTGGTGCAGACGAAGTTGCACTGGTCAGCTAGTTTGAAATAAAGCGCACAATTCTCAATTGATTCATCAACTGATGTGTTAGATAAGATTTTACTTTTAAAGTTTATGTATATAGCTGTCTTCCCTCAGAAAAGACGATTTTACATGCAAAAAAAAACACATTTTTGTAACATATTATTATAGCCTCTATACCTTATAGTGCAATCTCTTAGATGTCAATGTATAGTAACCTACTAGTAGCCCAAAATTTTGTGAGATGGCGCTATCATCCGAATACAAATACGTTTGGTTTTTTATATTCCCATATCCGAAGGTTCACCACGAAGCTTTGTCTATAATCACAATAAATGCAAGTGTGGGAAGACATTATCGTCAGACGTGTGTCGTCACGCAACACAACGGCGAGTTTTAATAACAAGGACGAACAGGGATAGTATATTTTCTAGTATTGGTATATATAATGTTAATTAATACTCACTGTAATATCTCAAAGTTATATTTATTTATAGTATATGACATGAATCGGACTAAAAACTTATTCTCAAAACCCAACAAATTTTAGTCTAGACTTCGAGATATTCCCATTGTCTTTGAAGGAAATGACTCGGGCGCTATCTATTGTTGTACTAATTTAGATACCTACATTCATAAGAAACTTACCAAACACGTTTCATTGCAGTGGAATGAATGGTTCATCTTTATATTCGTACAGAGTAAGTACCTAATGACGGTGAATAAAAAGTTTACTAATCGGAAATCACTGCCACAACTTTTGCTTTGCTTTTTATATTATAAGTCGTTTGGCCTAGCTAACTATCTGTACAATTGACGTAATGGGTGGATTCATTTTGTTGTCATAACCCGTTGTACACGTGGGAGGCCGTTTTAAATTATAGCATTTGACACTATTATGTATTTGGGTCTGTTAAATGAATTATTTATGATCACTTTGAATTATGAGGTAAGTTTGTAATGCATTGCAAAATTCGCGTTTTGAATTATGTTCGTGAGCCAAAAGTTGAAGTAATTTTGTAAGTTAATTATGGTCCAGACGTGTGACATCGTATCGATCGACCTAGGTTCGAACACTTGCTAATGATTCGCAGCATTAGGTGTAGGAAAACATCGCAATGAAATCATAGGATGTTAGTGTAGGGCTTCTTTATACCGGCCTGGCTAAGTTACCTCGCTAACATAGAAGATCTGTCAAGCACCTACAGGTATGTTTTGGCAGCTGCACTTGAGAAATCCTGTTCTACGTTAAATCACTCACCATTAGTTATTTCGAAAAAGCCGTGAATCATCCCAGTCCGTTAGTGTTATTCGCCGCAAAATACGAACCCGTACCGAACGCTGCGCGTTACAAAAGACGTCCGCGACATATTTTTACCAACCCTCCCGATGAACGGCAGTGAACGATCAGTACCAGCCTGTCTCTCCAAACAGAGCGTACTCACGCCCACGCCCGCGTAACCACAGATCACGCCGCCGTGGTCTAGGGGTAAATTTCGCTCCCGCACACCAGACTAAGCCCCCCTCGCCAGCGGCTCAATCCTAGGTCCGTTCCTTATCCTAGGTGTAGGGCCCTTGAGTACGTTGCTCGCGCGATACAGTGACACAAAACCTTACATAACTGCAACAACATTACACATATCACCTCCACACACGTGCACGCACACATGCTTACACATGAAAGTAGGAGAGTTTTCTTTTTTTTTTCCCTATCGAACTGAAATAGTTTAGAAAATATCCGACACAACATACAGATAAGAGTTATCGAGGTACATGTATGCTTGATACACATATATGTTTCAATAACTTATATAAGTATGAATATGTAGCTTACTTTAGCTCAGATAGGTTGCGAAATGCATGAGTCAGGCAACAGCCCAAGCCGAGATGTGCGCGCACCCTTGAGCTAATTGTCAAAACAAAATCGGCTGGGTGCCTAAAGCGCTCGCTTTCCTAGTCGATGAAGCTGTTAAGGCCTCGCTAGGCCAATAGCGTAGTCAGTTCGAGAAAAAAAGACTGGTCTACGTTTATCGTGTTTACCATCTTAGGCCACATCGTTTTTTATGGTCAGCTGAGATTGTAGTCATACAATAAAATGTAGACTGTATAACGTCATAGCAAATGTGCTAAGTATGAGTATCTTCTAGTACAAGATTATCTACTACCATAACTCATAAATACTTCTGCGCTGGTCTCACCTATCACAAATGTGAACGCGTGTTCTGAATAGCAGCATTATTAAGACATAGATCACGTGCAACGATAGTCGATTTGTGAATAGTATATGATATTAATTATAGCTTTATAGATTAATTAATACTTTAAACCCTTCACAGTTTCCACCAGATGCTGTAGCTTGGAAGTGAGTTCATTGTGTTGTGCGGTATTCACAATACGGCTACGACTTTTACAAAATGTATGCATTATTTTCGAACACTTGCAATATATCTGAAAGACTCTAAAATTTTCCATAAAACTGCGAATAAACTCATAGTAACAGATAAGGCAGCGTGGCGACTCATCGCCGCGAGGAATAGAAAAAGAAAACTTTTCGCTTTGACTATTGTTAAGAAACCAAAAAGTTCAGAAAATGTCATAATTTCTTCCAGATAATTGCTGCTATTGTCAAGTAGGTAAAATAATATTACAAGCGTCTTGTGATCATTTCAATGTTCACAATGATAAAAAATTGGTAACCTCCTTGTTAGAACTTTTCAGTGAGTTTTCCGTGGTATTATTTCCCATTCACTTCACTTGTGCACAATAGCCGAGCTATATTACGCAAAATACCACCAATATTACAAAATATAGAGTCAAATAGCACAGGATTATGAATAAAATATACAATCCACTATATGAGAAACTAAAATCCCGCCAAAACTCCGTTCCGTCAATATTATCACTCCTCGTTTTTATCAGATATATGAGTGAGTCGCAAACAAAAAGAAAGAATCGTGAAAAGAAAAAAATCCACAAGAGGTTTATAATCAGAGTTTTGGACGAGGTGCAGGTGTTACATCAGATTATTATGTAGATTGCTTTCACTGTAATAGTGAGTTTATTTCACTTATGTATTTACGAATAAATTTTGTTAGTAAAATCGAAAACCTCAATGTTCAGGTGCAGTTGAACGTAAAAAAAGTTCGCGTATTAAATATTTTGTTATTTAGTGAAATTTGCTCCTTTTCTACTCTGATAGTAATAATTCACTATCAACATATGCTACAATGATGAATGATATCATTATAAAATCTACTTAAACCCGACATTTTTTTAAAGTTATTGGCCACTCATGTCTACATACTATTTTTTTATACACCAGGTGCTTAAACTTTATGAAACACAATTTTTTTTTTTTTCTTTAAAGTACAATAGCTAGTCATACTATTCACTACTTATCTATTGCAATAGTTAGTGTATAATAAAAAAACAATGAAAAACCGATGGAATTAAGTAATTTATGGTTGTAGTGGACAATAATGTAATATAAGGTAAAAATTTGCAGAATTTAAAGAATAAAAATTCATATCTTAGGAACTAGTTAAGATATAATTTGTTTGCCATTTCTTTCTGAACAGCCATAAGTTCTGCTATAATCCATTTCAAGGTTATCAATTCATTACCGGATACCCTGTATGATTAGATACCTCTCCTTACCTTGCATGTTTTAATAACACTACATTCAGATTGGATACGGAAGCTGAGTCAGGGGCTTGCAACGTGAATTATTGGGGACGCGAATTGTATGTAGAAGCAGTAATACGATTTATGGAACATATGTTAAGCTGTTGGGATCTATACTATTATAATTAAGTGCTTTTCAAAAATTAATGTATTATAATATCGATTACTCTATTTAGTATGTTATTATATCCGGCATTTCTTACAAATTAGGAATATCTTTATCTATCATAGCGAAATAAATATTCAGGTTCTAAATTATTTTATTTTATACTCTTAGCAAAACTTATAGCTAACTAAACAAATACATTGTATATATAAATATAATCGAAGGCCATTTACAAGTTTCCGCAACTAGCATGCGTATAAAATAATATTGTTTTTCTGATAACAGGTAATGAGACAATAAAGTCATCCAATTCTGACATGAAATATAGCGCCGCGTATTGGAAGAAATTATTTGTATTTGGCTAACTACAGGTAAGGCATTTGGCACAAGCAATAAATAAGTAATCGGCCGTAGGAATTAGGAACACACTCATCTACACCTTTAATCAAATTATTATAAGAAAGTAATAGGATTCTAAAATGAGTGTATCTCGAATCTTGTTGAATGTTTCGAATAATGACGTCAATCTAATAGAGATTTCCGCCCTCCTTTTTGTAAAGTATACAAGCGCCTCGAGGGACGTCCGAAGATAGTTTCATTATGAACGTTACAGCAAATAATGATCGTAATAATTGAAAAATTAAACAATACAATAAAACATTAAAAGGTGCGACTACAGCATAACTGTGTGGTACTTGTTTAATTTTTGTCTATGGGAGTCAAGCACAAATATCATAGTATTACCATTCCCATCGGCTACTATATTCATTCTGCGAATCCAATATTTATAGGAAATATAAACGGATATAACAGAACATTAAAAATGATCCTATCATATGATCGTAATAATTAAAAAAGAAACGAGATACCTTTGTCAAATCTAATCTACTCTATAAAAATACAGACACTATACATAAGCATAAATATAGTTATTATGTAATAAATACCGAATAATGTATTGTGGAGCGTGTCTTAGCATATACGTTGGTTTATTAAACGAACGCACCAGACCCGAGACGTGGGACCCCGTGATAACAATTTGATTATTCAGCGCCCCTCACTGTTAGGTCGTATAACGTTTTAAGGTAATCTCAGCTAATGATTTCAACTCGCCCTTCGTTGAACAGACATCGCACCCTACAATTTGCAGCCAAATTAGTTCCCAAATTGATGCTTACTCACACTATATTGAGTTAAACAAATATACTAACATTTTATTAGCACGATATATTTTCAAACTCTATGAAGCTGAATAATATTACATGCGGTCGTAAAATTATATGGTAAAGTATCAAATGTAGGACATAATCCAAAGGGAGGCGATATCGTCAAGCCCAGGTACTGGCGAACGATGCGCGATCTCGTGCAAAAACGCTATGGACGTAGGATTAAAACAGTTTTTATATTTATTTTCAGTATAAAGTCGACCCAGTTTGCACGAAGTATGTCTATAAACAAGTTTACAGTGCAAGTATATTACATTAATGTGGGAGATGAACAGATGTCAGCGAGCGTTCTAAAATATACGAATGTGTCGTTATATCACATACGACGTTTTATTATAGTACTAGCTGTGCCCGCGACTTCATTCGCGTGGAAGCTTATGTATAAAACAGCGATTAATAAAGGCATCAGAATGTATTAAGTCCATTTACTTATCTACTTTTCTCTCGTGGTAGTGGTCGTCGAGCACGGTGCATTATATTAAAAATTATGTTAAAAACTTCGAATAATACCTATCTGAAGAAGTTATTATCTTTATGGAAAGCTCAAAGGCCTGCTAAAAAACCGTCTACTTTATCATACGAATACAGAACATTGTGGCAGTGAGGTCACACGTTTTTTCCATTTAAAACATGTAAGGGAAAGTATATTACATGAAAGGTTACAGCTACTAAAACGACCTTATATAGAACACCCGAATTGAGAAGCATCCGTTATCACTTGACAAACGTCTCTTGAATTTTAATTCTTTAACAAATAAATAATGTTAACACAATTAAATTCACTGATGACATTTACTTGAATTGTAATAATAATTGGGGTTTTTTGGGGGGATTCTAGTCTGTCATGTATTTATAATTTACTAGTGGTCACCTAGTGGTCGAAACTTGATCATAATTAATTTTGACATTCAATAAGACCAAAGAGAATAATATCTATATCAGTGAATTCATAAATTTAATATATATATTATGAATTTACATAATTATTTTAAAATTAACCTACAATTTGACCAGTTAATTTCAAAGTGCATGTAAAATATGGGACGTAAGTCATGTTAAAAATATTGAATCTAGGATGAAAAGAGGTAATTGGAACGTAAGAGTAAAATGACGGATGGCGAAACGTCTTTTTCATTTACATGTGTATATATATATTTTGTGTTTCATTCAAGCTGTAGTGTGAGCAATGTATATTTTAATTGATTTGATGTGTTTTTAATGCATTTTATATAAAAAATAGCTTTATGCATTTTTGCTCTGTATAAACTTTAACTATACCAAATTTCACGTTCATCCGTTCTCGCAATTTGGTTAAACAGGGCTTAAGTTATGTCTATTAAAGTTATGGCTTCCCGTATTAATATATAGATGAATAATCTTATGTTATTTGACTGTATACTTTGTAATATTGGTAGTATTTTGCATGATACAGTTCGGTTATTAAGTACAAGGAAAGTGAATGGGACATAATACTATGGAGCATGAATTTTGAGTTGCCACAAAACCTCCCTGGAAAGTTCTATTAAGCCGCCATCTTGTTAGAACATTGATCTGATGACAAGATACTTGTAATTTTACTACCTACTCGACAATTGTAGTAATAATCTAGCAGACACATTCCTGAAAATAGAATTTTTTAAAATGTATACGTTCAACAAAGTTATACCTTTACTTAGATTTTATAGTTTTTTGTAGGTCATAATTTTTATGGTTTCTACTATACGTTGCTTTAGTAATAACGCGAGATGGATGACTATTTTTGTTTCAGCAAGAAAGCAATAAAGGCACGGTATCTGTTATAAATTACATTTTTTATAACGCTGAAGTAAACAGGAACGTACGACAAGTAAATATAAGTTACCACACATATTTCATTCCCTTATAACTTTTGTAATATAAATGTCACGTCTTTTGGGAAAGTTCGGTGCGGTGTGCTATTTTTTTAGTGTCGAGGCGCGCCGGTCAACAACCAAGAGATTTTCTACGAACACACAAATACGTTGCCACACGTTGGAATATCAAATTGCTTGTGTATAATATAAAACGTAATCTTCCACTTCACGGCGTTTCGTTTCAATTTTCTTCTTCACAGTTCAGTAACTGATCACAAGATCTTGGCCTTAATTTGTTTACTAAGAACATCTATCTATTAAGAGTTTTTAGTGGGATCTTAAGTCTGTCATGTAGAGTCTTATATTTTATTTTTAATCTTGTGTTAGTTGACCCTATATTTTGTAATATTGGTGGAATTTACGTAATATAGGTCGGTTATTGTGCATAAGTGAAGTGAAATGCTACAAAAACTCCCTAGAATGTTCTAACAAGGGGCCACAATCTTGTTGGAACATTGAAATTATCTCAAAACCCTTGTAAAATATTACCTATTCGATAATGGCAGTAATAGTCCCGAAGGTTGGTTGCCAAATATAAAATAGAAAAAAACATCTACTTAAATATTTGAACTGTAGAAAATGTGTATACATGTGAATAGTATAATTGAAAATCGTAACAAGCTATGTCTCGAAAGAAGACTAGACATGTAATGCATTTATCTAAACACAAGAACACATATTTGGCGACATACTTTTAACTTTAAGACGACAGTCACCCTGGTGAGAGAGCATTAGAGAATTCTTAGGTACATCATAGAATTCTAACTCACGTCGTTCAACACAATTTTCAAGCATGCCAATTTCGTTCTGAGTTTTTATGCCTCTTAGGGGGTTATGGGTGTTGTATACTAAAACAAATAATAACGTAACTATACAGTTTTCTCGACATTTTTTACATGTACTTTACAAAAGTACATTAGTAAGGCCTACAGAATCACTGCTGTAATACCATTATAATAATTAAAGGAACGTAAGTATACCAATATGTTTGCTTTTTTAATCCAAATTGTTCTATTTTATTTTGAATTTCTGATTTTAATGTTTCATGCAATTATCATTACATAGTATAAAACAAAGTCCCTTACCGCGTCTGTCTGTCTGTCTGTTCGCGATAAACTCAAATACTATTGAACGGATTTTCATGCGGTGTACTCTAATAGATAAAGTGATTCATGAGGAATAATTAGGTATATAATCCGTCAAAGTTTTTTTTTACCATCAGGGCAGGACAACGTGCGCCTTGCCTGCTAGTTAAAATATAAAAATAAAACAAGATATACGAATTAAGAATGTTATGGTTTAATAAAAGACTATTAAGCAATATTATTTTTAGGTACTTAAATTATAATTCTGTTATAAATCAGTAAAACGGTGCAAAGTTTTATTTTTAACTAGCGGGGCTAGCAGACGTTGTCCCGCCGTGATTATAAAAAAAATCCTTGACAAATTATATACTAAAAGATTCCCCATGAATCACTTTATCTACTGGTGAAGACCGCATGAAAATCCATTCAGTAGTTTTTGAGTTTATCGCGAACAGACAGACAGACGCGGTAGGGCACTTTGTTTTATACTATGTAATGATAATGATATTAGACTAACCAAAGATTAACTTAGACAATGGCGTGTACAATTTACCTTCGCCTTCATATAAGTTTCTCGAGTGATTGTTAAAGACCTAACTCTGGTGTGGGTGAGTTCATTAATACTGTTTCTGTTCGCAGGCTCCCTCGTATCCTTTGAACAATACACTATAATACATGTTTGTTTCGATTTCCTATTTACACAGCAGTTTCTGTGCGTAGGTTCGCTTGTATCCTTTGAACAATACACGTATACTACACGCTTGTACCGATTTCCTATTTACACAGCAGTTAATGAATAGCGCTATCAATTCTTAATACAAGTCAATGTGCTTGCGGTAACACTTGTCCCAATGATAGTTATTATAAGAATAATTTCCACCGTAGTTAAATAATAAAATTAAATTTCGTTTTCTGAGGTAGCAAGTGTGTTCCTTATCTTTTACTCCAGTTAGCGTAATTTTCCAAGATAGGGGGTTCTTTTTGATTACATACTTCAATGAGCTTTCAAGAAAGGAGCCATTTATGAATACGGTAAATGTTAAGTAGATAATATTTTTCAAAGAATCGCGTCCGCTTTATTAGCATGTGTTAATCTGATTTCTAACAGTTTAATATTATGCACATTAAAATTAATCATTTGACTAATCATGAAGTGACAGTCGAATCTAAATATTCTTAGATACAAATAATAACTACTTTATTATACATATAATAACAAAACCCAAATTAAAAACAAATACTTTAAAAAAATCACCAGAATATTCTTGACCATATCCAGGTATCTAATTAGTCTTAAATTCTCGTAAATATAAATATCTCAATAACTATGTATACTATTCGATTTTGACGAACTCCTTGGCGTCTCTTTAAAATTCAAGGTCCAATAGTAATAAAATTAAAATAGGACCTGCTTTAAAATAAAAAAAGACTTTTCTAAATCTTCTTATAAATGACAAAGTTCTAAGGTACCTAACAAACATTATCTCCTTCTTTTTTAAACTGGTTGGTAAATATAGCCGTCTCAGTATGTTCTCTGATAACTTCATCCTGATTTTACTCCTCTACTTAATTAGAATAAAAGGATTCGATATGTCTTTTTATAAATAAAGTGGTTCTCAATAAATATTCTGTAAGTAATGATACCTGCTTAATATGCGGCAGGTGCTTTGCGTTACATTCTCAATCTCTAGAAAAACTGGCTCCAAAGCTAGCTCCCGTCGAGACCGGCGCAGCCATCGAGATTAGACATTATTGATTTAAAATAATTTTAAAATATTCCACAGATAACGACCCTGGGAATTGCACGAAGAAGGAGCGTTGAAATAAAATGAACATTATATTTTAGTTGTATTTTCACAAATTTATTAGCTGGTTCATTCTCGTAAAAATGGCTTCGTTGTTTCATAAGAAATATATATTTTATCTCGATTAATTGTGGGCTTTTTGCTTGTATTTTATATTTTATTTTATTTTTTGTAATTATTACATAACTTCTACTACCCTTCTAATGATTTTAAGATAGTTTTGTCAATTATTGTCACTACCACGTAGTCTCTACGGAAGAGCGTAACAATACTCAAAAATTTTTACCGACCCTCCCGATGAAATAACGGCAGTGAACGATCAGTACCAGCCTGTCTCTCTAAACAGAGCGTGCTCACGCCCACGCCCGCGTAACCACAGATCACGCCGCCGTGGTCTGGGTGTAAATTTCGCTCCCGCACACCAGACTAGGCCCCCCTCGGCAGCAGCTCAAGCCTAGGTCCGTTCCCTCGGCGTGGAGCCCTTGAGTGCGCTGCTCGCGCGATACAGTGACACAAATTTACATCACTGCAACAACATTACACATATCACCTCCACACACGTGCACGCATACACGCTTACACATGCAAGTGGAAGGGTTTTCTTTTTTTTTCCCTTATCAAACTGAAATAGTTTAAAAAATTATCCGATACGAAATATATATAAGGGTTGTTGAGGTATGTATGCTTGGTACACATATATGTTTCAACAACTCATATATGCATTAATAGTTAGCTTAGCTTAGATTAGCTCAGATAGGTCGCGAATTGCATGTATCAGGCAACAGCCAAAGCCGAGGTGTGCCGCGCACCCTTGAGCTAGTTGTCAAAATAAATTCGGCTGAGTGCCTTAAGCGCTCGCCTTAGTAGTCCGGTGAAGCTGTTAAGATCTTGCTTGGTCAATAGCGTAGTCAGTTCGAAAAAAAAAAATACTCAAAAAATCGATTGAATCCTTTAAGAGATTTTTCATGATAAAGAGAACATATTTCAATTTTATTTATATGTACCTATAGATTGTGCTACATGATTAGTATATTCTAATCGTTACACCGATAACGAACATAACTGTGAATAATTATAACACAGAATTGTGTCTCAATTAAACCAAGCAATATGACATAATGAACAGTAATGCCATTATGCTAATACAAACGGTGCTATATGAGCGCTGGATGGACGGGACGCGACATACAGCCTGTATGAACGTACAGCTGTGATTAGTGTTACTCATGTGAGTTGACAATTAACTTCATAACCTCCTTTGTTGAGCATGGTTGTGATTAATAAAGTGCTTAGTATATACTATATACAACTAATAAACTGATAGTATTCATTATAAATTGTGTACGTTATTGCTAACAATATTTTTTCATATCAATGCATACATTTCTTCAAGAGCGGGATCTAAAATTTTGTCCAATAAAATCAGGGATGACAATGTTATTGTTGTTTCCATTATTTAGTTTCTGCTGTCAGCTTCATCCGCTAAATAATCTAGATTCTTCTTCTTCTCACCCTTATCCCGCCTAAGTAGGATCGGTACAACATGTTTGTCACGTTGTGGTGTATGATTTGACTAAATTTTTACGATCGGCCGCCTGCCTGACATCAACCCTCCTTGGGATTAGTTTGTTGTAACATTGTATTTATGATTATTATTATATAGTTACGAAGTCTGATGGGATCTTTATTTAAAGAGCCCTAAGATGATGGTAAGAAATCAAATTAACCAGGGTTAATTTAAAATTAACAATTCTTTCATCTCCCTTTGGACTTCATAATATTTTTGAAAGACATTATAAGTTAAAACATTTGCTTTACAAAAATAATAAAGTAATATGTAAAAATTAATTCGTTTATTCTTACTTATATTATAACATTTCTATGTCCTTATAAATAACATAAAAAACAGGATGTGTCATAAAGCCACAAGATAGAAGTGAAACTTTTGCAAGGAAACATTTTAATTATTCATTGATCACTTTTGAATAGCATAGATTGAGTAAGCGCAGTACAAGCAACCACTGCTCCCACACTACCCGACACAGTGTCTGCTCACGCTACTTTCTGTCACACAAAAAGGTTGTGTACCAAAATTTCAAAAATCCTTCCAAAGAAGTTTCACTTGAAAAAACGGGCAAAAATTAGTAATTAGCTCTCATTGTTATACAGCCATAAAACGCAGCGTTTAACATATTGTAAAAACAAATAAGCATACATATTCAAATCGCACCTGCAAATGAAATTGTCAGTGAAAGTAATTTTTTTCGCCCATGTCGTGTCCAGCGTCCATAATTCATGTCGCCTGAGGACATTGTCACAGTTACGCCAGTGCGGTACCTACTAGCTTTATGACAGGTTCGTATTCAGTAAGCCCAAGGGATTCGTACCTTTTTCATTTTTACAGAGAGATAAAGAAACAAGAAATATAAGCTATATTGTATCGTATAAAAACGGATAATTCGACAGAAGACACCTCGAATTTGCTATAAATATTAGATACTAAGTCGTAGAGTATTTTTTTAACCATTAATAGTGACGTTCAAAACATTTTACATTTTCCAGTGACAAAACAGTTAGTAAGTATATCTTTCTCCTTTGTTTCTTAACCGATTCTCTTTATAATTTTTCGTTTATTAGCTATTGACGAGCTTTAATTAATAGAAGCTTTTGGAAAACTTTTTTTCCCTAAATATTGAATCTTCAAAAAATAATTAAATATGTTCAAATTTTAATCATTAGTACTTTTATATGTAAATAGTCAAAGAAAAAACAGTTATTTACACCTGCCTCTTCTATTTCTCAACTGATTATGTTTATTATTCATTGTTTAATAGATATTGATGATAATGTTACCAATAAAAAAAACTTTTTGAAAAAGTTAGTATTTTTTTCCTTAATATTGAAACTTGAAAAATAAATGGATTATAGTCGAATTTCGGTTAAATTATTGTCAGTAGACGAACACTAGTAGTATTTCTATTCGTTAGAGAAGCCTCAGTTCATAAATGCTGTTATTATAATAAATTCATCTTTTCAGTTGCTTTTTTACAATTTTTAATTAACTGTGTTATAATATAATAAACAGATTTCCTCTACATCTCATTACAAATGGGCCCTGAAACTTATGTTTGTTTACAACGAACGTAATAAAGACCGAAATTCTAAGCGTGTTTAGGCATTAGTGTGCTTTTACTCCTGATCTTGAGGACTGAGTTGACAAACATCGTTCGCTAGAATGTATTGCCTACCACAGCACTCAAATTAGAACACAGGAGCGCAATAATTGTTCCTTTTCTGCAGAAATACATGTGGCGTTAGTGCTTTAATTAAACTTTTCACCGATTTTTAACTTTTACCACTTATTTCACTCTTATTTTTATCCTATGGCAATAACGATGATGAAGTCGTTCCTTATTTACCTGTTATCGGCGAATGGTAGGGTTGCTTAGATATTAGATTTACTTTCTCTACACTTACTGTCTCAGTCGATTCTAAGAGCGATCATTCTCGTCATATTGCCTAACAATTGAATGCATCAAAATAAAAAATCACACTATCATTGTTCTATCGCTATAGACTTTCTTCGAAGTCCGAAGTCATGTTAAAATTCATATAGTCAAGATTTGTTTTAAGTGAATAGTTGCGTCGGTGCAAACTACCTTTCACGTCCAGTTTTATGAAATCCTTGTGGGCCGGTTGCTTGTTACGACCAGCCAGTCAAGATGCAGTGAGTTAGCTGCTATCCATTAAGGTTTCCAATTGATTCTACTATAGATAACTCTATTACCCTGTAGAATTACCACAAGTGTCGGAAGCAGACGCCGTTCTTACCAAAACAGGTTGTGTTTTATTTCAGAATAATAACTGTAAACGGTTATATTTCAATCAAGTCTCACCTATACATAGTTTACATATATAATTATTGATATTATTTCAATTGAAAAGAAATCTTAGAATATTTATGTGACATTCTAAATACACACCAGTACGGTACTAATTTTAAAATCTGAAATAACCCAAATCACATGACTAATAGTAAAACATAAACGATTAAATATTAAATACTGAGGTAGATAGGCTGAGTGTAAATTATTGAGTGCGCCGGGACCATCGTACTTTCATTAGCCAAATTATTTGCTAATTTGTACTGAACACGACCGCAGTTATTCAGCAAGAGGCACCAGAGGGTTTAATCTACTTCATTACATGGCCTTTAATGGTAATTAACAGAGCACGGAACAGTTTAACATATTTTGTATATAATCTACGTTTAATTGTTGTTATTTTATATTATTGCTAGCTGGCCCGGCAGACGTTGTCCCGCCCTGATTATAAAAAAATCCTTGACAAATTATATATCAAAACGTTCCTCATAAATCGCTTTATCAACTGGTGAAAACCGCTTGAAAATCCGTTCAGTAGTTTTTGAGTTTATCGCGAACAGACAGACAGACAGACGCGGCAGGGGACTTTGTTTTATACTATGTAATGATTTTTCCAAATGAGACCTTTATTATCAACATACAAAATTTAAACGATTAATATTATTTTTAAATCCCTGAGATCTGAAACAAATGAGCATAAAACGAATGTATAAACATAATTACAGACGAATGGAATAGGTACTAAAATTTACGACTAAACTAAAAGACTCAATGATATTTTTTAATTAACTACAATTTTTCTTAATAATTAATAGCATTTTTTTTTATTAACTATTTCTTATTAAATACTTAATCTTTTATACAGTTTTAATTCTTCCATCATTCAGTCTCTAGAACAGTAAGTTTGAAATGTAGATCATGTGTCTAGCGTATTAATGTGAATGATTCTTATGGTTCTTATTTACTTTGGAGGCAATATATAGTCAACATTGTGTTTGTATATATAAATGTTACAAAAATGGATTGGTGAGTTTAAATGAAATTATAGTGTGATATATGAATAACTTTACAAATAAATAACTATTTGAACTCATATACACATATAAATTAAAATATCAGTTAGCTTAGTTAGCTAGATTTAATTTGAGATATATAATTATAAAATTTGGAATTTATCGAATCGATCTGAATCTAAAAAACGGTTCAGTTGTAACAAAGGTCGATTTAATAAATATGGTAATTTATAGCATATATCATAATATGACAATAATATAACTATGAGTAAATTATTAAGCAATCAGTGTAGTTTTAGTACATAATGAAAATATTAAATTTAAGTTGTTAATCCAAAGCGCATTGTGATAAACACAACCATTAACAAGATAATCAATATACCTGGTGAATGTTTATACAGTAGCGATGTTTATGGAGGGCACTCTGTACTCGATTCTCGTTCTAAATCAATTAAAAGAATAGGTGCTTAATGTTTGACCTAATTATCTAGAAATATACAAACACATTACTCAATCCTCTATGTTAAAACACAGTGACAATGACCGTCGGGTGAAATGAAAGTGAAGTCAACTAACAAATGATAATTTTTCGAAGTTTAAACAAACAAAAGGGCTCATTGTGCGTTTTATTACCGAAAGTTATTAACTCCGGGTCGCCGCTCGCAGGTTTTATCACCGGTCATTCAACCTTTTTTTTTTTTTTTTATTTACGTGGGGAAATCCTTTATGGATACGCCACCCTCTCGGGGGAGAGAGTGGGTTATGTCCGACTCGCACGGACTAAAACCCCACGGTGTACCATCCGCCGTATGGTAGGGGCGGCCAGGGATCGAACCTGCTGTCTTCCTGAGAAACCGCCCCTGCGGCAGCCTGGCGAGTGAACGCCAGGCTTCGTCCTACTATAGAGAGACTACTGGGTCATTCAACCTAGGTTTATTTAAGTTATTATCAATACTTTTGAAATTCTTAAAACAAACTTTACCCTAGGTTCTCTTTGTTGTATATTAGTATTTGTTTTGATATTATTATTTTATGTCTTAAATGTGACCATGAAGTGTCATATCCTAGAATACTATGAGTGTCTAACCTTTTACCTGGTATTATATTGTAGATATAATATTATAGATATAGATTATATTATTTCTTGTTTCAATATTTTAAATATTAGAATGTTCCAAGCTTGACAATGTTTCGTAGGAAATTAGAACCGAGTTAAATAAAAAAATGAAAAAATAAAGACTATTTTCTACGAGAAAGTATAAGACAGAATGAAAACATATTATATCTTCTTTGGTATCTCGTATTTATATAAAGCGTATTTAAAACTATCTTCGTATTTCAATGGATTTTGTTTTGCGAAAAGCTAATCATTGTAAAAAAATGTAACACAGAGAATACGATTATAACGAGAACAATTTAAACAGCTCCATATATTCAAATCTCACTATTGATTTTTGTTATTCTGCATGAAATGATAATTGTTTCGACTCTGAACCTCAGATTTCGCATTAAAACGTTAACTTTTGAATAAACGCACGTGTCTACTTTGTCGGTTATACTTATAACGAACACTACACACAGTGTGACCTCTTTGAAGTAAACAAAATGCCTTTAGAGAGTAATTTCTGTGTAAAAAGGGAATTATTTACTCAAGTGTGTGGCGTAATACAGTTGAATTCAATGGTCAAATGGGTATTTACGAGTTGTTACAGCGCGTAGTTAGCTCAGGTGAATAGAGTTTACACTTAATGTTTACTGAATATCTAATAATTTATTTCTAATATTCGTTTAAATTCAACTGAACACAGTTTATTCAACGCAGAAATCCAATTTTAAATTTTTGGTCGAATTTTGTTTTGAATTGGACAAATCAATTCTTTAATTAAACAATAATATACTACTAAATGTTATAAAAAATAATATCTAGTAAGTCATGAAATATATCATATACATTACTTACATGTGTGTATATACAGTAGTTATTCAATAACTTTTCTAAATTAAGTAGGTATGTTAAATACAATGACATTCGATTTTTTAGTATTAAGATTACTATTAAATAAGCTAAACAATACGTCTAATATATTTCTTGATATTATTCTACACATATACCATAAAAATACAGTTCCTTGAGGCACAATCATGTCAAAATTACTAAACGTATCGTCACAGAATTACGAATTTTTCATAAATGGTTAAGATAAATATATCTTTTTGAGGTGGTAGATCCACGCTGAAGCTATTACTGGTTTCTCAGCATGAATGGGTCGGCTCGCCCGGGCTACTACCACCCGACCCACAGAAACACCGACGCGAAGTGACAGTGCTTGCACTGTTGCTTTTCGTCGGTCAGTGAGAGCGCCGGATAACCCACCTCCCCTCCCCCTCCCCTCTTCCCCACTCCCCCTCCCTCAAACACAGGGTGGCAACGCACTTGTGACTCTTCTGGTGTTGCAAGTGTCTATGGACCGTGGTGATCACTAAACATCAAGTGACCCACCTGTTTGTTTGCTTACTATGATATAAAAAAAAATCGTTTGGATTCGATTTACTCTTTAACATTTTAAGTGAGCGGGAATCTGCTAGTCTATAATAAATAAGTAATTATTACGTTACACATAATGCTTAGTTTAAATTTATATACTCAATTTAATTTCTTTAAATGAACTCTACAACATTATGAAACATTTGATGAAGAGGCTTCTCAACTGACATTTGTAAAGTTTTGCATAACCTGGCATTAAGCCGATTGAAGTGTAAGCTGGCTGGTATTTCTTTATATATATATAGCATGTCGTAGAGTTACAAAGAATAAATAATTTGAAGAGAATCCACAGGAATCTGAAGATTTATTGAATTTGGAGCTTTCACAGTATTTAAATAAATTTCGATTTCATCACGATTGTCCCTTGGGAAATCTGGAGTTGTAATCAAATCCCTAAACGAGTATAGTCAAGACGAAATGTCTTTCCAAATCCCAGTAATCATAATATACATTATAACCTATTGTCATGTCCATTGCAATTATTATAAAAGAATATTTATGTATATAGCAATTACTCCCTCTCTTAGTGTCTACTAAAAATATTAGCAATATTTACAAGCATTACTAGTACAGTTAATATAGAAATAAAACCAAAAACTACTGATAAGCCAGATCGAGTCGTTTCGGCCCGGTTTCATATATACGTTATAATAACGAATACGACAGGATGCCGCATAATTTGATAACATTCTATCTAAAGACTATGAAGGTTTTTATAATACTTTTAAAAAATATGATCACAAATTTAAATTTGAATGTATAGCCATAAATGGTTAATCTAAACATTTAAAAAAATCTGTCTAAATGAAAATTGAAATCTTCTTCTATTCTATTTCTATACATAATACATATAATAAGCATGTAAATCCAACGTGTCTGTACTTTTTCGATTTTCGAGAAAAAAATTGTTGCAGGTGTCTAGGAATAAGTAATAGTAATACATTTCAATCATTTTTAGAAATGTCTGTCTGTCTGTTTGTATGAACACGTATCACTGCTAAAGTACTGGCTTCACAATAAAACCTCAGCAAGAAAATCATAAAGCATATCGGGAGTAACTTAGTCTTTGTTTCATTAAAATCGGTCCATTCTATCAAAAGTTATTGTAATTTTAATGGCGCCGCGACTTAAGTATGATAGAAAAGTAGATAAGCGATTGGACTAAATACGTTCAGATGACTATATTAGTCATTGTTTTGTACATCAGATTCCACGTGGACGAAGTCGTGGGCACAGCAAGTTAATTATAAATTTGAAACAAAAAGCAGGCGGTTACATAAGGTGGTAAGGCTCTCAAATTCTAAGTAGACATAACTTTATGAAAATAAAGAAATTTATTGCAACTCATGACACAATTTTCAATTAATTCTACACGACATCATGGGAAGGTGGTATTTCTGGGTGATATTGAATTAAATGTATTCTGTACATTATGAAGAATAGTGATATGCCTAGTATCATCGTTTGTTGGAAAAGTAATGTATACACAATAGAATCAAATGATGAATCCAAAACAAAGATGTATTTAATACTACCATTAGCTTTTAAAAATGATTTCATTTTTATTCAAAATTCAACTGTACTAAATATAATTTCAACATCTGGTTGAACTGCATCATTGTAACCGCGGAGATCTAAGTCATGGATTACTTTCATGAGCAAACAATTTTTCTTATTTTGATTTTACAAGGTATTTTTTGGCTATTTTTTTATTGAATCACCATTTAAAGTAAGTTCACCATAAAAAAATTCTAAACATTAAAATATTAACATTGACTTTGGTATTATTGCTTTACTCTTATGAGAACATGAAGTGAAAGCAGCCCTGTCACCTAAAAATGTTGACATTCAAAAAACCAAAAAGAATAATAATTATTTTAGTGGTTCCATAAATTTACTAAAGATAAACTATTTATCAATTAATATGTATATTATGAATTTACATATTATATTATTATAAAATTAACCTACAACTTGACCAGTTGATTTCAAACGGAAAGTAAAGCATGCAACGTCAGTCATGTTAAAAATATTGAAAAGGTAATTGGAACGTAAGAGTAAAACGAAGGATGTCAAAACGTCTTTTTATTTAATATGCTTGTAATGCATTTTATATAAAAAAAATAGCTTTGTGCACTTCTCTGCCATATAAACTTTAACTATGCTAAATTTCAAGTTCATCCGTTCGCGCTATTCGCTTAAAAAGAGGTACAAAGTTTTGGCTTCACGTATTAATACATAAGATAAACTGTGATTGACTTTAAGACTTGGTACTTATATTCTTTGCCGCCCAATAAATTAATGGAAAAAAATAGTTAAAAAATATGACTGTATGACGTCCTCTGTATTTTTTGCTATAACAAAAGAAGTGAGCAAATTAACTATAAAAAACCCTCAAGATCATCAGTTCCCTACATACTTTACTTTTTTTGCTTCTAGTGTAGCATTTGCTGTTACTGTCATAATTTTATAAATATATGCGTTTTTTTTTTAACTTTATTTTTGGCAACCAATCTTTTAGATTATTACTGCCATTGTCAAGTGCATATCGATATTACAAGTTTCTTGATATAATTTCAATGAATGCCATTGTCGAGTAGTTAATAGTATTTCAAGTTCTTCTTCTATTCCATTTTGGCAACCAATCTTCTAGTAGACTATTACTGCCATTGTCAAGTGAGTATCAATATTACAAGTTTCTTGATATAATTTCAATGAGCTAACAAGATGGTGGCCATCTTGTTAGAACCTTCCATGGAATTTTTGTGGCATCTCAGAATTCATGGTCCGTGGCATTATTTTCCATTCACTTCACTTATGCACAATAAACAAACTATATCACATAAATCACCACCAATTTTATACAATATAGAGTCAAGTAACACAAGATTATGAATAAAAAATAAAATCCACTACATGACAGACCAAGATCCCGCCAAAAACTTCAAATATATGCGTTGTAATTAAGTAAGTGCAGAATAAAACCTGAATTTAGCTTACAACCTTTTTAGTACTTTGTTTACTAAATAAACATTTTCAAATAAATTGAGCCTATTTCAGGGTTTTTATGAGGTTAGCTACCCATTTGTTATGCCCCGAGTTTATCTATTGGATATGCCGCCATAAAAAGAGCTTTGCAGCATTTCACTTAAAATATCGAGTTGTTTATTTGTACTCTTATTTATTGTCATTTGTACTTAGCTATTGGGCTCTGAATCGCGATGGTTCTGCAATATCTATTCTATATACTTTTTATTTATTACTTACTATTACTGATCCAAAACAGTATTCTGCGTATTGTTGTGTTCCTTCCGAAGAATATGATTAGTAACATGCTCTAACTCTCGAAACTCTTCAAATGACTCCTCAGGTGTACATAATAACTAGCCTAAGTGCGGAATTTGGTCTCCCGGTTTCCTGTATTTAGTTCTAAGTAATTATAGACTCCAGTGACCACTTAAGGTTAGCTGGACGACACGCCATTTTGGTACTTGGCATATGCTCGGAAGTAAACAGATGTTTTGATAAATAATTTGCTTCTAGTTATTATTATTTTCTTGTTCTTATTTTATTATGTTGTTGTTCTTATTATTATTTGAAACGATCAATCGTGTATCCTAATAATTACACTTAAGAACAAATTCCATTTACTTCATTATTTATCTACCGTGTTCCTATCCTTAACCACATTTATCAAGCGCCAGCTAAACTACAAAAAAGGGCACAAACTACTTATAAAGAAAATTATAACTAACATTAATGTCAACTTATCTAAGTACAAGAAAAACAATGAAAATATCTGGGTTAATTCTACCTCGTTGCTTGAAAATATTTTCATGATATCAATAGAAAAACACAAAGCTCTTCATTCCTCATTCCTTGGTGATCTTTGCTCAGTGTTTTAAAGAATTTATATGGTAGATCTTATATATACGCCATATTACATAGAGCACGGAGTTATTGCACAAAAAGTTCTAATCATATCTAAGTGATTTCAAATTCATACCGCAATCGGACACGCTTATAAACCATTTGTTACGGGTCGCGGTAGAAAGTCCAATGATTTTTAATTCAATCAACGTTTACAAGTAAAAACCGGCTTGTTATGAAAGCGAGATTTAATTGTGAAAAAATGTTTCCACTTTCTGTTCTTCAAGTGTGGTTAAAAAACGGACATATAACTGTCTTTCCAAGATACGACACTTGAGCGACTTTATAAGAAATGAGTATTGTCTACGGGCTGCGGTGTAACAGTACAAGCATCGGGATACTTGTTACCTATAATATAATATGTAAAAAATAGTACTACCAAGCATATTTGTTCCTTAATAGTTTTTTCAATTACATTAACATGTATAATTCGATTTTAAAGAATCACGTAAGTATGCTCAGATTACGGTTTTTACGACATCCAGTACTTTTTTAGCGATTAAGTGAGCGGTTTTTGGCATGCACCTTTTTTCAAATTAAATTAGATACCAAGGAAACCATAGTTCTGTCGTAAACTTTGCTCTTATATTAGAAGATTAGTGGAAGTGGACTTTACAGCCATTGGTATCCCAAATCTACTGAATATTAACTTTTAACATAGGTAGAATTCTCACCAATACATTATATCCGTAAATATGATGCGAGACTTATGTACCAAATATGAGGTAGCCAAATCTCTTTAGATCATGAATTCCTATCTTAGAGATATTTAACTCATATGGAATAAAATTCTTTCTTAAACTCTGATTCCACCTCCACCACCAATTTCAATTTCTCTAATTTCGATACACGCGAAGAAAACAATGGTAAGTATATATATCTACATTACCTCGTCAATTTTACAAACAATAGGAATCCATTTTAGATGCTACGTAGTTTTGAACTTCCATCCGTTAACTAATCAAAACAAATAAATATATTATTTGATTTAAAAAATTGTGGAAATCTTGTTCAACTATTAAAATAAATATCGAGCATTTCGTTATAAGCTGCATCATTAAAGATACTACGTACAGTTTAAATTAAATTTCCCAATGAAATCCTCATTTATTTTCAAGTACCATGCAACTCGCCTGAATCAACATTCTCGGTTTAAAATACGAATTGGTCTCTACGAAGCGAACCACCGCGTTAAGGCGCGGTGTACCAGCGCGTGATGCCGGGAGCAAATACGAACCGACCCTCAGTGAAACCGGCCAGCTACAAATAATTCCTTTCGTATACGCTCTATTTGTCGTGCACCTCGCTTTACAGTGACCAGCTGAATACAATCCGATGTTATTGCACATACACGGAAGCCTATCGGTGTACCAGTTTAATATAGAAACGCGTCTCTAAGACAAATTACTACTTTTATAAATATTTACATAATTAATGCTTAAAAAAGTATGAGATTTTTCCTGCACATTTATGTAGGAATATAATATATACATTTCACAGCTTCATTCACATTTTTGGACAGATGAAACAATTCGGTTTCATAGGTCCAAATAGAAATATGATTGGTAAAGGATAACCTATTTATAAAGAAAGAACATATATGACCGGTTGTATTATTTTTAATCTACTTAAAAAATATGCTATAGCTGTCGCTAGTATGCTTGTATATGCACCATTTTCTCAGAAATTACACGACCGATTCCACTGATCTTTTTATAGAAAATCTATGTAAGTATGAGAAGGTTACTTTATATAAATTATTGAAGGAACATTTTCATATACAGAGTACAAACATATAGACGTAATAATTGTGTTGAATGTTCACTGTTAACGACGTCGGTATGTTTGCTTTTTTTAAAATTGTGTAAAATAATTACACTTTTTCGCAACATTATTTAGTTTGAGATTTGCTCCATGTCGCTTAGGCAAACGGTGCATAGCGTAATACTATGCACCTGATATGTATATAGAAAAATAAATGTTAGGGACTATGTTTGCTACAATAAATTGAGGGATTCAAAGTTAAAAGCTATCGTAGTAAATACGGGTGGAAGGACGTAACATTGTATCGCTACCTTCAGACACATAGTGATAAATCCGTTACAGTGACTTTGTTTCACTTTGGCACGTTTTGGAACCATCCAGTGTATATTCAGCAACCAAAAGGCTTCCAGGTGGTCTCCACGACGACCATTGCCAGTGGATTATAAATTTCTCCGTGGTCGCCACTACGTTTTGAATTACATTATGCGCATACCATAAGATACAATGCAGTCACAAACATGGACAAAAAGAGCTTTCTAAACATTGTTCACTTGAAACAACAGGAAACAAATACAAGGTTTCTTATGTTACGCAGTTCTGAATGTTAACAAGAAATTCTCCTTATTTTCAATGATGTACATTTTAAATATTTACTATTGGTATTTTATTGATGAAATTGTGCACTGCGCATACGGTATGTATATGCAAATGACGCATTGTGCGCGTCAGTTGATTCAGTCCGCGGTGCAGTCGCAATCAGTCGCATTGACACGTCCCGCCACCGCCGCGCCGCGATGCATTGCCGCGCGCCGCCCGCCGCCGCGCCATCGCCGTTCGCGTCGCGACTACATTTTTCATCCTGTGACATCCGCTCTGTTAGCGTGAACGCACCCGGAAATTTATGCTTCAACCCAATCAATACAACCAGCACTGCTATATTTCGTTTATATTTTCGATTGCAATTAGAAATATTTAATCAAAATACACATTGAATAAAATCTTAGAAACATAACCACAGTTTCATATCAACCAGAAAGAACAAAGTTTACAATGATCACTGACAACATTTTAGACCTTAAATAGTCATTGAAACGTTATTTGATGTTTATCAAAGAATTATCAAAATAAGAACGGTAGAAAACGTGCACAACTTAATAAATGAGAAGTGTATCATGCTGTGATTCACTTAACAAGATCGGGCATAATGGATTGTACATCTATTTTACTATAATAAACTTGATAAGCCTACGTATCGTTAATAAGATATTTTATGAATATAAAAATAAACATATTTAGTATTTTAAGTAAAGTATTTTATTATATTTACCTCTATGGAACTATTATAAATATGTTGCTGTGTATCGCCACAAAATAATAGTAACAACAAAGAAGAAATATAAGAAATGTACATTTCTTGACTGTTACTAAATAAATAAAATGAAAAACAGTTTTGAAATAAGATTCTTAATCAAAACAGTTAGAGTAATGCAACGGTTGTGATTCAAATAATGAGTTGCCGATCGATTGCTTGTGCTTGCTTGCAAAATCTATTCGCATCGGATACGATAGCCCTATAATGAAGTTAACCAGCCTCCCTGAAACCGAACTAGATCGCGTCGTGACTCGGGATGCCTCCGGGAGCGTTCACGGGTGAATTATCTTTCAAAATGGCCGATATAAATTATCCTTAATGGTTTTTATTGCTATGAAATATTGTTTGATTTGGAATATTTCAAATTATTAAACGAAATAAAATCTATCAGTAAAATGTATTTACCCAATTTATGAAATATTGTATGCAATCATGGCTGAATTAGAAAACGAAAAAGGAAAGCAATCGTTGAAATGTGGACGCGATAAAAGTGCTTTTATCGAGAATTTTACGATTCTTTTCGCACTATCCTCGCTATAAACGAGAAATCAGATGGAGTGAGAGACCGCGGGTGGCATAGCAAAAAATAACTCTATTTACTTCGTCCCATATAATGTTCACTTCCGATATTGGTCTATGGTAAACGATAAAAGTTACATGATCCAATGTTTCTGATTTGAATATCACTTTCATACGATTTTTGTTTAGGATTATTGCTTGCAAAGTATAAGTGAACATGATGAATTACTTATTTACGTTGTTTGCTTTATAAGTTAAACGTGTTAAAAAATGAATACATAGGTTTCATAAACCGAGTAATCATTATTTTTTTCTTTATTCATAGTTTTTATTCATTACACTCTGAAATTCTGTGTCGACAAAAAACGTGATTTAAGTAAGTCCAAAAATTGTACAGCTTTTATATAAATATGGCGTGCAAGGTCCCAATGCAGGAAATATTTACGTTCTTTTACTTGCAAATTTAGTTTATTACGATTCGTTATTTATCACCATACTGAAAGTAAAAGGAAGTTTTAATGCAAAACATATAGTATTGTTTTTTTTTTCTCGAACTGACTACGCTATTGACCTAGCAAGGTCTTAACAGCTTCATCGGACTACTAAGGTGAGCGCTTAAGGCACTCAGCCGATTTTTGTTTGGGCAACTAGCTCAAGGGTGCACGGCACACCTCGGCTTGGCTGTTGCCTGTTTCATGAAATTCGCAACCTATCTGAGCTAACCTAAGTTAAGCTAAACTATTCATACATATATGAGTTGTCGAACCATATATGTGTACCAAGCATACGTATCCCGACAACTCTTATGTGTATTTTGTATCGGAAATATAGTATTGTATATTTGTTGTTTGTGTTGGAAAACTCACTAAAGACAAAATACGTGGACTACTTGAAGGAATTTTAAAATAAACGTTCTTATAATTCATTCATTTCTATTACATCATTCTTTTCTTCTATATGTCAGAAATGGTAATAAAAAAATAATTAAGTTATTGTATGAAATACTTTGTATTCAATATAGTAACATATAATACATAATCAGTACTTGCTTTGTATTAGTGATTATCTTTGTTGATTCATACTGTGGTGGTTCAAAATAGGAGTTGTTTCGCTTTTTGAGGCAGCTACATACCTTGTAGTTGCAATAGATATCTGGGTGTGTAAAGTATTGTTAGCAGTAGGATATCTAGTATGTATACATTTATTAAAAATTAACTTTTGTTCGCGGCTTTGCTCGCATAAATGTAGATTAGATTTTTCTCTAGGAATCAGTACATTATTTGAGGATGAAAAGCAACCTGTATATTTTTCTATACACCTGATAAAATCTCTTTCCAAAATTTCATGGTGATCGGTGTAGTGTGTAGTAAAAACGTCACAAATAATTCACGTCCGCATTTATAATATTAATCAAGATAATAAGGATGAACATTGAAAAAACAAGAAACTAAATATAATATTGGAATATGTTTGAATTCGCCCTCCAACGATTTACAAAAATGTCACCAATATTAGCGACAATGCACTTTTAAACTAAATTGACCATGAACCATGACTTGTTTTCGAGCGACCGAATGTTAACTATACAAAAACATTTAATATAACCAATTCCCTTTGAAGGCAACTCATTAATTAATTACTAAATGTACCTTGACTAAAATGTCAAAAATTTATATAAAAATATCCACGAAATACCCTAAAACTGTACGAACGTACCAAATGATTCTATTAATAAATAAAACATTAGAAAATTATATTAGCTTTTTAATAATTACGCGAGATACCAATGGTAGGAAAATGATATTGTACATATTTGACCGCAAGGTTCAAGTTAGCCATAAAGTATCAAAGCTACGTAGCGGTCCTCTGTTCAAAGAGCGACGATAGCCAAGCAGTAAAACATGTGCCCTGGCTATTAGGGTGACACTGAATTTCCAGAATACGATAAAGACTGTCTGCAACGGACTCTTGACTTTACATTAGCCGTTTATCGACAAAAAATGTATGAGAAAAAATTGTAGCAAATTTTCATTTTGAATTCGATAAAAAAGATAAAATTGTTAACGTGACTATATTTTAAGTTGAATATTTTAAATGCTCTACATGTACTTACTAATTTATTAAAGAAGTGTATTAAAGAGGAACCAGTTCGACACATATATCTATATTAATACTAGCGGGCTCGGCGGACGTTGTCCTGCCTTGATAATAAAAAAAATCCTAAATGTCAACCGCAGCGCCACCTACCGGTTCCAATTGTGAATCTAAACCATTCTCGGATCCACTCGAACACGCACAAAAAATTTCATCAAAATCGGTCCAGTCGTTTAGGAGGAGTTCAGTCACAAACACACGCACACAAGAAATATATATATTAAGATTATAAAGAGGTAACGTTTGTGAGGACTGCTCCGTTGTCCATACGCGCGCGAGGACGTTCCGTACACGAGTTCCGCGATTTTTTCGCCTGTCCTGCGCGACAATGCGCCGCACTACCGAAATCCCTTCCCGGCCGGCGACGGTTTCGGGGAAGAAGAAAAAAGGCCCTTTTCAGGGCCAACCAGATCCCGCGTCGGTACGACGAACAACTAGCAAGCCCACGGACTCAGATATCCCGCACACGAAGAAAACCCCTTCACAGGACAAACCAGATCCAGCGTCGGTACGACGAACGACCAGCACGCCCACGGACTCAGATATCCCGCACACATC
The DNA here is from genome assembly GCA_036509395.1 of Antheraea yamamai. NCBI lineage: Eukaryota > Metazoa > Arthropoda > Insecta > Lepidoptera > Saturniidae > Antheraea > Antheraea yamamai. The sequence continues at coordinate 13,872,805 of AP028428.1, read as the reverse complement.
GACGACCTCCGCTACACACACTTTCCCCGATCTCCCAAGCTCACTGATGACCTCGGCTACGCACTCCGAACACCACTCTCCAGAGACTAAAGTAGAAGCCCTGATAACGTCGCCCACCCTCGTCGCAATGCGTACAAGGATATACGAAAGCGACTGTGACAAGTTCGCCCAGATGCTGGCAACTGGAGAACTGTCGGAAAAAATGAAGCGGTGGATAGCGCTCTACCTTCGTATCATGCAAGACGAAATCGAGGGCTATGAGTTGCGTATGAAAGACGTAATAGCGCTGAAATCCCCTCTAGATGGAGGACTATTAATATTACCAGAAATCCCGGAAAAACAAATGGAACAGCTCGAGCCGCGCATAGCAGCTGCGCGACAACAAACAAAGGACGACCTTGAACTTGGATCTCCATTCAATTCGCCAGACACGCAGACGCCTAAGAATAAACAAACCGAATGTAAACAAACGGTGCAACGAGTTCCTGAAATACCCGCCGAGAGCCGCGGGGCGCCACCAGTACCCCCGCTGAAACAGTCGATAGTTCCTGTTATACCCGTTGGGAGCCGCGGGGCGCCACAAGCGCCCACATTTCTGCAGGAAAAAATGCCTGCGGAACCCCAACAAGTGACGGCTATACCCGCAGAAAGCCTCGGGGCGCCACCTGCGTCTGCACCAACGCAGTCACAGCAATCTTATGCTGCGATGGCGGCGCGCCCATCAACACCGACGGCCCAGAAATCTAATACATTGCGAAAACCTGCACCGGAAGGAAGCGCCGCGAAACCAACAAGCTCCGCGCTCCGACAACGATGCCCGCCGATCGTCGTGGAGAGCCTGCCCGACTGGCCAGAGCACTTCAGGCGACTGGCGGCTTTGCTGGGACGGACACCGGATGCGCGCGCACACGGACGCGGGGTCCGCTTCCTCCCGAGCAACCTCGAAGAGCATATAATTTACATCGACTACCTGAAGCAAATGGAAGGGCTCAGCTGGTTCACTTACTCTCCCCCTACGGAGAGAAGCCTCAAGGTCGCGATCCGCGGCCTACCAGTGGATACAGAGCCCGCCAAGATAACCGAAGCCCTTCGCGAGAAAGGCTTCGAACCAGAATATACCCGAATAATTCAGGGAAGAGGTGGAAGACCAGGGTGCATTTTCCACTGCTCCCTACAGAGAACACCAGGCCTTACTCCGGCTATCTACGAAGTCAATGAGATCCTGCTGATGAAGACGACCATAGAAGCCTGGCGTGGGAGGAGGGGCCCGGCACAGTGCCATCGATGCCAGTCCTTCAGGCACTCCTCCCACTACTGCCATCGCCCGATAGCCTGTGTGCGATGCGGTGGCCCGCATTTCGCAACAAACTGCGATCGCCCGCGAGAAGAGCCTGCGTCCTGCGCGAATTGCGGAGGGGCGCACACCTCAAACAACGCCCGCCTGTGCCCCGTGTTCCGCCGCGAGGCGCGCAATCGCCGAGCGGGGACAGTCGCCCGGACGGGTGACACCAGGCGACGAGAGGAACACGGGAGCGCAGCGTTCACAACGGTTGAAGAGTCGGCGGCGGGGGGCCTGATGGCCCCCGCCAACGACCCCGGCCATAGAAAACCTACAGTTAACACGCCTAAGCGCAAAGGAGGAGCCCGCGAGCCGACGGAGGCGACCCAGCAGCCGAAACCGACCGAGGACTCCACCCAGAATCTCCTTATTACTATAATGAGAACCCTAGCAGCCACAACGACCCCGGATATCATACAGCAATGCCTGAGAGCCCTGCAAGCGCTGCATACCGATGGCCAGGCCTCTCAGAAGACGACAACCGCATCAAAATAGATGTCCATGTCGCCCACAACCACCGCCAGATGGCGCAGACGAGGCCGCTATCGCCCACCTGTTAAGGGGGCGATTAATAAATAATAGACACTCCCATCACGGGAGGCGAGAGAAGCCACCATCAGAGGAGCAATCCTGAAATGGTCTCCCCGCACGCCCCCCTACGGGGGGCGCGCGAGAAGAGCTCGATTGATTGAACGTTTGTGAGGTTGTAGGGGATAATATCTGGAACTACTGCTCCGATTTGTAAAAAAATTCAGCATTAGGTAGCTCATTTATCAAAAAAGGCTATAGACTAAGACCAATAGGAGTGGAGCACTAATGAAGAATGTTTCAAAATCGGCTATTTTTTTCCTTTTGAGAGCTTCCGCTGCGTGTTAGTGTTAGCCCAAAGTAACTACTCCACGCGGGCGAAGTCGCGGGCAGTGGCTAGTTATTTATAAAGACTTTTCAAAAGTCGATCTTAGTAAGTCATACAAAACGGCGAAATGTAACAACCAGCTTAGAAATGATTGAGTTCGTGACAGTAAATTTGTCTTTGAATAATCGAGTTCCACGATTATAAAAATACAGTTGCTCTATCTAGAAGCTATTGACCGAATACTTCAAACTGTATAATTTAGGCCTTAATATCTTCGAGTGACGATAAAACTCTGGATGAGTCACTCGGTTTAAGGGACATCGTATAAATACGATATCTCGATTACTCTGGGTTTGGCATTTATATATAAAAAATATTATTTTTGTCGTGGTGGCCTAGTGGTTTGATCGGTGCAATATTATTTCGATGTCCGTAGGTTCGAACCTCGGCGTGTGCCAACGATTTTTTCGGAATTCGCGCACATTTACTAATTTAAATTGGTAGCACTATCGGCTGACGGTGAAGGAAAACATCGTGAGGAAATCTGAACCTGAGAAATGTTCTTGTAATACAAAATATAGAACTGCTGATTTCTCAGAGTTTGAAATCACTAATACGTCGTGGGCTGGTGTGGTGATTATACCCATACATTCCTTCGGGAAGAGGCCTATGGCCCTACAGTGGGTCTCTTACAGAGTGATGATGATAATGATGATGATGATGTAATAATTATTTTAAATATCTATACTAATAATAATAATATTATAAAGAGGTAAAGTTTGTGAGTGTGTGACGTTGTAGGGGATAATCTCAGGAACCACTGGTCCGATTTGAAAAATTGTTTCAGTGTTATATAGCTCATTTATCGGGGAAGGGTATAAATTATATATAATCACGCTAAGACGCATAGGAGCGGAGCACCAATGAAGAATGTTTCAAAATCGGGATATTTGTTTTTCTTGAGAGCTTCCGCTTCGTATTAGCGTTAACCCAAAGTAACTATTCCACGCGGACGAAGTCGCGGGCAGAGGCTAGTTATGTATGTTTTGGTTTATCTCTTACGCTACATAAACCATTACGAAAATGAAAGGCGTCTGATTAAAACCGCTTAGTTGTAATTACAAGAATAAAAGTGTAAGACGATGTTATTCTTACAACCAAAGAGTCTATTATTGTTTCTAAATTTCGCTTATGTATATTACAACAGCATTAAATACCGCCTAGGTATAGAAAATTGAAAAAAAAATCCTATATTTCCAATTTATTTTTAATAGAAAAATTTAAAATTAAGAGGATTTTTTTGAGTGTGCCACCACCTATACAAAACAATACTTTTAATACTTAGGAGCGAAAAAAATAGTCAGCGGAAATCGGGATTAAAAATCTATATTTATATACATATGACAAGAATGTAAATCTAACGTGTCTGTACTTTTTAGATTTTTGTGGAAAAAATTGTAGCAGGTAATAAGTACTAAAATACATTTCAATCATTTTTAGAAATGTTTGTCTATCTGTCTGTCTGTTTATTTAAACACGCATCACTGCTAAACTACTGCGTTCACGATAAAACCTCATGACTAATGACGACGCGACTTAAGTACGAGAGAAAAGTAGATAAGTAAATGGGTTTAATACATTTAGATGATTTAGTCACTGTTTTTTACATTAAGTTTCAAGCGGACGGAGTCGCGGGCACAGATATGTTATATAAAATAACACATTTTACTTTCTGACTACATACTAAGTTATATGTGTAATTAATTTATGAACTGTATCCGTTATATTTCTAAAGGGAAATGTTGAAGCGTCACTCATAATCGGCACTAACCAGTCGGCTAAACGTTAACTAGTTGTGGCTCACAGTTAGCTTCTGAATTTACTTTGCTTATAAGCACACATTACATAACTTTCATTTTGCACTCATACGATTTACCTACTTCGGTGAACAGGTTTACTGTGATTTTGAATAATATGTCTAAAATAGATAAGTACTATCTTATTGCGTGAGCAGTTACGAAGTAACTGACGTTTTATGTAATCTCAAATTTATTTGCTTTTACATATTACATGGCATAATTATGTACGAAGTAGTAATTACCAATTACTCAACATATGATGTTATAATTTTAATATAGGTTATACAAGTTTCAGTTTTAGTATATCGAAGTTATAACGTGACGAAAATCTTTTATTCTCACATATTTTATGCTTAGATGGATATGAAGTTTTATATCTTGATTTACATTTATGCAAGATTTCAAGACGTTTAATTAATTGATAAATTAATAGTAATTTTGAAGATAGAAGGGGTCCTTCTAATAAGATCATAAACGTATTACATATTGACAATATGGGCATATTGTATCATAATCTTTCTTTAAGTCATTTTTTCATTAGTTCCTTATACAGTGTAAGTGAGCACTGAGGCAGTTATATGGTGGGTCAAGGTTCTAAACATGTTGCTGATGATAAACCTCATTTAATACACTGTCAGTATTTATATATCTAATGTATACTTTATATGTTACTGTAGGTAGCGTGCGTGTCGTACTTACAATTGTTTTAAAGAGTATTTCTATAATTGTACATGGTCTCACAATTTTATATTTCTTTAATACAATTTAAAAAAAACGCGTGTGGAGCTGCGGGTACAGCTAGTATTTAATATGTTTAAACACAAGCTTTCACTGGTGTTAGCGTATATTTAAACTATTCCTAGGAAAGAGTATTTTTTCTGGATAAAAGGTACACTATCTCCTTTCTTGACCCCTGATAACATATACATATATGCAAAATTTCATGATAATCGGTTGACTCGTTAACAAACAAATAAACAAACAAAAAACAAATAACTGAACTAAGTATCATTCAACTCTATAATATTAGGTAGAATAACATTTGGACTAGACTGTTTAATTGTTATTAAATTTTTGCCGTGTGGCCAACGGGACTTCCCATCGCTCACATCTTCTAACCATTGCTTCATTAGAGAAGAAATTTTAATGCAAGTAAGGGTCAAGCTTTATCTGTCAGTTAGTTAGTTTTAAAAATGTTTACTTACGACGTGAAGTGAACAATGCTTGCATTGTTGCGTTTCGTTCGATCAGTGAGAGCGCCGGAGGCCCACCTCCCCCTCCCTCTCTTCTCCCCTCCTCACCCCACTCCACCACCCCTTCCCTCTCAAACACAGGCTGGCAACGCACTTGCAACTCCTCTGGTGTTGCTAGTTTCTATGGACGGCGGTGATCACTTAACATCAGGTGACCCGCCTGTTCGTTTGCCTCCGAGGACATAAAGAAAAAACTTAATGGTTTTTAAAAAACATATATGTGTTGCTTAATGAAATAAAAAAAAACCTTTTAATCAGCAAGGAAGTCAAATAAGAACAACCTCATTACATAAAAAGTAATGTTACCTTGGTAACTTTCAACATTATCTTTTGAACGAGTTTTGCAATCAATACCTATAAGCGAACTCTAATGAGTAACCAACAACAGTGTGAATATTAACAAGTTTAACCATATCTAGCTGTATATAGAAAATAGTGTGTAAAATAGTATAGTAATAAATAATAATAAAAGAAACGGGGCAAATTTCTCAATTTTTACAAAGAATACATTCTTTTAGAATAAGTCTAGTAAATTACCAATGATTATTTCAATTTCACTATATTTATAAAATGCTATGTACTAACTACCTTTTGCGTCGAAACTTATTATCCATCCATTAAATACTGAGAGCACTAACAACTTACAGCAATACTGAATATTTTAGAGAACATCAAAAATAATGTTGTAGATGGTAGTGCCACACTAAAGCTATTACTGGTTTCAGCATAAATGGGACGGCTTGCCCGGGGTAGTACCACCCTCTCACAGAATACCGGCGTGAAGTAACAGTGCTTGCCATTGTTGCGTTTCGTTCGGTCAGTGAGAGCGCCGGAAGCCCACCTCCCCTCCCCCCACTCCTCCTCTTCCCCTTCTCCAAACACAGGCTGGCAATGCACTTGCGCCTCCCCAGGAGACGGCCCCGTCGTCACACGCGTTCGAGGTCGTCCGAGAGCTCCGTGCGCTCCGATCTACGCGACGATGCGTTCCGCCCGCGCCTCCCCGCCGACCCCGGCTTCGTCGTCGAGTCGACGCGTAAACAAAGGCCCTTTTCAGGGCCAAACAGATTGCCAATCCACGACTTCTGCTACGCCTACGGATCCTGCCGCCTCTCGAAACAAGAAGACCCACGCAACGCCTACCGAACTCCGCACCTCCGTGCCTGCTCCTCGCCCGTCATCCTCGGATGCGCGACAGAAGCCGTCCGGCGGTCCGTCCGCTTTGACAGAAGCGTACGAGAGTGATATACTCACTCTCGCCCAGCTAATCATAGCTGGGACTCTGTCAGAGGGGATGTGCTGCTGGATGGCGCTGTACCTGCGCGTCCTAGAGGCCGCGAAAGAGGGCCAACTGCCTTCCGCGATCGACGCGGCGGCGCTCGAACGCGCCGCCCGCGGTTCACTCGCGCTACCCGCGATTTCCGACGCCGCGGACAACCCGCTCGGTCGAGCGCTGCGCCGTAAGCGCAGTGAACCCGACGCAGGGCCCGACGCGAATCGCGCGACACAGCCGCAGATCTCACCAGACGCCCAGCCGCAGCCGAAGAGAGCCTGCATCACGAGGCCCGCGCAGCAGTCAACACCGACGCCGCGTGTAACCGCCGCAACCCCAGCGGCGCGGGTGGCCGCACCCACCCCTGCGCCTGCTCAGCCTCTACCGCGAAGGGCTGCCCGCGAGCAGCCCTCGTATGCGTCGATCGCAGCGCCATCTGCGCGCGATCCGCTTCCGAAACCGGGTACGCGTCCGCGGAACCCTAAAACGCAGCCACCGAGCGACAGTGCTGCCGCCGCGTCCTCGGTCGACCAATCGACGCCTTCCTCGCCCGACGCACCGGGTTCGCGTTATCCTCCGATAGTGGTAGAGCGCCTCCCCGACTGGGCTGTGCAGCTCCCACAATTGGAGGCGAAGTTGGGGCGCGGACCCAACGTTCGCGTCTACGGGGACGGCGTCCGCTTCATTCCTCAAGACGCTGAAGAATACCGCGTAACAATAGACTTCCTGGAGAAACAAGAGGGGCTCGAGTGGTTCACGTACACCCCCCCCTCCCAGATAGGCCTCAAGGTCGCGATCCGCGGCCTGCCAAGCGGCACAGAGCCGCAAACAATCCTCGAGGCCCTTCGTGAGAAGGGCTTCAAAGCAGAGTACGCCCGACAAGTCAACGGACGACGAGGAAGAGCAGGGTGCGTCTTTTTCGTCATCCTGAAGCGCACGCCCGGCCTAATGCCCGCAATATATGACGTCACCAAGATAGCAAGCCTGCCAATAAAAATTGAAGCCTGGAGGGGGGAGCGCCGGCTCGCGCAGTGTTTCCGCTGCCAGCAGTTCCGGCACTCCTCCGCGCAATGCCATCGTAAGATCGCCTGCGTCCGGTGCGGGGGGCCACACCCCGCCCGGCAATGTGACCGCCCCAAGGACGAGCCGGCGACCTGCGCCAACTGCGGGGGAGCCCACTCGGCGAATAACAAGGCCCGTTGCCCCGTCTTCAGACGGGAGCTCAGAAATCACCGGGCCGGCACCGTAGCCCGGACCGGCCCGGCACGAAATAGAGAGCCTAAACCAGCCCCAAAGGAGGTCGAGGAGACCGCGACGGCGAGCCTCATGGCCCCCGCCAACGATCCCCCCCCCCCCCAAGGGGCTCAGGAAAACCAGGAGACGAGGAAAATCCAAAAAACTTAAAACGATTCCAGATGAATGCTCAGACGCCGCAGAAGCCCTGCTCTCCGGGCTGGAGATCAGGATGCACGCCCTCCACAAAGCACACGAAGAAAAGTTGCGGACAGCCTCCCCGGAAGAAGCCGAGATACTCAAGGCGGAATACGGGGAAAACATGAAGCAAATCAAAAGAGACTTCGTAGAGAATGCCAAACAGCTCGCTGCACGCTTCAACTTAACCCAAGAAGATCTGAAAGCCATAGACGCACACAACAGACGACCATAGAAAAAAAAAAATATACGAGATGACCTCAGGGCGACGTCATCATTATGACGTTTGTACCCGCCAAAAAAATAGGCACCCCCGCAAAAGGCGGGGGGAGAGTGAAGCCACCGCCAGAGGGGCAACCCTGATGCGGTCCCCCCGCGCACCCCCTGACGGGGGCGCGCGAGACGACACCCCCGACCGCCTCCCCAGGCGTTGCAAGTGTCTATGGACGGTGGTGGGTGATCACTTAACATCAGGTGACCCGGTACGAAAAAATAATGTACGTACGCAAAGATAACCAAATTTTTTTTAAAATTTTATGTTGTGGTATATTTTTTCTAAAAATGAGAACGCTCGCATCTCATGTAAATAAATTCTAACAACTTAAAATTCTAAAAAAGTTACGTATAAATTTATCACTTAACACTTAGAGTCATGTAGAAAAGCAAATTTGTTATCTGTAAACTTCGACTGATAAGCAGAAGGCGTGAAGTGTTTACTAAGATAACAAATTTGCACAAAAACTTAAAACTAAAAAGCGTCTATACTTAAAACTGAACGGTTTTTTGTTAGTAATTTTAAATGTTAATTTTGCCTTATGTAGTGCACTGGACGTCGTAGTATATCTATCTTTATAATCTCAGCCAATGACTTTGTATTTGTTACGAAAGTGCATAATGGTCTGCAGAATATTAGTCAAATAAGATCGTAAATCCTTATTAATATTCTACAAAGTTTATTTCTTTGTTACGCTTTTACTCCTTAACTACTCCACTCGTCACTATGAAATTTTGCATACAAGCTCTACGTTACACAGAGAAGGTTGTAGAACACCTATCATTCAAAAGCACTGTTTTCGAGGGATAAATCAAATCTACATTAGCACTAGCGAAGTCGGAAGCAAAAGGTAATATAAGATAAATCGACAGTATGATAAAAAGCGACAGAACGAGATAAACAACTTCGATTACAAGCGATCGTAACTCAACATAATAAAGTACTTAAATCTTTGGTTCAAAGTACTCACAACGATCAAAAATAAAATAACAGAGAAGTATGGATGTACATCTTTGTCTCGTCAAAATATTTCTAGTAATAATAGATCAGTATTACTGCACTCGGATACCGGAATTCTACATTAGCTTCATGCAGCTTTCTATTCAAGGAAAACATCATGATCAAGTGGCAACATGATGTTACAGCATTACATCCTGGCCAGATAGCACCCACAAATTAAAAAAATATTGTCATACTACAGTTGGTATGTTTCTATGTGGACTGAATTAGTTCAATTTTCTATTCCTTTCTGCTCTTCCCATTCTCACCAATACAGGTATACAACTAGTGAAGTATTAGTCCAAAGCTAAACTTCAGAAAATTATCGTTTAGGCAACTGAAGAAGTTAGTTTTTTATGTTATACTGAACAATTATTTTTTATTTAATTATAGGAGTTTATATGTTAACATTAAAATTAACGATGTAAATTTATCAGAATCTGTTATTTTATATTAACATAAAATTGGTATATTTATTAATACATAAATATATATTTCACTCAACAATACAATGTACTCTTATAATTCCATTGTAAGTGAAGAAGTTATTCTTAATATCAGCCCTTTCTATTGTTAAATGAACAAGTAAAACGTTTTAATATAAAGAGTAAACATTTTAAACACGTAAATATTTAAATGGAGAAACGTCAGTCAATATTCTTGTATGTCTTATGACACAAGTGTATCATCGCTATTATTAAAGTCCACTTTTCAATTTGGCACGTCGTCAAGGCAGATGCGGAGAACAGTTTCCAGATAACGGCTAAGTTTGTAACTTTTCACATTTCCTCTGAAGCGTCCCCTGGCAATCTCGACAATGTCGCTGCTTGTGAATTTGTTATTCCCGACACATGATTAAAAATCTGTATTTATATCTACGTTATATAAACGTTTATTTAAATGGAGGCAAATAGTAGCTGATCTCTGAACATTATTTTCTAAGATAATGTCATAATTACGAGACGTTACTTAGGTTAAAAGCTATTTATTTTGCATAATGGTGCTTTGGGCTGGCGCAACAATAGAGGGTCGCATTGCGGCGGAGTAGAGATACGGTTGTCTCGACCCGTTGCCTCCAAATTACCAAACTTGACCACGCCGGATTCTGCATATTGTAGTTTTGCCTATCTTAAACTTATTTATTTACGTATAAGATTTTATAAAATATTTCGTTATTATTATTCTACTAAAAATATAAACAAGACATAACACAATGGTTAGATGAACATATGAAAACCGAAATATCTTTATATATATGTTCATATATATATAAATGTAGTCAAAATTACCGTCAACAGAAAATTATATACGTTAAAATAAAAATTTAATTAAATACGTATATCAAAAGGGCGAAACCACATATATCATCTTGAAGAAATTTTGATTTTAATGATGACCGAAATTCCACGTCTACTAGAGGGGCATACAACCGAGCTTTACCTGAACTATGATACTTCCAAATCGTCATATCATTTGCACTTGAAAAATCTTCTCGACAGAAAGCGGAACAAGAAACACATTTGCGTCTGTAGATAAGAATGTTGTGTTGTTGTATGAAGGTTGTGTAGCTGTTTCTGTGTTAAGATTACATATTTTTTTAACGAAAAGGAGCGTTATAGAAGTTCTAATGACAATATAATGCGGTATATTAGATTCTATATACTTACTACCTTTTATAATGATGATTGGTTGAATAGTTAAAGCGAGAAAGTGTAACAAACAAGAAAATGATATTAGTTATGATTTTAATTATACATAATAGTAATTGTTTGTTTCAATAAAAGTGGTATAAACGAACATAATTAATTTTATTATATATTTTTACTTTACAAGGCTAGCTTACTATATGCTATAATAGCGACATGCTATGATGACCATTTTGACACATTACAATAATAACGTCGAATGGTGATTTATTTTCGACAAAAATATAGTCAAATACTTCTTTGTCTTACATTAAGCATTGATGTGAGTTTGCATGCGGAGGTACTGGCCAGCGATCTGTATTGTACGTTCTGATTCTTATAATCATACTAGCGGTCCCGGCGAACGTAGTCCCGCCTTGATAATAAAAAAAATCTAAAATTCAACCGCAGCGCCACCTACCGAGCCCAATTGTGAATCTAAATCATTCTAGGATCCACTCGAACACGCACACCAAATTTCATCAAAATCGGTCCAGCCGTTTAAGAGAAGTTCAGTGACATACACACGTACTGAATAAATTATAATAATTTTTATAGTATATATAAAGAGATATAGGATATAAATATATAATTACAAATTTTAACATATATAAATGCCGAGTTGTGTTGAAAATTATAATTATAATCCACGAAGGATTCCGTCAAACGTGGCTGTTTTTTTGTTAGCAAAAACGTGCTTAGAATATGCGTTTTTATTCTAAGGGGAAAAGTCTGATTCGCGAGATATTATATAGTTAAGATATGGTAGTAGTTAGATAGATACATTGTATATGATTGTACACATGTATATATAATTTAAAAATCAGTGTACTAAATTAATTTTGTGTCCTAAAATTGGATATTTAAAATTCGATAAATATGGGATTAACTACAAGTCACTATGGACAACAAAGAAAGCAAATTACTCTTTCAAGCGCAGTTATTAATTTACACGGACTTTCATAAGAGCACAAAGGTCAAAACGGCCATCATAGCGTGCCGCTATTATAGTAAGTACTACATACAGCATGACTCTTTGGTTTACTGACCTGGTTGCTATAAACTTTATACAAATAAAAATAGGTAGATACACAAGTAGGTTCACATACTTAATTTGACGCGAACCATATGAATAGAACGATGAATACTAATTAATAATAATAGATATGCGTATCGCATACGATTAATATTAGTGACCCATTGGCACAGAATTATGGAACCGCTTACTTGTCTCCTCGCAGTTTCGTTACTCTATGCCCATTGGCCTGGAACTTATTTCCACGATGTATGTAGTCGCTGTGCATTTTCTCGTTCTACTTTTAAGAAGTACATTAATTTTAATAATATTAACATATACATACGATCATTATTATTCATTATATTTATCTAACAAAGAACTTAAATTTTGTATATTTCCCACAGTTCAATTAGTATTTAAAATAAATTATATAAAACTTTGCTCAATATACACATTCAGAGATGTTTCACATTGAATTTTATATCTGCATTTAATTATACAAATCTTTAACACGGTAATTATTATTGTCACCCATATTACTTACAAATGTAATCTGAAGTCCTGAATCGTTGTTCATATTGCAGTTTAATCTACTTCTATAATTACAGATAACTAAAATCGCATTAGTAAAACTTTATACTGGGTATAATACAATGATATCTTTACAAAGTTTTACAATTTAAACAGTCATTGTCATACTCATGTAGGTAACTTGTAGGTGGAATGATGTCACGAAAACACGTCTCAAGTTAAAACAGCGTATATAGCTCTAGAGCTATTATTATACAATATGTATAGTTGTTACACCTGTTATCTCAACCTACAATGATTAGTCATTTATTTAAGACATGTTAAATAATATGAACATAAAATTAAACTACGTACTCGATAAAATAAGATCAAGGCTTACTTCGGCACCCAAACTTTTTTAGATTTTCTTAAAGCGATTAAAATACGAGATGAATTTATATTAAACTTATTTAATTATACAAGCGATAGTAACACTTTTTATTAAAAAAGATTTGAATTAATTATTCTGTGCATAAAAAAAAAAAACTAGTTTTCTATAAACTTGTACGAGCTAAAAAGTGACACAACACTCACGCACATATGCACAAAAGTGCACGGGGTTGTTATTTTGATCCGCTATTCAATATATTTAATACATTGAAAAATAATTTTACGTTTATATTACATGAATTTATGATGTTAAACCTACATTGCATTAATGGAGTCGGTATAAATTGTAGTTATACGAATTTTAATATTATTCTTTAAAATTAATTCAAAATAATAAAACATACAATCTTTGTTTTTAATTTCTTCCTCGTCTTCAACAATAACAGTAACCGCTGCTTGCATGTAAAGTTGAACTTTTACTAGTGTATCTTGTGTTACATTGTCTCCATTGTAACTCAACATATTATTAGATACTACTCGACAAACATAATAACACACATTGTAAAGATGTACGTGACGTCCTGGATATTTGCGCATTTCCTACATGTCTTGTACGGTCATACATAACAGAATACAAAAGAGTCATTGCCTTAACTATTGAACCTTGTGCCCATAACAATGCACTATTAATTAATATTCATATAACTAACATAAATAATTCGCGTTTCACGAATTGCATTTGAATTTTGTATAGTTACATTTACAGTAGGTGCTTCATATAGGTACCTATAGGTATCCGATGAGGAAAATAATTAATCGTTAAAGTATTAATATATAAGAATAATACCTATAATATATGCGTAATCAACAATCTCCTTAATATTTCAACTCAGTTTTGATTACCCTAATTCAATGCATATTATGGATCAAAATCAAAATCAAATCAACATACTCTTTGTTCAATTTAGGCCCTGATGAACGTCAAAACTACAACCGGTTCGGGAAACAACCCAGTCATTGAGAAGTACCGGAAAGAAACTTGATCTGGTTTATCTGGATCGACGTAGGTTCGAATCCTAGCAACTGAATCGGAGCTTTCGATGAATAAGAACATCACACAACAATAAGAACAACAACATGGTAGGGTTTTTCTAACCTCGCCTGGCTGGTTATCACGCTCAGGTTGATAATCTGGCACCAAGCATCTGTTGGTGTGTTCCGGCAGTTGCACTTGAGAGCCAGTTTCAACCAGATTCGGCGTGTTTACCATCTTGGACCGTGTCGTTATTTAACATCAGTATAAAGTATAAGTATAATGATAACCACCTCCTTTTTTTGAAGTCGGTTAAAAAGTATAAAAATCAACTTATTTGTATTTGAAACTAGTTGCCCTCACGAATTTCGTTTCGCCTTATGATTTCCGTTCCGATCTACCTTTTTAGTAGATACATACCAACAATTGGAACATTTGCTATGCTGCCCATAGAGACTGTTCTCTTTTCCGGAATACAAATTGAGAAAGCGAAATATTTAAATCAAACTGCAGTAAAATGGTACAATTACATGAGTCAAATCAAGAATCGAAATAAGCATCGTAATTAAGTTGTTAATAGCAATTTGAAGCTGCGTTCATGATTACAGAAAAAGAAAACTGATTTTAAGGTTTTTCTGTGCAATTTTTCTCTCCATAAAAACCTTCCTCAGAGTTGAAGGAATAAATCAAATCGAAAATTATTCGAATTGGAACAGCCGTCTTCGAGTTTTGCGCTTAGCAACATATATTGCGATTAATTTTTATTTATATAGATAGATGTTAAACACCTTAACAAAAGTAAGAAAATTAAGTCCCGACTTAGTATTTCTCAAATTATCCTCTTGCATTTTCCTATTAGCTTATGTGTATAATCATCATCATCTTCTTACCCTTACCCCACCTAAGTAGGGTCGGGACAACATGTTTTACTCTTCCACTCTCCCCTGTCAGATGTCATCTCAGTATTCACAGCTTTTATACACATATCATTTTTCACGCAATCCATCCACACCTTTTCGGCCTTTCTCTGCTCTTATATCCGTCCACCATCATACTCAAAACTTTGCTAGTTACATGGTTTTCATCTCCCGACATGCTCATACCATGGTATTACTCCTCAACTTCTCTGTCACTGGTGCTATTTTACTACAATTCACTAATACTATTTAGACCATGTGTATTATAAAGTATCATAATTCATTCACCGGACGTTGATTTTACTTTTAATAACTTATAAATTACCGACATCTTAAATAATAATAAAAATTGTGTAAGTATATTTTTACAATCCTTACTAACATAGTAAATACTGTGTATAGTGTATAGTGATTTTTTTTTTGTTATGCTTTCACGCCTTAACTACTGAACCGTTCATCATGAAGTTTTGCATACATGTTGTTAGGAGTACTGAGAAGGACACAGAATAGCTATCATCCAGAAACAAAAATGCTATGCCCATGGAACTTAATACAAGAAACCGTCTTTCGTTTACCGTGTCTTAGACATTGTTTATACATTATATAATATCCTATTTTTGCAAGAGAATGAATTGCATTTACTTACTTTCTCTTTTCTCGTACTTAACTCGAGCTGTCATTCAAATTACAATAACTTTTGGTAGAGTGGACCCATTGTAATGAAACAAAGACTAAATGTTACTCGAGGAGTAGTCCGGTGAAGCTGTTAAGACCTTGCTAGATCATAGCGTAGTCAGTTCGAGGAAAAAAAAATAGTTACTCGAGGACATGCTTTATATGGTTTCTTAGTTATTTGTGAGGCACGCATGCTGGTAGACACGTTTGCTTCACTAGTTCTCATATGTATGATTAGCTTAGCTAGTTCAGCTTAGTAAGATTCGGGTTGTTCCATCCAAGAGAATAGCTCAAGCCGAAGCTGAGCGATTTTGGTACCTTTGAACTTTTTGCCAAGCGGCTGAGCGTTATAAGCGCTTGTCCCATTAGTCCGGTGAAGCCGTGAAGAACCATCAGGATAGTAAACAAAAATATAGCAAAACAGAGAAGTATGAATAGAGAAAGGAACACAGTTATTAACCACCATTTTAAGCTATAAAACAATATCAAAATTTCAAGTAAATTAAATTCAAGGTTATGAACAGAATTATAACAACCAAGACACATGCTAGTGGTATGTCAGAAACGGTCATTTCATCATACTGTCTACTTTAGTGGCCTAGTTTAGCTGATTCGCACAAATTGACCATACTTAAGGCGTATATTTATTTGACCTCGTAATATGAACTTGAAAATTTTATCAGTTAAATATGTTATCGTTAACGTTGGATGAATTTATGATAATACATTAACAAAATTAGCATGAGGTTGCTTAATTAAAGTAATGCCATCAAAAACAAAACTTGTAAAAAAAACTAAGTCTCGCAAGTCAGTTCTTCTACCGATAAAAAGTTGTGAGATCCATGTAATACCAAGTCGGTTACTTTATTAAACCCCTACTTAAGGGGCCTTCTGTCTTAAGTTATTACGTAATTAGCTAACCTAACAACATCTTATAGTGACCATATCAATATTAAAAATCTTTTATGTTTCAGGTTTCTAGTTTTATCCACAACGAAGTTATAAGGGGTCGAAAATGGCCTGAATTGCTTCGAGAAAAGGATAGTACGGCCGTGCCCCCAGATAATCATAAACGTAAGCGCGCCATCTATGAAATTATGTTTCACAATTCATAACCAAATTATTATTCGTATTTTATTGGCTTGGTCATGGGTATTACTTTTTTAATCGAGATGAACTGTGTGTTGTATTTTATTTATTTAATTGCAGTTTCCTCATTATTCTGAACTCTTAAAAAAATCCTTTACCGATTTTAAGCCACCTCTGTTAAATTTTTACATTACTGCTTAACCTATGTGCTAAAGCGTAATTATATGTAGTCTAGATAACACTCTAAAATCCTCTATAGACTCATAAAAGTCTTAAAATTCTAAAAGTAATCGGTTTAGTCATTCCGGAGATTTGCCCATATATACTACATACGGTTGAATTTGAGGCAGGGTTATAAAGAGTGAAGCAAAGTTTTTAATCACATAATAAGAATTATCGTAATTATAATGAACTAGCGTTTACTTGCGGCTTCGCTCCCTATTTGAACTATCTCTCATGAATAGTATGTCCTCTTCTGTAACTGCGACAATGTATATGCAAGAATTTCATGATGATTATATAAGTAGTTAAGGCTTTCACATTTATAATATTAGTAAGAATTTAACCGGAAAACTATAACCACATTGTATTGAAGGAATCGTGTTAGCAATGCGGCATTTTTCGGCACACGTATATCTGTTAATAGTTACTATTTAATAAGCCTTTGCATAATATTGATGGATAATAATGGCCTTGTTATATAAATAGGTGGCAAACGAACAGGTGGGTCACCTGATGTTAAGTGATCACCACCGTCCATAGACACTTACAACACCAAGGGAGTCGCAAGTGCGTTGCCAGTCTGTGTTGGGGGGGGGTAGAGCAAGTGGGCCTCCGGCGCTCTCACTGACCGAACAAAACGCAACAATGCAAGCATTGTTACTTCAAGTCGGTTTTCTGTGGGTCGGGTGGTAGTACCCCGGCGAGCCGACCCATTCATACTGGAACCAGTAATAACTTCAGCTCTACCACCTACTAAAGTTTTCAAAAAGCTGAGACGTCGTTAGGTACCCATGATTTTTTTAATTGAAGTCAACTGTAAAATAATTTTTTAATGAATATTTGGAAATCGAATCTTGACATAGATTTATCAAGTGAAATTAAACGGAGATATGTAATATTTTTAATTGATACCCTTACGCTTTATACTTTAAGCCATAAATATTTTTATCGTGATTATAACACATTTAAATATTTTTTTTGAAATATTTCTTAATAGTTTATTACCGTATTAAATTTTATTTTATTACCACGAAACATACTGTCCACGACAGTTGAAACCACTTGTAACCGTGGATGTTAATATGAATGTGTTTTTCCACATAAAGCAAATATAATGATAGTCCGACACTTTTATTATTGAAACTGTATAAAATGTGCTGATAATATAAAAAAAATCGTGTAAAGATTACGTAAATGAATAATTTCATATAAATTTAAAACAAAAAATGGTGAGAATTTAAGATGGTAAACACGCTACGCGTAAAGAGTTACTAGTTCTTAAGTGCTGCTGCCGGAACACACGAGCAAGTGCTTGGCGACTTATTTTCAACTTAAGAGTAGTAGGAGGTGTGCTTAAAAAGCGCCCTGTCATCATGCTATGATTTCTTCATGGTGTTTTCCCTCACCAAAAGCTCCGATTCTGTCCTAAGGAAAGGAACCTACGTCGATCAACGCGATGTCCGAACACGCTATCAACTGAGCTATCATACTTTAAATAATCGGCTGTGTTATATCGTTTGATATGTGCTTTCTTAAAATATGAAACATCACCTATACATATAATAAGAATGTAAATGTAACGTGTCTCTACTTTTTACATTTTTGTGATATATATTTTTGCGGGTGTCTTGAAACTAGTAATAAAATATGTTTCAGTCATTTTTAGAAATTTCTGTCTGTCTGCCTGTTTGTTTAAATACACGTCGTTGTTAAAGTACTGCGTTCACGATAAAACTTGCCCGATAAAGCATATCCTCGAGTAGCATTTCGTCTAGATTTCATTAAAATCGGTTCACTCTATCAATAGCTATAGTAATTTCAATGACGACGCGACTTAAGTACGAGGGAAAAGCACATAAGTAAATGGACTTCATACATAATGATTTTATTTATCACTGTTTTTTTTTTACATTACGTTCCACGCGGACGGAATCGCGGGCACAGCTAGTTATATATAAATGTACGAATTATTATTATATACTTATTTAAAAATAAAATATTAAACTGTAATTCTCAAGTAAAACAGAATTAGTAATAAATAATTTTGTTAATCAGCTGATCTTATAAATTGTCTTTTAAATTTCAGGACACGGTGATATTTTAGTTGAAAATAGAGTATAACAGCTACAAGCAGCTAGAAACCTGCGTTATCCAATTGCTGATCTCCTGAACACTCACGAAGAACTTATATTTTTGAGTATTTTAAACATGGTCAGACAATGTCTCCAACGTCCACAAAAAATAGATTTGTAAAAACGTAACAACAATCATAAATGTGGGCAGAAATATCTATTGACGCACGAAAAGAGCTCATTTAGGTTACATAGCATAATTAAAAAATTACCTTGATCAGGTTGTATTACCTGTAATCGACCCACGCAAAGTTGTAATGGGACAGGAATTTCAGCTTATACGTATTGCGTGAAATGTTTCATTGGGCGGAATTGGTATCGACTGCTTTAGAGATGATGACGTCATGTGACGTCAAGCTTTTGGGATAGTCTGCACGGCCGTCTGAGATAAACGTCATTGAATACGCCTAAGCCATATTATAACAAAGAGCTTTGCATAATTTCGCATCTAATTTGCAAAGAACATGGAACGGTACACTCCTCATTGTTATTTTGACATCACAACTTTAAATATGTATGAGTAATCGTTAAAATTGTAATAACGTCAAGGAAAACGTTAATTGAAATAAATAATAGTTTTAAAAGACACGCTTTTTATAGAAAACCAAACTGAAAAATAGAAAATAAATTTGAATGAAGAATAGTGTATAGAATTTTTAATAAACACAAATTAATAATAGTGTAAATAAAAAAAAGTGTTTTATTGTAAAACAGCGTCGGGTGCATGGTCTCAATAGATATAAATATTTTATTGACAGATATGAGTAGAAGGATTATCATTTCAATAATATCTTAAAAAGCACTCCACGTTTTTTTTTTTAAATAAAATACATTTTTTGTACACTATTTATGGTCAACACTATGACTACGGCCCCTTTTGAATTATTAACAATGAAGTAGTAACTATAAATGTATAAAATACCTACTAATACAATTTTAGATAAAATACCTGCGCCATATCACATTCTTGACACTTACACAATTGAATAGTTGATGGAGATGAGGGTAGACAGTATTGACACTGCTGTATCTTGAAACTCAATTGATCTAGGTTCACGTTTATTTCTATCTAACCATACTATTTACATGAAACGTTACCTTATTTTCTATATACTTACATATTTTTGTGTTATTCTATAAGAAACAATATTCTCGTACGTTTTTTAATCGTTAAAGCAAAAACTAGTATGAATATTTATTTTAAAACTTGACTCGTGGAACAGATAAAGCATGTCATATGTTGGTAAGAGAAATATTAATGATTAACAGAAGTCCTGCGTATTCGTAAAACTGTAACAAAGCCAAATCTGTACATTAAATATTTTTTGAAAATTTTGATGGGGGTAGACTTTGTTATCGATATAGAAGCCAAAAATAATCCTTTTACAATTTTTGTCTGTCTGTTTGTCTGTCTTTCTGTCCCTGTGAACACGCATCACGCTGAAAGTACCGAACCGATTTTAACGAAACTTGACACAGTAATAACTAATATTACAAGGTTACATTTAGGATACTTTTTGTCCCATATAACGCAAGGGTTTCTCCAGGATAACGAAAGACAAAAAATTGAAATTAATGAAACTAGACTTTTTTGCGACACCTTAGTACAAGAGCCAGCAACGTTGGAAGAACGAGAATTTTAGAAAAGCTGGTTCCGTAATATGAAGATATATTATGCCCTTCCAAACAGGATTCAGGATACCTGGTAGCTGGTTAACGTTGTATTTTTTAATGCTCATCACACCTTTACAGGTCAAAATTTTGATTTATAAATAATTTTAGGAAACAATTTTTTCGGTAACTTTTTAACGCTATTAAAAACATGAATTTATCACTGCCAGACAATTTTGTTATTGACAATAATGTGCCCGATGATATTCTTTATAAATAAAATGATTCATTTCAAACCATTTTATTTTTTCAATTGCAAAGAACATATTGAAATATTTTTTTTATATAAATTTATTAACCATTATGATATTGAGTTTTCACCGTAAACAATGAAAAACAACGATTAACGTAGACATATAACTTGGGACTGTTACCATCTTGAATACATTCGCCTATAACAGGCGCTGCCACAATTATCGCTATTTTTATCATACAGCCAGTGTTGCGCTAAACTATAGCTATAGCTAAGTTATTCTATACATATTATTTTTAATTTGCCCTCTTTTATGTCTAAATAAAATATTATTAAAATTACAGCTATCTTAACATGGTTGAACATACTTTTTATATTTACAAAAAATAGCATTGGGCACATTATTGTTAATAACAAAAACTTCTGGCAATAATAATTTCATGTTTTAGTAGCGTTTCAAAGTTAGTGAAAAACAAAACATTCTAAAATTAAACCGTTGCTAGCTCTTGGACGAATAGTTACAGGCAAGTGACAGTTGACGCGGCGTGAATATATTTTTTTCCAATACAATGGAGTATGAAAAAGTTTTAATACAAGTTGAAGATTATTATGATAAAGTGGTAGAGATGAATTTTTAATTTTATTTTTACGTATTGTGGATGTGTAGAGTCTATATACCGTAGAGAAAGACAGAGACAGTGAGACTGTATAGTATAGTTTCGAGTCACAATTGGACCCGATAAGTTTCACTACAATTGGGTTTTATGTTTTTTAAGATTTTTGGAGTTTGGAAATAAAATTGGAACCGGTAATAACCTATTTGGTGCAGACGAAGTTGCACGGGTCAGCTAGTAAATATATGAATAGTAAAAAAAACCTGGTGGGTAACAAACTTGTTATATAAAAACGAGTACATTACTGTCATGAAACCCAATTAGTCTAGTTTCTACATTACGTTTGTATGTTTCTTTTACTATTGCTGTTGGAAATATTTTAGATGTAAAAAAAATAATGAGAATATGTTATGTACCTTATTTTTTGGAATAATTGAGTAAATATTTTTTATACGGAAAATAGGCAACTCATAATAACCAATCCATTGTGGAGCTTAAAATGTGCTCGTATTGTGTACGAGTCCATAATATCTCGGATTTAGTTTGTATATGTTGCCGCTAAAACTCAAAAGCTATTAATCTGCATACAACCTGCAGATTAACTAATGTGCTCCGTTAACATGTGGAAACAAAACATTTTTGCATTGGCTCGTCAAACGCCAGTGAGGCCAAATCACTGTTACTTTAACAGCATATCCAACCTTTTTTTTAACGCGAGGGTACCCTACTACCTGGGGCAGCAGAGATATTTTGCGAGACTCCTGCGCAGTAACACCTCACGGTATACGATCCGCCACTGTAGTGGGGCGTCACGGGCTAGCTTGGGCATTCAACCGCGCACGCCTAGGAAAACAAGCCAAGCCCGGACCTAATCAAGAGACCGGAATATGCACCAAATGTCTCTCGTCGTCGGCTAACCATGTTACAAATCTAACCTAATCTAGTGAACCGTTACTGGATCTCGATAGGAATAATAGAGTTTAATATTGACCAAGCAATGTCCACACAGTCGACATGAGAAATAAAACAATTTGTGACACTTTAACGAATTATTCTAAATAATTTGTAGATACATTTCTAGATAATTTGCAGAATGACTGATTTCTGCTCTTTAATGGTAGCGTGTGTAAAAAAATGAACGTATGAAGATGATGTGCAACATTTTTATTTCATTTTATGACCTAAATGAAAGCTTTATGTCTAAAGATGTAATTTGTGACTTATCAACCTTTATACAATGTCTTCTTATTTATACAGCACAATCGATTAAGAGACATCGTTACGTCAACTATGGTATGAAGAAATAACGTTAATGGGGAATCGGACGAAGTTTTTCGCGAATCCGGTGATAATTAGCTTTTCCCTTTTTGTGTACTCCGTCGATGGAACAGCCTTGGATACGGAAATCGAATTGTTTTGGTAACATGACTCGCTTATTAGCGGAAGTTTATTTTCCTGTTTCCTTCGTAATGTGACGTAACTGAAGAGTATTAGAGAGTAAATTAGTTTTTTCTAATGTTTTCTGTTCCGTGATTATATTAGATATCTTATATGTACAGATAATACGTTTCTATGGTGGTATTTTAAAGAGAATAGCTACAATGCATCTCCTATTATGAAAAGAGTAACTAGCATGGTTGTTTATTAATTCGGTAAACATCTAGTAAATTATTGTTGGAATTTAAATTCAGATAATAGTAAATTTTTTTTTTTTTTTACTTAGTTAATGGCCCCCGTGGAAAATTTCACAATCCAGTGTTCTATTATGTAAATTTATTATGCCAGGAGCTCTCCAAATTCTTTACTACTTTGTTTTTTTTTCTTATTAAAAGTATTTAAACAGATAAAAAAAGTAATTAAACAGTTTTTGGCGGGATCTTAGTCTTTTATGTTTTATTCATATTCTTGTGTTATTTGGCTTTCTATTTTGTAATATTGGTGGTGTTTTACTTAATATAGTTCGGTTATTGTCCACAAGTGAAGTCGATGGCATATAATACATATTTCAATGACTACGAAGCTTGATATCTGAGATGCCACAAAGACTCCTTGAAAAGTTTTAACTAGGAGGTCACCTTCTTGTTACAATGTTAAAATTATCTCAAAACATTTGTAATACTATTATTACCTACTTGACTGTGGTTGTAATAACTTAATCCATTTGTTGCCAAATAACAGTAGTTAAAGTAACCGTTATATATTATTTCATATATTTTTCGGTTGTATATTAATATTATATTAGGTCTTTACCTATGAAATTGCCGTTTTGTATGAAAAAATTGAAACGAATTTTTTTCATGTATTTTTTATTTGTATTAATCGAAGTAATCACCCATGCAATCAATACATCTTTGCCAACGCAGTGGCAGTTTATTGATGACCTTCTTAAAGAAATCAGCTGGACGGGAGGCAACAAATTCTTCAAAGGCATTTTGTACTGCCTCTCGGGTATTGAATTTTTTTCCCGCCAAGGAGTTATCCAAATTCTGGAAAAAGCAGTAGTCTATAGGCGCAAGGTCTGGTGAGTAGGGCGGATGACGGAGAACTTCCAACCCCAGTTCTTGCAACTTGGAGACCGTCTGCTGTGCAGTATGAGGTCGCGCGTTGTCGTGCAGGAGCAGCGGAGACGAGCGATTGACCAATGCTGGTTGGAGATGTGCCAGCTGATGTGCCAGATGTGTTCAGTTCTTCACAGTACACATCTGCAGTAATGCTCACCCCGTTTGGTAAGAAGCTGTGATGAATCACACCGGCGCTAGACCACCAAACAGTGACCATCACTTTTCTAGGGGTAAGTTTTCGTTTAGGGCATAGTTTAGGTGCTGAACCAGGATCCAACCAACTTGCTGAGCGCTTGCAGTTATCAAACATAATCCATTTTTCATCGCAGGTAACAATGTGGTTCAAAATTCCTTCATTTGTGTGTCTGTGGAGCAGTGCAAGGCACGTCTCGACGCGTACTTCGCGCTGGCGATCATTGAGTTCGTGGGGCACTCATTTGTCAAGCTTTTTTACCTTGCCAATTTGACGCAAATGGACCAATATTATTTTGACGCTAACGTCGAAAGCTGCTGCTAATTCAGCCGTAGATTGTGTATCATCAGCTTCCACAATCTCCTTTAATTCGTCATTGTCGACCAAAGTCCTCGGACGACCGCGAGGTTCATTTTTCAGGTCAAAATTCCCAGAACGGAAGCGAGCAAACCAATAACAGGTGGTGCGTTGGTTTGTAGTGTTAGCTCCATAAACGTCGCTGATGTTGCGTGCCGCTTGTGCCGCGTTGCTGCCACGACGGTACTCATATTCCATAATTACTCGAATTTTTAACGTATCCATGATGACAAAAAAGATTGAAATGCGATGAAAATGTAACACTAATCAATAAACAAATGACTACTTTTGAAAAAAGAATTCCATGTTTTTAAAATAAAATTAATTTGAAATTAGAATTCTTAGCCAAACAAAAATTATTTTGATTTGAAATGGCCAGTACTCCAGAACGGCAATTTCATAGGTAAAGACCTATTGTTACCTATAAATAATCCTCAAGTATGTTCCTTCACAGCCCTTATTTCCTTACTATCTTTACCATGATTATCCTTACTAATATCATAAATGCAGAAGTGAGTTTCTGTAGGTGGTAGAGCCAAGCTGAAGCTATTACTGGTTTCAGCGGGAATGGGTCGGCTCACCCGGGGTACTACCACTCGACCCACAGAAAACCAACGTGAAGTGACAGAGCTTGCATTATTGCGTTTCGTTCGGTCAGTAAGAGCGCCGGAGGCCCACATCCCTTCCCCCCTCCAACTCCCCCCTCCTCACTCCCACTCCTCTCTCCCTGTGAACACAGGCTGGCAACGCACTTGCGACTCCCCTGGTGTTGCTAGTGTCTATGGACGGTGGTGATCACTTACCATCAGGTGACCTACCTGTCGTTTGCCTCCTATCGAGAAACAACAACGAGAGATTGTGATCCCGAGGGATTGATGAAATCTACGTTAACGCATACGAAGCCTCGAACAAAAGCTGTCTTCGTTTAAAATAAATTTCCTCACGATCTTCTTGGACATTTTTAACTTTACGACCAGCTAGTTAAAAATATATAAATAATTGGTGCAGAATGTTACGAGTTCATATTAAATTATACAATCGCTCACAGGGGTGCAATGAGTTGCGACGTAATGCAGCGCAGTATTGTCCCGCGGCGATGCGACGTATCGCATCCGATATTTTATATCACATATTATTTATCATCTTATCTGATACTATTAAGTACATACATTATCATATCAGTTTAAACGATTTTACGTTCAACTGTTTAACAGAGATTATCTTTTATACGTGCTCGCAAAATAACTACTTCACCTAAATAACACTATAAAAACAACAGCCATCATAGAAAGATAAACATCCAAAGAGAGTCTTTGACGTCATACCGGTCTACAAATATCACTGTGTAAGCCAATAGATGTACCTTAGGGTGTCCGTTATTTCCCAAATTGGATTTTATTCTGTAAACGCCCCTCAAATTTTTAGAGTATGACCTAAAAAAATATCAGACCCAAACCAGCCCTTAATATTTACATTAACCCGTGCCTAAATCATAATACATTTCCCATTTAAATAACATGGGATTTTTGCACTTTTGCAGTTAATTTTTTTCCACTGAAACAAATGGAGCTAACAATACTTAAACAGCTGTTTATATAAAATTTATTAAAATTTTTATTTTTATTTTTAAATTTATTAAAATTAAAATTATATAAAATTTAACGCTCTACAAAAAAGATCTGAATGCTTTTTTCGATAAAACTTACCGTTTGAAAGTTATTCAACGATAAAGTTGTACAATGGATGGTACAATGGATGTTGAAAAAGTCAAATTTTACAAACCAGGAGCCTTTCATCATGCTCGCTGGATGTCTAAGGCGATTTATACTCTAAAAATTTCCATATTTCGAGATATTTATGAACTAGATTCACAACTAAAAAAAAATCTATTAGATATTTGTTTATTTATAGTGTTTATTTATGTGACTTTTTGGTTTGCTGTGCCTCGTGCAGCACTCGCTCCAAATTTAGATTTACAATTTTTAAAAGTTGTTAATCAATACAGAACAATTGATAAAAAAATTTCGGAAGCTGTTTTACATAAATTCAAAAATCACTTATGGTATTTAAATTCTGAAATAGCTGCTCTTGCATTTTTTGATCCAAACGTATCGGCTAACTTAAAAAACAAAATGGTCATAGCGTTAAAAAATTGTGAAGATTCAGAATTTGATTCGTCCAAACGGCATATTATTAATACAGATGGTGAGATTAAAAATTTAGAAAAGAAGGATATTGATTATTTTATTAATTCGGAATCCTTGAAATTTTTCGATACATTTAATATTAGTAAAGATTTTTTAGAAACTAATGCCGATACGTGGATTAGAAATGATAATTATTTAAATGGACTGGCAATTGTTAATAATCTGCAAGTAGTAAACGATGTAGCCGAAAGAGCTGTTCAATTAACACAAGATTATATCAATAGATTAACTACTCAAGAAGATCAAAAGTGGGATATTTGGCTCTGTATTCGACAGAGCCAAATATCCCACTGCAACTAAAAAATGTTTGAGAAAAAAATTAGTAGAAATGAAGAAAGTACTATAAATATTTTGATACTATCATTTATAAGCAATAATATACTTTATTTTGGATCCAACTTTTGTATTTATTTATTTTATTACCTATCTGTATGCCATTAGTTTGATATAAATAAAAATTATGGTGGAAATTAATAAAAACGATGAATTTAACTATGAGTACAACTTTGTTGTTGAATAACTTTTAAGCGGTGAATTTTATCGAAAAAAGCATTCAAATCTTTTTTGTAGAGCGTTAAATTTTCTACAAAAAACAGCTGTTTAAGTATTGTTAGCTCCATTTGTTTCAGTGGAAAAATAATAACTGCAAAAAGTGCAAAAATCCCATGTTATTTAAATGGGAAATGTATTATGATTTAGGCACGGGTTAATGTAAATATTAAGGGCTGGTTTGGGTCTGATATTTTTTTTTAGGTCATAGTCTAAAAATTTGAGGGGCGTTTACAGAATAAAATCCAATTTGGGAAATAACGGACACCCTAATGTACCTATACAATATATTGTTTAATTTCGTGATACAATACCATAGCAGGTTAATATGACAGGTGAGTATGTGTGTGGAAGTTTGTCGCAATCCATTCAAGTACTAAAACCTCGCTACTCGCAATTTTACCAAAGTGCTTATAGAGTAGCTGAACGTATGATACATGTATATATAAAAGGTACAAAAAAAGAAATAAAAAAATATTCTGCATAGGTTAACGAATACTATAAATGCGTAAGTGAGCTTGTTTGTTTGTTACGCTGTGACGTCTTAACTACTCAAGTACTCATTATGAAATATCGCATAGACGTTTTCAGAGATACAGAATAGGATATAAGTTACCTTTCATCTAAAAAAGCGTACTGGTCCCGAAGGAACCGAAGCCGCAAGCAAAAGTTAGTGACGTCATAAAATTAACGATGCCTTGACAGAATCTTAAATATCGCTGACCGGAATAAACCTTGGTGCTTGGTGCCAGATTTTCAACGTGCAGGTAGATGCTAACCCACCAAGCAACACTTAGCTGCACAAGAGAATGTTCGACCGCTTTTATCACGTAGTATAATAGCGATGTGTTCCTCCACAGACAAGCTCAAAACGATTCCTCGGATTCTAGCTCATGTCGCCTGACGTGAAACTTTTACGCACGGTAACACCGAGTTATTCAAAATCAAAATATCCTTTATTTAATTTAGACCCTGTGAAGGCGCTTATGAACGTCAAAGCTACCACAGGTTCGGAAAACAACCCAGTCATCGAGAAGAACCGGCAAGAAACTCGATCTGGTTTTTATCTCTTTCGTTTTTAGGTGATGCACAGAAAGGGGCGTAATTTCCATACGTCACCATCGTTCACATATTGATGCACCCTATAATAGCCTTTAGATACTAAAACCCGTTTGAGACATGGTGCTTGAACTCACAATCCTGCAAATTATATTTACACATCAGTTCTTTTTATACCCGTCCGTACATAAGTCGATTTACTTCTGATTATTTAAGACATCTTACAGCGAATTACATTGCATGAGACAAGTAATTATTAACGAGTCATCGACACCACTATACTAGTCGAATTTAAATACGAAACGGGTTTAAACACTCTCTGAAACGAGGTACTTCATTTTCTAACAACTACAACCTATTACAATAGAAGAAAGAGAACAAGGACAATGTTAGCATACAGTGGGCGGATGAATGCGCAGGCGACACGTAGGCGTAACCGGTGGTCATTATATAATTAAATGAATGAGATATGTCACGGAAAAAAATAAGTTTCATCTTTGTATCTAGTGAAGTTGTTAAGAAGAGTCAAGTATAAATATACATTTAATAATACGATATGACAGCTATCCATAACTACTTGTTATTAAAGTACCTACATTTGTTATGAATTGAAACAATATTTTACATTTTTTTTAATGAAAGTCAAATACATTGTAAGTAAACAGACTTTTGTTCCAGCATTTGATGACCTTTTTACATTATTTATTTACGGATTCCTATTAAACTTTAATAAAAATATTGGTATATCCATAAGTATAATTGTGTTATATTCTAACAATTGAAATAGCTTTTTACTATTACTAATGAAAAATTAATTATTGTCAAGAAATGCAAATGTGAGTTTGTTTGTCGTTTGTTATGCTTTCACGCTTTTGCTATTAAGTATTCAGTGGGAGTTTTTGGCGGGATCTTGGTCTGTCATGTAGTGGATTTTATTTTTTATTCATAATCTTGTGTTACTTGACTCTATATTGTGTAAAATTGGTGGTGTTTTATGTGATATAGTTTGTTTATTGTGCATAAGTGAAGTGAATGGAAAATAATGCCACGGACCATGAATTCTGAGATGCCACAAAAATTCCATGGAAGGTTCTAACAAGATGGCCACCATCTTGTTAGTTCATTGAGATTATATCAAGAAACTTGTAATATTGATACTCACATGACAATGGCAGTAATAATCTACTAGAAGACTGGTTGCCAAAATGGAATAGAAGAAGAACTTGAAATACTATTAACTACTCGACAATGGCATTCATTGTAATTATATCAAGAAACTTGTAATATCGATACTCACTTGACAATGGCGGTGATGGTCTACTGGAGGACTGGTTGCCGAAAATGGAATAGAAGAAGAACTTGTAATACTATTAACTACTTGACAATGGCAGTAATAATCTAAAAGATTGGTTGCCAAAAATAAATTTAAAAAAAAAAGTATTCAGTGTTTCATTTACTTTTATCACATTACATTATTTATGTGTCGATTCCAGTTAAGACCTAAAAAAATGAATATAATAATTCTAACTATACTATATTATGACAACTAAACGTTTTTACTAGATAATATATTTTGTATTCGTATATAGTTAACTGCATATGTTGATAGAACTAAGCATAACTCATATTAACGATCAATATTTTCCACAGAACATTAAAAAATAATTAATTAATTGCGAATTTGCTTTTGAACAATATAGTAATACTCCTTATCCAATTCAGACTTACGAGGATTCTTTGTCTTTGAACGATAAATGTCAAAGTACTATAAAAATAATCGGATAATACCATACATGTACATCTTTCACTCGTACAAATTTTAGGTAGCTAGTTTATATGAATAAAAAACAATCGCCGAATGTATGTAAGCGGTTGCACTTATTTTGTTAATTCTTTGTTGATTGTCATGACGAAATTTGTATGAAGGGAAATTTAAGAAAAAATGTGAGAAATTTGAGTTAAACGATCTTCATATAAAAGTGAGCAAGTAACATAGACGACAGTAGGGAAATATTCAAAAATATGGACAGAATTTGACGTTCACTTGCAATGATATTATAAGTAAAAAGCTGTAGATACGTTACCTACATGATATTTTGAAAGAACAAATGGCATTTTTTATGTCATAGCAGGCAAACGAGCAGTGGGTCACCTAATGTTAAGTGATCACTACCGTCCATAGACACTAACAACACCAGAGGAGTCGAAAGTGCGTTGCCGGCCTGTGTTTGGCGGAAAGGGAGGAAGGGGGAGAGGAGAGGGGCGGGGACTCTCTCACTGACCTAACGAAACGCAATAATGCAAGTACTATTACTTCACGTCGGTTTTCTATGAGAGGGTGGTACTACCCCGGGCGAGCCGACCTATTCATACTGAGACCGATAATAGCTTCAACGTGGCTCTACCACTTACAAAATTTTACATACGTAAAATAATATTGTATCGACGCACTATCTTAGATAAAATGTGGAAGTAAGTTGGTATATTCTCAATATCGGTGGTGAAAAAGAAATAGTTATATGTTGCTTAGATACGGACGAATTAACTGGGCTAAATCATGTTTGCTAGCTAGCCAAGTTTTAACAGGGCGCTGTCGAAGCACTTATGACGTATATATAGCTTTTTAGTTGTATTGTATCTCATTGTATAGTGGTACTATAAAAGGAAGACTTGGTATTAATTTCTTTGCTAATACACACGTAGGAAACCAATATGAGCTTCTAGTTAAATACAAATTGCATACAGATTATATACTATTTGCCTTTTTCGTAAAAAATCTGATTTCAAACCGATAAAATTAACAGTCCGAACTAAAACGTTCAAGAAACTATAAAAATACCACAAACTCAGTCAACACTTACAAGCGTTCCATTTCAATATATATCAGTAATAATAAAAAAGTAACGTTTACGTTCAATAAACACTTTGACCGAGTATAATATTCTCACGGTGTATGTTCTACCTATTATAAACATTCTGTCTCATACTTTGCATAATCGTGAACTCAACTCAAACCACTTAAATCGAAAGTGCTCTACGAACAAATTGTTCACTTACCATTTTGTTAAAGCCCTCAACAGCTGCATAGCATATTTCGTCAGTTATTCAATATCTGAAAAACATAAATCATGTCTATAATATAAACTCATAAAGTACTAAGTGACGATTGAGATGAATTTACCTGTTTAAACTATTTAACTTTTGTACGAATATAATTCAGACAAGTCGACAATGAATCACGTTGAACCGTAGTAGGTTAAATTTGGTTTAGTCTCGACAGAGCCAGTTTCCCAGAACGTGGCGACACGAACGGAAGTCAGCCCACTGACTCAGAATAACTGACTGGCCGATGTTATGTTCTCTTATTAAAAAAATATTCAAAATGGCAACGTAAAATTTTATAATCTGTTGTGAAAGTATTTCAATATACATGAAGATTACATTTTATGAATCAAAGAGAGTTTATTGTTAAATAGATTTCAAGAATAATTGGTATAGAGGTCATGGACATTAATAAAAAATATATGTTTGTCTTACTTTGCACACAAATAAATGTAATGTTTGTAATTCCTTCCTAGACTTAGTCCCTTATAACATTCGGTCGCATTGTCACGTTATAAAATTTGAAATATAGTTTTAGAGTATAATAATGAGGGTTCAATAAACTCAGGTTACGTTACATCTTTTTGCCGTTTTAACTTTTAAAACTTACCAGGCAAAGTGGTCTTGGGTTATATTTAGTTGCTATTTTATATGATGTTTACTTTAAAACAAGGATTATACTCAGATATAATTATTAAAAAATATATTAACGAGTTGTTCAGCTGAGAATTGGTAAGTTTTTTGACGAGCTCTGTTTGCTTTTAACTTTCAAACAGCATTACTTAGATACTATATTAAATCTGTAATATCTATAATACGAATACCTTTAGCTAAAATCAATGAAACTGTTTATATTATTGGGCATGCCATAGCATGGGTATAAATAGACACATATACATATTAATTACATATATAGGTACATTCGACAAACATTACTGTCCTTCTGGACATTTTGGTAATACGTTGACGTATCAAAATTTAGAAAAATATTCAAATGGGTTGAAAATCTTACTCGGATTTTTTTTTCAATATATATGGCGGCAATTTTGAAATTCGCCATTTTGTTTTTATTTTATTTTCATGTTTAAGACTGAACTAATATGCAAACTTGCAAAACCATAGGTCTAACGAAACACGTTTATAATTTAGCTTGCAAGATTTAACCTAAACAAAGTAATAAAAATTGCAAGCTAAATAAAAGCTTGTAGAAGTGGCTTGCTTTTGTATTAATTAACGCAATTTTTTCAAAATAGCTGCAGGTGACGGCCGTCGTGTCTCTTAATTGTAATGGAATACTTACAAATTAAAATTTTTCCGCAATTGTACAAAGCAGAACAGAACAATTCTCACTGGTGAATCGCTCCGCGAGACTGGTCACGACGACAAAAAACAGTTCTTTGTAAAGAAATTATCAACTGTAGTGAATCAGTTTTTGCATAAAATTATCTTGTTTTTTTATACTCTTCGAACAAAATAACCAAGTCTGAGACTGTAAAGTTCGTCGGGCGTGAGTCTTAAGATAAGACTATGGTCATTTAAAAATAAAAGAGATTAGAACGTACAAAAGCCTACGATATACCTACGTTGTCTAGTCGTCCATAATGTATATTCCGTTCTAGTTATTCGCCGCTCAGTAAGTTATATAAACAATATATTATTTATATACACATATGTAAGCTGAGGTAAAACGATTAAGTGCATCTTAATCTTTTGTTCCTCAACCGATTTTCTTTATTTTTTTTAATAGATATTGACGACAGCCTATATATTTATAGAAAAAAAACGTCTTTTTTCTTTAGTGTGGAAATTAAGTAATTCATGAATTACTATCGAATTTGAACGACCACTTTCACAATTCCAACTGTGAAATAAGTCATTTTAACTAAAAATAATTTTATAGTTAACATTTTATAGTATGTTGATCGAAAATATATTAAATTTAAGAGAAAATTTGAGTTTGGTAAAACACTAGCAACGCTCGGGATTTTGGCCGGTTTAAATTTGAATATAGAACTAAGTAACGAAAATAGAACCTAGCACCACATAGTGGCAAGTTGTAGTAAAATATAGCTTAAGAACTATTTAATTAAAATATAATTTTTATACCATCTAAATTTGAAGTAACATTTGTGTTGCTCTGTAAAAAATTTCATCGAAATGGGATGAGATACAATAATATTTTTCTTTTTTTTTTGTTTAATATCATTGACAATATAATAACCTTTTAATCTCGAAATGTTTTTTTTTACGAAACGTATACTTTCTGTGTACAAAATATTATTAACATAAGTTGAGAATCAAATATATTTATTCATATTTTAATTATAAAGTCTACAATTTTGTTGACAATTTTTGTACTTTATCGAACTGTTTTCGAAATTTTATTATCAATGGTTTAGAATTAAATGTTTGTTTTATCTGATTAAATATATCTCTTACCAAATATACAAAAATTATCATTAACAAATCTTGTATCCTATCGATTGAGGATCAACATAAGCTTCTTTTGTACAAAATTTCATAAAAATCGTTAAAGCGGTGGTTAGACAGAAACATAGACACGCGAACAGACAAAGGGACTAATAAAAAATTAACTTTGTATTCGTGATCCATATCTTTTATAATAGATATCTATTATGCATATAAACATCAATAAACTTCTTTAAGCCTCTTTAAAAAAATCGACTAACTAATCACTACCCTTTGACTTTATTATAAACTTTACTGAACTGAGCAGACTCAGTCTTGAAATTAAAATGTCTTTTCCGTGACTCGATTTTGATGAAATAAAAGTCTGTATGTTCCGAACAACACTTAAGTTACATATGGATCCCCATCAAAATGAAT